>OX359277.1:16023863-16396363 GCA_947179155.2 Hedera helix | reverse complement strand
TTTCTAACCTACAGCTCTGATACCAATCTGTGACGACCCCAAATCCGGGTTCCATAACCTCGAGTTTGGTTCTCACTATTCAACACATTACTAACAATTAAATACATACATTGCATTTAAATATCGCGGAATAATACATATTGGTTCCCTTCAAAAGGTTACAATACCAGGGTCTATCAACCTTAACATAATAACAGTTCCTATCACAAGGAATTACAAAAGGTTTAACAACCGTAAATACATAATTAAAGATCTAATTAGCATGCATAAGCTAACTTAAGCTCTGGCTTTTCCTTTTCCCTTATCCTTCTTTGTGCAATCAGGATTATCTGAAAAATGGTTCATGATATAGCAAGAATGAGCAACTAGTTTGCTCAGCAAGTTTAGAACAATCATATGGATTTAATATATCATGAATGAATGAGAAATATCATCAATGATTCAACAATAGATATAACAATTGTGAATGAAACATGATTCAAATTTTAATAAACAGAATATTTGAATCTTAAAATGCTGAGTGGTCACTAAGGACCCTGAACTAACTAGGGTATAATAGAGTTTCCTCTGACCCTTTGAGTTGTTTGGTTTTCAAGGGGATCAGCCTATTCAACCCGCTGTATATGCATTACATTTAGTCACTGGCGCCCAAAGTCGGTTTCCCGACACAAAATCCCCTAATTTAGGGTTGTTCAATTCTCAGACTTAATATAAGAAATCCGCACCCAACAATGGTTTGGATAAGCTTTTAAAAGTATTCACGTTATTGAATTTAGAAACGCAATGTCTAGCTGAACTATTAGCTTCAGACATTTTTAATACAGTTCATGAATCAAGAACTAACAAGCTTAAAATGCACTAAGTGCGATTGTATAAACAATATAGATGTGGAATAATTTTAAATAATTAAACCACTTCAAGCTTTAACAATAATTACAAGTATGGAAACTTGTTCAACGATAATAATTGAGTAGGGTTAGAGAACTTGCCTGTTTGCTCAGCTACAATAATTGTCTAGCTTTAACTAACTTGCTTTGAAAGACCTAACATTAATAAAGTCGGTCTAATAATTAGTACGGCGTATTTGCATAACTATACGCTTAATAATGAACTTCTTTACCACGCATAAGTACTAACACATAATTTACATTAGTCAAACAATATTATTAACCTTATGGACACTTAATCATTTTAGGTTAATAATTTAATAAGTTAGAAAATATTTTTCTTAAGTGTTGGACACTTATTAAACCCTTAAACAACTTATTATAATTGTTTAATTAAATTCAATTTATTTTATTAACTCAATCTCTTTTTAATTACTATTTAATATTGATTAAATAGAAATTAATTAATTAACTCTAGTTATTATTTAAAATAAATAATAACTAATTGTACTTACTTATTATTTAATTATAATTAAGTAATAAATAATTATTAACTTAGTTTTAACCTTCTTTAATTTAATGTTAATCAACCAATAATTAACTAAGTAATTAACCTTACTTATTATTTAATTAAGGAAATTAAATAATAGTTTACTAACCTTAATCCTCTTTAATTATTATTTAATGTCAATTAAATAATAATCAATTATTTAATTAATTTTAATTATTATTTAAGGTTAAATAATAATCAAATCATTCTTATTTATTATTTAGATTACATAATAAATTATTACTCTAATAACTTAATTTTCATTAATCGTTATTTAATGCTAATTAAATAATAATTAATTACTTAATTATCCTTATTTATTATTTAATAACATTTAAATAATAAATAATTAATTTATAAATTTTATCTCTCTTTAATTATTATTAAATAGGCATTAAATAATAATTGCTAATTTATCATCTTTATTTATTATTAACATTTAAAATAATAAATAAATAATAAATTTATTTAACTTAACCATGATTAGCCAACTAGATTAATATTTAAAATATTTAAATATTAAACTTAATGAAAAATATCCTCCCCAATATTATTTTTGTATTATTATTATTTTTGTTATAATTTTAAATTAATTTTTAAATATTTAAATTAATTAAAATTAACCCGAATGGCATTTTCGTAATTAAGTTGAAAAACCGGACCGATGGCAGTTTCGTAAATAATCAGAAAAATGATCGGAGGGCAAAATGGTAATTCTGCCAAGAAAAACACGGAGGGGCATAAATGTAATTTCGCCGAAAAACTAAATACCGCGCATTGCGTGCGTTACAGATTTTCACGGCCCAAAACGACGCCGTTTTTGAGAAACCGGAAACGGCTTCCGCGCGTACGCGCGGAGTGAATTTCCCGCAGAAGCTAAACGACGTCGTTTGGCTCCGCGTTTTTTCCCAGCAAAAGCTTCCGCGCATTGCGCGGACTGTTCCTAATTTTTTTCCTTCTTGCAGACGGTGAACAGTGCTCCGGCATACACATTTTAAATAAAAATATACCTTCAATAAATCTTTAACTCTTCAATAAAAATCCAAAAAAATTACCAATCACCTTATATTAATTTATAACATGAAAAAATAATTTTTCATGATTTAATATCATTATTTTTTTATAAAAATTTTTACATCACATAAACTACCATAAATCATAACTTTTTATATATAACTCCATTTTGAGTGATTCAAACTTTGTTTTTCTCATGATTTAATGTTCTATAATATTAGAACATCAAACCTAAGTTTTATAAAAATATTTTTGGACATAAATTCCAAAACTTGTTTACACACTATTAAATACATATTTTAGCATATAAAATATACCAAAATACAAACCAAGCATATTAAACTCAAGCATGACATAAATATTACCTCTACACATTAATAACTATATTAACATGTTTATACTAACATGATGATTTATTTAATTTAAAAACAAAACTTTATTTAAAATAACCATTACCTTGATTTAATGGCTATCTTTCTTTTTCTTCCAAAGTAGGTGATGAGGTTTGAAGGCATGAACCAAGAACTCCTTCTCTTGGTATTTTTGCTCTCAACTATAATTTTTCTATACTCTCAAATGCTCTCTAGCTTGGAAAATGGAAGAAGAAGAAATGGCCCACTTAAGCTCCAAAATGGTAAGTATACTAGCAATTTTGATAGATACATAATATATCTAATAATTTTAGCCCATCATGCACCTATTGGATACTTACACAAGTTAGCCACATTAGGTGAAAAGAAGCATGGTGCATGTACTACAAAAAGAAAACAAGCAACCCTTTTTAATTAAATAAATGGAAAATCAAATAATAATAATAATAATAATAATAAAACATCACATTCTCTCTCCTCCTTCTTGCACATGGTCGGCTGATAGCTTCTTTTCCTTGTCCCAAAATTATTGACACATTTTCATTTTTAATAATTAATAAGTTAATTTAAGTATTTTTCAAGTGGGCCAATCATTGGGCTTAAATTTAAAATACCAATTGGGCTTCTATTAAATTGTTTGGGCTACTAAATTGTGAAATTTTATTATTCTCCACTTGGGCTACTAATTGACCCATGTTGGGCTAATTTAATAATTTATACATTAATTATTCAATCCATGATTAAATAAATAATTAGATTGAATAAATAATTAAATATTCTAACCCATTAGTATTAAATTACTAAATGGACTAATAAATATTATTATTAATATTTCACATTATTTACATTAATTAATAATCATATTAATTAATTTATTATATTTAATTCACTCATTATATTCAATTTAATTGAATATTTAAATAATAGGAAACTTATCAATTATTTTGATATTAAAACTTTAGGGTTTATTCACTAATTTAATAACATATTAGTGACCCCATTTAATTAATTTTAGTAATTAATTACATAATTATTTAATCACATAATTAATTAATCGCATAAAAAGATTTAAATAATCTCGTAACACTAACTCGTTGGAAATTAAATTAATAATTTAATTAATAAAGATGTGGAAATTCTAGGACATTACATTGTCCCCTCCTTATAAACATTCCGTCCTCGGAATTGTAAAATAAGGTTACTCAAATAAAAACGGGTAATTTGTCCTCATTTCCTCCTCTAATTCCCACATAGCTTCTTCAATGGCGTGATTCCTCCAAAGTACTTTGACAGAATGAATTATCTTATTTCTCAGTTTCTGTTCCTTCCTATCGAGTATCTGAACAGGAACTTCTTCATATGATAAGTCATTCCCGACTTGAATTGGCTCATAGGAGATAACGTGCTTGTAGTCTGGTTTGTATGGCCGCAATACCGACACGTGAAACACATTGTGAATATGTTCCAATTCAGGAGGTAAAGCTACCTCCTATGCTACTTCACCCACTCTTCTCAATATTTCGAACGGTCCTATGAACCTTGGACTCAATTTCCCTTTCTTTCCAAATCTGATCTTCCCTTTCCAGGGAGATACCTTAATGAACACAAAACTCCCCACTTCGAAGTCTCGTTTCTGTCGATGTAAATCGGCGTATTTCTTTTGACGGTCTTGAGCTGCTACTAGCCGAGCTCTTATTACCTTGATAATTTCTACCGTCTGTTGAACCAATTCTGGTCCCAACTGTCGGCGTTCTCCTACCTCATCCCAACATAGAGGTGTTCTGCATTTTCTGCCATATAAAGCTTCTTAAGGCGGCATACCTATGCTCGCATGATAACTGTTGTTATATGCAAACTCAACTAGTGGTAGATGGATTTTCCAACTGCCCTTGAAATCCATCACGCAGGCCCTGAGCATATCTTCCAATGTCTGAATTGTTCTCTCACTTTCCCCATCAGTCTGCGGATGATACGTTGTACTCATTCTCAACTGTGTCCCCAATCTCTCCTGAAGACTTCTCCAAAATTTTGACGCGAAGCGCGGATCTCTGTCTGACACAATCGATACCGGCACCCCATGTCTTGAAACTATCTCTTTGAGGTACAATTTGGACAACTGATCCAAACTGAACCTAATCTTGATCGGCAAAAAGTGCGCTGACTTTGTTAGCCGATCCACAATCACCCAAATTGCGTCATATCTCTTCTGTGTTGCTGGAAGTCCTACCACAAAATCCATGGTGATATGCTCCCATTTCCACTCAGGAATTTCTAACGGCTGTAACAATCCACTTGGTCTCTGATGTTCGGCCTTTACCCTTTGACAAGTTAGGCATCAGCTGACACATTCTGCAACCTCCCTCTTTAAATTCGGCCACCAAAAATGCTGACGTAGATCTTGATACATCTTCGTACTCCCCGGATGTATCGAGTATCTCGTACTGTGGGCCTCTTGCAAAATTTTCTCTCGTAATTCAGGCACTAGCGGGACCCAAACACGATTTTCAAATCTCAGCAATCCCATGCTATCAATTTTAAACTTGACCTCTTCTCCATCGGTCATCCTCTTCCGGATTCTGTCACATTCCTCATCTTTGTCTTGAGCCTCTTTCACCCTATCTAACAAGGTTGGGCTCACCTCGACTTCTATTGACTCGTTTGGACTTCTCACTTCCAACTCCATTCGAGCCATCTCTTGAACCAATTGTTCTTGATCTGTCAATATGAACAATTTCTTCCTGCTCTTTCTACTCAGAGCATCCGCTACTACGTTGGCCTTGCCGGGTTGATATAGAATTTCACAATCATAATCTTTGATCAATTCCAACCATCTCCGTTGCCTCATATTCAACTCCTTCTGTGTGAAGATATACTTTAGACTCTTATGGTCTGTGAATATCTCACATTTCTCTCCATACAAATAATGCCTCCAAATTTTAAGGGCAAACACTACCGCTGCCAATTCCAAGTCGTGGGTAGGATATCCCTTCTCATAATCTTTTAATTGTCTGGACGCATACGCAACGACTTTGCCGTTTTGCATAAGCACACAGCCAAGCCCCTTGTGCGATGCATCACTGTAGACCGTAAAACCTCCTATATCGTCTGGTAAGGTCAATACAGGTGCTTCACTAAGTCTTTTCTTTAACTCCTGAAAACTTTCCTCACACTTCTCTGTCCACACGTATTTCACCGTCTTTCTTGTTAAGTTGGTCAACGGTGTTGCTATCTTTGAGAAGTCTTGAATGAACCTCCGATAGTAACCCGCTAACCTTAAGAAACTTCTTACTTCTGTCGGCGTCCTTGGTTGTTCCCAATTCATTACCGATTCAACCTTCGCCGGATCAACCGAAACTCCCTCCTTGTCAATAACATGACCTAAAAATTGAACTCTTTCCAACCAGAATTCACACTTTGAAAACTTAGCGTACAACCGCTCCTTCCGTAAAATCTCCAACACCAATCTTAGGTGTTCAGCATGCTCTTCCTCCGTTTTGGAATACACCAAAATATCGTCAATGAACACGACTACAAATTTATCCAAGTATTGCTTGAATATTCTGTTCATCATGTCCATAAATGCGGCTGGCGCATTCGTTAGTCCAAACGACATCACCAGAAACTCATAATGCCCATATCGAGTTCTGAATGCCGTCTTGGGTATATCCTCCTTCCTGACTTTCAACTGATGATAACCAGTCCTTAAGTCAATCTTTGAAAAGTACTTCGCCCCTTTCAATTGATCGAAAAGATCGTCAATTCGTGGTAACGGGTACTTGTTCTTAATTGTCACCTTATTCAGCTCCCTATAATCCATACACAGTCTCATCGATCCATCCTTCTTCTTTACAAACAGCACTGGTGCTCCCCATGGAGAAACACTTGGCTGAATGTACTTATTATCTAACAACTCCTGCAATTGCACCATCAATTCCTTCAGTTCTACCGGAGCCATCCTATATGGTGCTTTCGATATCGGTGTTGTCCCCGGTACTAAATCAATCACAAATTCTATCTCTCTGTCCGGCGGTAAGCCCGGCAGTACATCTGGAAAAACATCCATAAATTCCTTAACTACTGGTATTTGCTCCATCTCGGGACTCACCACTTGTGTGTCAACCACATGAGCCAAATACCCTACACAACCTTTCTTCAATAATTTCTTGGCTTGCATCATCGTCAGACAAGAAGACTGTCTTGACGACTTGCTGCCATAAAATACAACCTTAGACTTATTTGGTGTCTTAAGGTGTATGCACTTCTTCTGACAATCAATTATCGCCCCGTGGTTAAACAACCAATCCATCCCAAGTATTACATCAAATTCCCCCAGACGTATTGGAATTAGATTCACATTTAATTTCTGACCCCTGATTTCAGCACAACAATTTCTATGTATGTACTCTACCGGAATCACCTCTTTATTAGCAACTTCTATGTTCATTGAGTTTTCTAGTTTGTCCCTAGGCAACTCTAATCGTCTAGCGAAATTATCAGACACAAATGAACAGGTAGCACCCGAATCAAACAATACATATGCATTTATATTATTGATCGGAATAATACCTGACACCACGTCTTTTGATCCCACGGCATCTTGCACCGTCATATTGAATGTCTGGGCTGTCGGCTTGTTCTGTGGTACCGGTCCCCCGATAGCCAGTTTACTGTTATTGCCCTTGTAGCCGCTACCCCCGTCATTCTTCTTCTTAGGGCAATCCTTTATCAGGTGGTCAGATGCTCCGCAAGAAAAGCATCTCACTTTCTTTGGGAGGGGACAATTTGGAGAAATATGTCCCACCTGACCACAATTGTAGCACGTGTTCTTGCCTTTCCTGCACTCCCCGAAATGATTCTTTCCACAAATATTGCATGCTGGCTTTTTCTGAACACTTCCTTGTTGATTCCCCGAGCTCTTGTCATTACTGTTGTCCCATTTGCGCTTATTGCTGTTATTGTTATTATTGCCTCCACTGTTGCTGTTCTTGCTTCCCCCTTCATTTTTCTTCTTGTTTCTCTCCTGGTTGTACTTGGTTAATGCGTCGCTTCCTCCTTCAGCAATGATTGACTTCTCTAGCAAAGTTGCGAACGAGTCAATCTGCAGTACTGCTACCTTGTTGAATATCCAAGGTCTCAATCCATTCTCGAACCTCCTGGCCTTGCGTTCCTCCGTGTCTACCTGATGTGGAGCGAACCTGGCCAGCTCATTAAATTTTGCCGCGTACTCCGGTACCGACATGTTCTCCTGTTTCAGTTCTAGAAACCTTACCTCCATCATACTCTTCATACTTTTCGGGAAATAATTCTCGTCGAATATTTCCTTAAATTTTGTCCAGGGCACCACACCATCCCCAGCCCTATTCTGATTGGCTTCCCACCAGAAATTGGCTTCGCCCTTCATCATGTAGGTAGCAAAAAATGTCTTTTGCTCCTCAGCTACTCTTGCGATAACGAACGCCTTCTCTATCTCCTTTATCCAAGACTGGGCCTCTATCGGGTCCGACGTTCCCCTAAACTCTGGCGGTCCCACCGCCTTAAAATCTTTAAAATTCGCCAACTGATTTGGTGGTGGTGGCGGATTTGCTACTACAGGGTGGCGGTTTTGCATTGCCTCAGCTAGCATGTCGACGAAGTTTTGCATAGGGTCTACGTTGTGTCCCCCCGCGTCGTTGTTGACTGACTCTTCTACCCCCTGGTTCCTTGGTGGTTGTCTACGTGGCGGCATTTTCTGTTATAAACAAAAATTTACATTATTATACTGGTTTCATCTTTTTCATTTCATTATTTTGTATCTTAGACAATATTTAGCTAAAATACAAATAATTATTTCAACACACATATAAACATAAATTTGACTGCATTTATATTCATATGCTAAAACAGTAGTGCATAGCACTTTACATCGACAGCATACTGCTATAAATGCTTCTATCCCAGAGAAGCTACAAAAGATGGGATCTGACATATCCTACAACTTCCTAGAGTTGGGATTTAGTGACATATTAACCCTCTAATAAAACAAAAGTTGGGTTCTACTGCATCTATTTACATACGAAATTAGAAAACAACTACTACTACTACTGAATGCACATCCCCCTACGGATCGCGTCGTCATACTCCTCATCCCCGATGGCCATCACTACGCTCCTACTGATGGTGTGCATAGACTGGCCCTCCTCAGCTGGGTAGTAGTGCACCCTGCTCTGAAGCCTACCATATGAAGATCGGTAGACGTAGCTAAGTCTATCCGTCCTCACCCGCTTCTCGCGGACCTCCTCCTCTAGCTCCATCATCTGACCATGAGCGGCATCCCGCTGTGTCTCCATCTCAATACGGTCCTGTATCGCCTCCTGCCAGTGTGCACGGATGGCGGCCTTCTCTGCCTGAACCTGCTGAACCTTCAGCTCAGCCTCGGCTAACCTAGTCTCAGCTACTGCTAACTTAGCCTGCAGCTCCACATCCTGATCTACCAGCTGATGTGTCAGCACTGCGAAGTGCTCCACCGAATCCTCGTACTCCTGTATCTGATCCTCCAGTCCTACGATCCTCTCCTTCAGCTCTGTGTTCTCGCCAGAGAACTGATGAGCCGCATCCCTATACTGATCCTCCATGTGCTGGTGGGTCAGGTTCTGCTCCTCTAGATGCTGGACCCTTGCATCCAGCTCCTTGTTCCTAGTGGTCAGTCCCTCTATGATGTCAGTGGCAGTAGTGCCCATGCCATCAGCTGACTCCTCCTCCTCAGACTCCTCTGACTCTGCCTCATCCTCACTGTAAGGCCTCATGACTCCGCCCCAGACGGGCTCCACACGATCCCCCTCCTCAGGATCTGACTCTGGCTCCTCTATGGGTGCAGCCACCAGCGGCTGTGCAGTATCCATATGGATATCAATATAGTCCTCCTCAGCAGTGCGACTCGACTGTCCGATCTCTGCCATCCTATATCATAAAACAATAACACACGTTAGTACAGCAATAAAATATATTCATTGATGAAATGAAATGATATTTTATCATGTACATCTCGGCTCGATGGATTTTCTCAATCCACCTCCACAAATACACAACATGATGAATCTCCCCGATTCATCCCCTAACGCACTTGATATGAGTTTAATACTAAGGTTATAACTTAGGTTTCGCAAATCCTAACGTTTCTAACCTACAGCTCTGATACCAACCTGTGACGACCCCAAATCCGGGTTCCATAACCTCGAGTTTGGTTCTCACTATTCAACACATTACTAACAATTAAATACATACATTGCATTTAAATATCGCGGAATAATACATATTGGTTCCCTTCAAAAGGTTACAATACCAGGGTCTATCAACCTTAACATAATAACAGTTCCTATCACAAGGAATTACAAAAGGTTTAACAACCGTAAATACATAATTAAAGATCTAATTAGCATGCATAAGCTAACTTAAGCTCTGGCTTTTCCTTTTCCCTTATCCTTCTTTGTGCAATCAGGATTATCTGAAAAATGGTTCATGATATAGCAAGAATGAGCAACTAGTTTGCTCAGCAAGTTTAGAACAATCATATGGATTTAATATATCATGAATGAATGAGAAATATCATCAATGATTCAACAATAGATATAACAATTGTGAATGAAACATGATTCAAATTTTAATAAACAGAATATTTGAATCTTAAAATGCTGAGTGGTCACTAAGGACCCTGAACTAACTAGGGTATAATAGAGTTTCCTCTGACCCTTTGAGTTGTTTGGTTTTCAAGGGGATCAGCCTATTCAACCCGCTGTATATGCATTACATTTAGTCACTGGCGCCCAAAGTCGGTTTCCCGACACAAAATCCCCTAATTTAGGGTTGTTCAATTCTCAGACTTAATATAAGAAATCCGCACCCAACAATGGTTTGGATAAGCTTTTAAAAGTATTCACGTTATTGAATTTAGAAACGCAATGTCTAGCTGAACTATTAGCTTCAGACATTTTTAATACAGTTCATGAATCAAGAACTAACAAGCTTAAAATGCACTAAGTGCGATTGTATAAACAATATGGATGTGGAATAATTTTAAATAATTAAACCACTTCAAGCTTTAACAATAATTACAAGTATGGAAACTTGTTCAACGATAATAATTGAGTAGGGTTAGAGAACTTGCCTGTTTGCTCAGCTACAATAATTGTCTAGCTTTAACTAACTTGCTTTGAAAGACCTAACATTAATAAAGTCGGTCTAATAATTAGTACGGCGTATTTGCATAACTATACGCTTAATAATGAACCTATTTACCACGCATAAGTACTAACACATAATTTACATTAGTCAAACAATATTATTAACCTTATGGACACTTAATCATTTTAGGTTAATAATTTAATAAGTTAGAAAATATTTTTCTTAAGTGTTGGACACTTATTAAACCCTTAAACAACTTATTATAATTGTTTAATTAAATTCAATTTATTTTATTAACTCAATCTCTTTTTAATTACTATTTAATATTGATTAAATAGAAATTAATTAATTAACTCTAGTTATTATTTAAAATAAATAATAACTAATTGTACTTACTTATTATTTAATTATAATTAAGTAATAAATAATTATTAACTTAGTTTTAACCTTCTTTAATTTAATGTTAATCAACCAATAATTAACTAAGTAATTAACCTTACTTATTATTTAATTAAGGAAATTAAATAATAGTTTACTAACCTTAATCCTCTTTAATTATTATTTAATGTCAATTAAATAATAATCAATTATTTAATTAATTTTAATTATTATTTAAGGTTAAATAATAATCAAATCATTCTTATTTATTATTTAGATTACATAATAAATTATTACTCTAATAACTTAATTTTCATTAATCGTTATTTAATGCTAATTAAATAATAATTAATTACTTAATTATCCTTATTTATTATTTAATAACATTTAAATAATAAATAATTAATTTATAAATTTTATCTCTCTTTAATTATTATTAAATAGGCATTAAATAATAATTGCTAATTTATCATCTTTATTTATTATTAACATTTAAAATAATAAATAAATAATAAATTTATTTAACTTAACCATGATTAGCCAACTAGATTAATATTTAAAATATTTAAATATTAAACTTAATGAAAAATATCCTCCCCAATATTATTTTTGTATTATTATTATTTTTGTTATAATTTTAAATATTTAAATTAATTAAAATTAACCCGAATGACATTTTCGTAATTAAGTTGAAAAACCGGACCGATGGCAGTTTCGTAAATAATCAGAAAACTGATCGGAGGGCAAAATGGTAATTCTGCCAAGAAAAACACGGAGGGGCATAAATGTAATTTCACCGAAAAACTAAATACCGCGCATTGCGCGCGTTACAGATTTTCACGGCCCAAAACGACGCCGTTTTTGAGAAACCGGAAACGGCTTCCGCGCGTACGCACGGAGTGAATTTCCAGTAGAAGCCAAACGACGTCGTTTGGCTCCGCGTTTTTTCCCAGCAAAAGCTTCCGCGCATTGCGCGGACTGTTCCTAATTTTTTTCCTTCTTGCAGACAGTGAACAGTGCTCCGGCATACACATTTTAAATAAAAATATACCTTCAATAAATCTTTAACTCTTCAATAAAAATCCAAAAAAATTACCAATCACCTTATATTAATTTATAACATGAAAAAATAATTTTTCATGATTTAATATCATTATTTTTTTATAAAAATTTTTACATCACATAAACTACCATAAATCATAACTTTTTGTATATAACTCCATTTTGAGTGATTCAAACTTTGTTTTTCTTATGATTTAATGTTCTATAATATTAGAACATCAAACCTAAGTTTTATAAAAATATTTTTGGACATAAATTCCAAAACTTGTTTACACACTATTAAATACATATTTTAGCATATAAAATATACCAAAATACAAACAAAGCATATTAAACTCAAGCATGGCATAAATATTACCTCTACACATTAATAACTATATTAACATGTTTATACTAACATGATGATTTATTTAATTTAAAAACAAAATTTTATTTAAAATAACCATTACCTTGATTTAATGACTATCTTTCTTTTTCTTCCAAAGTAGGTGATGAGGTTTGAAGGCATGAACCAAGAACTCTTTCTCTTGGTATTTTTGCTCTCAACTATAATTTTTCTACACTCTCAAATGCTCTCTAGCTTGGAAAATGGAAGAAGAAGAAATGACTCACTTAAGCTCCAAAATGGTAAGTATACTAGCAATTTTGATAGATACATAATATATCTAATAATTTTAGCCCATCATGCACCTATTGGATACTTACACAAGTTAGCCACATTAGGTGAAAAGAAGCATGGTGCATGTACTACAAAAAGAAAACAAGCAACTCTTTTTAATTAAATAAATGGAAAATCAAATAATAATAATAATAATAATAAAACATCACATTCTCTCTCCTCCTTCTTGCACATGGTCGGCTGATAGCTTCTTTTCCTTGTCCCAAAATTATTGACACATTTTCATTTTTAATAATTAATAAGTTAATTTAAGTATTTTTCAAGTGGGCCAATTATTGGGCTTAAATTTAAAATACCAATTGGGCTTCTATTAAATTGTTTGGGCTACTAAATTGTGAAATTTTATTATTCTCCACTTGGGCGACTAATTGACCCATGTTGGGCTAATTTAATAATTTATACATTAATTATTCAATCCATGATTAAATAAATAATTAGATTGAATAAATAATTAAATATTCTAACCCATTAGTATTAAATTACTAAATGGACTAATAAATATTATTATTAATATTTCACATTATTTACATTAATTAATAATCATATTAATTAATTTATTATATTTAATTCACTCATTATATTCAATTTAATTGAATATTTAAATAATAGGAAACTTATCAATTATTTTGATATTAAAACTTTAGGGTTTATTCACTAATTTAATAACATATTAGTGACCCCCTTTAATTAATTTTAGTAATTAATTACATAATTATTTAATCACATAATTAATTAATCACATAAAAAGATTTAAATAATCTCGTAACACTAACTCGTTGAAAATTAAATTAATAATTTAATTAATAAAGATGTGGAAATTCTAGGACATTACATATATATTATCCAAAGCAACTTGTTATACAAAGCAATTCGGATTGTGTACGCACCACTGTTTCGGATTGTTGACAAAAGCAGCCCACGGTTTTAATATATGCCAGCACAGTTTCGGTAATGATATATATATGCCAGCACATGTTTTCGGTAATGATATATATTCGGTTTAGTATATATTTATATATAATAATCGGTAATCATTATTATATATATATATATATATATATATATATATATATAGCCAAACAGTTTGGTAATTTTATACAGATTTTAAAATTTCAAAATAAAAGAGTTTATTTTTGGTAATTTTAAAATAATAAAAATAAATAGTTTATTTTTAAATAATTTTATAATTAAAATAAAAGGTTTATTTTAAATATGAAATTGAATTTCATGCAACTTTAAATTGCCCATTAAATGATACCAATACATATATGGAATGTTTTATTTAATTCATGAGATGAATATTATTTATTAATATATATATATGTTGATATATATGATAATAAATGGGATTGATTATGGACTATTGACCAATGTGATTGGATTTAATTTTAATTAAATGCATGAATGAATGAGTTTTAATAAATGTGGTCTGCGTACCTCGTCTTTCTAATTTTTTTTTATGTATAATTCTATCTCCCTCCTATGTACCCCTTGACTGTTGATCAAAGTTTCTATTTATTGTAAATATTTTGTAATAGGATTAGTTAGAATTATTTTGAAGAATTCGAGTAAAGAAGCAAGGAGCGCATGAAGACCCATTTGTAATGGAGCTCGAATTTAAATGTAATAGTTACATTTAATTTAATTTATTCTTGCACCCTAGGTTTGACCAATTGGTTTATTTGGTGGCTCGAATAAACCAAACTAGAATAAAAGTCCATAATCAATCCAAGTAGAATATAGTATTCTATATGTGCATGCTTATTTATATATATATATTATATATTATCAAACATGCTTCGCATGTTAATTAATATGACGCGTATTTTATATATATGTGTGCATGTGCGCTAAACAAGATGAGACAATTAATATTAATAAACCCCTTATGATGTAGAATAAATATTATTTATAAAATGAATTAAAATGTTTAATTCATGAATTAAAGGAGTTTAATTCAATTAAATAAAATTAGAATTGTTCTAATTTATTTATTCTACTACTCATAATATTAAGTTGTAACGTTCAAAGATATTTATTAAAAATATCGAACGTCGCCTTCTAGCATGGTAAAACGATAGAGTATCAAATAATCATTATAAGTTTGTTGTGTCACACAAGGCTTATATTAATTTTTTGAGATGTTGTTTTATCACATTTGATGTTTATAAAAAGAATTGAACATTACTGTTTTGTTGTGTCACACAAGGACGGTCTTTTTCTCTTCTAATATAAGAAAATGCTAGGTTGGACTTAACTTGGATAATTTTGATTTGGATGTGTCACACATGATCATAATAATCTAAGAGGCAAAATAAAAGGAGTTACATGTTAATGTAATTGACAAGAGTTGTCTACCTATTTATTTATATATCGTTTGTTGTGTCACACAAGGCTATATACATTTGAAATAGGATCCTTATTCTCACTAGCAAATCTTTAACTAGATTTGCCGAACTATATAAGGAGGGTAATATAGTTTGATGAAAATAGTGGGAGACACCATTTTAAATAAAGACCTAATTTATTTTGGTAATTAATAAAACGGATGCATGTTAATGTTGTTATTAATTCACTTAAAGAATATTGTTATGTTTAATTCACTAACACTGCATAGCATAATGTATGCTAACAATTAATCGAACCGAATTGTTCGGATTGATTAAACAAATTTGAGAAAAGTTTTCAATGCTGAAAAACTAGCAAATGTCCTTAATTTGCCTATTTCTACAAGCGTTGTAGACTAAGCCTCTGAGGAAGAGATTGTTATTTTAAATGGCAAGATGATGCAAAGGTGGCTCAATGCATCATGCTCGCATCCATAAGTATCGAGTTACAGCGTCAACATGAGAAAATGGATGCACCTATTATATTGTTGCACATTCAATAGTTGTATGGTGAGCAAAATAGGTCAACTAGATATAAGATATCTAAGGAGCTCTTCCGATCTATAATAACCAATGGCACTATAGTAAAAGACACATGTCCTAAAGATGATCAATTGGATTGATCAATTAGGACAAACATGTTTTGTCAAGGATGGAGAGTTGAGTCAATATTCGATCTTGCAGTCACTCACTGACTCTAATTCACAATATGTTGTGAACTTCAAACATTAATAAGCTAAATGTCAGTTTAACTGATTTGCTTAAATATGTTAAAGACTGTTGAGAGTCACTTTCCTTCCTAGAAAAACCAAGTTTTACTTGTAGATGAATCTTCTAAGCGGAGGAAGATGGTCAAAGGTATTTCTGAGGAGTCAGAAAGAGTAGAAGGCAAAAGAAAGGATAAACAAAGGACATAAATAAAAGTGATCCAGAGGGCAAAGGAGTTTGCTTTCATTGCGATAAGCTGGGACACTGGAAGAACAACTACAAGAGAGTTGTAGTAGTTAAGTAGAAGAAGTTTAGTGAAGCTTCAACTACAGATATAGATTTGTTCATAATGAAATATAACTTTCTATAAGTCAAGTTCTACTTAGGTATTAGATACCGAATGGTGGTCTCACATATGCAAGTCGTTGTAGAGACTAAGCAGAAGTAGAAAGCTAAACAAATGATAAGTAATCATGTGATGGGGAATGAAGCAAAGGTTGATGCATTGGCCACAAGAACTTATAATTTAGCACTGCCTACGGGCTAGCCTATTAAGTTAGTAAGTTGTTACTAGGTTCCAGTTCTTAGAAACATTATTTCAGTTCCATGTGATGACAAGGAAGGGTTTTTGACATTATATTAATGAACAATCGTTGTTCTGTTTATAATGATAATGTTTTATTTAGAACTGGTTGATTACTTAATGGATTTTGTATACTTGACTTACATGATAATTATTTCAAATTGAACAAACTAAAATCAAAAAGAAGATATGAATCATACCTTCATGCAATACTGTTAACTCGGTCACGTTAATGAAACAAGACTAAACAAGTTGTATAAAGATAAGCTTTTAAAGCTTTTTGATTATGAATCAAATACAACTTGTGAATCTTGTATCATGGACAATATGACTAAATCTCCATTTAGTGGACATGGAGAGCGAGTTAAAGAGTTGTTAGAGATGGTACACACAGTGATGTGTGGGACCTATGACAACAAATGCAAGAGGAGGGTATTCATTTATTACTTTCACTAATGATTCTAGATTTTGATATATGTATTTAATGAAATATAAATCCAAATCGTTTGAAACGTTCAAAGAATTCAAAAGTGAAGTATAGAAACTAAATGCCAAAAGTATTAAAGTTCTTCGATTAGATCGAGAAGGAAATACTTAAAGCAGTAAGTTTCTAGATCATCTCAAGCGAAATGGTATTCTCACAATGGACATGGTGATGATCCATAATGAGTATTACCGATCTTCCAGTATCCTTCTAGGGTTATGCTCTACAAACGATCGCATATCTACTAAATAAGATACCTTCAAATTTCGTCCCTAAGACTTCATATGAGTCATGGATAGGGAGGAAACCAAGTCTTAAGCATGTTAAGATTTGAATTGTTCAGCTTATGTCAAAAGGTTTGACAAAGATAAGCTAGGGACATGATCTAATAAGTGTAAACTTGTGGGATATCCTAAAGAAAGTTTAGGATATCACTTCTATAATCCGACTAACTAAAAGGTGTTTGTTTGAAACACGCTGCCTTATAGAAAAATGAGTTTTTCCTTAAAGGGTTAGTGGGAGTAAAATAGATCTTGAAGAAGTTCAAGAACCACAAAACATTACAGATAAAATGAAGGAATCTGTACAAGTAGATAAACCTATTGTACCACAACCAAGTCGTAAATCTGGTTTAGTACCGAAGATACCTGAATGGTATGGATTCATCATAGATGATGATGATAAGGTATGCATCATAGTGGATGATGATCCAGATATATACGATGAGGTATGAGTATTAGATACTCAAGAGAAATGACTGATGACCATAAAATCCGAAATGGGTCTTTGGAGAAAGACTAAAGCAGATGGCTAGGTGGAGACCTATAAGACCTAACTAGTGGTAAAAAGATTTCAAACAAGGTCAATGAGTTGACTAAGATGAAATTTTTCACTAGTGAAAATGCATATATCCATTTGGATTTTACTTACAGTTGCAGCTTACTATACAAAAGGGTGTATGTATGATACAACCAAGAGAATTTGTCTCCATATAGATGGAGCAAATCAAGTATGTAAGTTACAATGATCCAATTATGAATTGAAGCAAGTTTCTCGAAGATGGAACATCCGTTTTGATGAGACAATCAAAAGAGTTTGATTTTATCAAAGACAAGGATGAACCAAGTATGTACAAAGGTTAAGGGAGCATTGTGACATTCCTAGTATTATATGTTGATATAATATCAATAAGGAATGACATACCGATGCTACAATCAGTAAAGATGTGGTTGTCTAAAACTTCTCCATTAAGGACTTGGGAGAAGCGTCCTAACATTCTATTTAGGATAAAGGTCTATAGAGATAGATCATAAAGGATGCTCGGCTTAACCCAAGGGACGTACATTGATTCATTGAAATGTACTAGACTTGATATTGCTTATGTATAATAAGCAGATATCAGTTCAATTTTGGAGAAGAATATTAGAAAAGAGTTTCTAATGATGGGTCTGATATAAAACTAGAGGGTTTAACAAACTCAATTTTGTTCAGACTAACAAAGATAACAACATATCCGTTTCAGGTAATATGATTACCGTGAACGGTGCTGCAGTAAGTTGGAAAAGTTCCAAACAGCAAATAGTTGCTGATTTAGTGACAAAGACATAGTAAATAACTATAAGTGAAGCTGCAAAAGTGATTGTTTGGTTAAACAAGTTCATTACAGAACTTATAATGGTTCCTAACATTAAAAGAGTTTAATTCGCCAAGGAACCTAGGTCTCATCTGAAATCCAAACATGTGTTGCGGCACTTTTATATGATTAGATGAATCATTGAAAAGGAGACGACACCATAAAGATGGTAGACTCTTAGAACAACATTACAGATCCATTAACTAAAGCATTTACTAAGCAATTTGTACGCCACTTAGAGAAGAATGGTATGGGGATACCAAAGGGCGATTGGCTTTAGTGCAAGTGGGAGATTGAAAGTAGTATGCCCTCAAGCCAATCACATTTGATGTGATAAGCATATACTTTGTAATCTTGTTCATTTATTAATAAAAGTATCAAGGCATTTCTTTATTCATGATTAATTACTTGAATTAATCAAATGGATAAACCCATAGTTTTCGAGCAATGCTTTTAGAACCATGATGAGGATCATGCTAATGAGATCTAAATTCAAGATAGCTCAAAACTAAAATTGTTCCTAATCGTTGGATCACTAAAAAGGGGATTAGTAGATCCGGATAGATTGGTACATACTATGCTTGCTCTTATGAAGAGGATGATTGGTCTCATAATCATTTGTGTAGAGACACTAAAGCAAGTATGTAGGTGCTTATTAGAGAATAAGTTCACTGAACTTGACTCGCTCAAGGAACACCTAATGGAGTTTTACTCGTCTGTCAATAGGAGTTCCTTATGTGATAGTCGTACAAGTGATCCTTAGACTTGAGATCATCTTAGTATCTTGTGTATACTAAGTTATACTTTGACATATTCCTTAAGACCTATTGGTATATCAAAGGATGTGCTTGGGTATAATAAGGTACACATGGAGATAGATGAATGGTCAACAAAGGATCTACCACTTCCAGTAAAGGGAGAGAATGTCCTATGCGATTCAATAAGTGACAACTCAGAAATCCCTGGCCAGGGTTGAATAGAATTAGAAAGGAGTTTCTAATTTACATTAACTAGAGTTGTGTATTTTTGAATTGAAATGCATATAATCAAATAAATAAAACTTGACAGAAATTCCGTGTCTTATATTTGATTGGGACATTGTGTGGTAGAAGGATTGAATTGTACGGTAACTATTTGCTGAAAGGTTCTTTTACGATTAAATGTTGAAATCTATATTATCTGGAAAGTCGACTAATCGCTAAGGGGGCTTACCCTTATTGTGGAATAATTATTTATTCTGAATTAAAGAGTTAATTCGTAATAAATGAATTAGAATTGTTCTAATTTATTTATTATTCAACCGGTTTAATATGGAGAACCTAAAGGGTCACACCGCAAAAGAGTAATATTTATTTTAGAAGTAGATGACATAATTGTAATAATAAATTAAGTATATTTAATTTATACTATGGTGATAGAATAAATTAAATAGCTTAATATTTATAATTTAGTATTTTAGAAATACTAATTATAAATTAATAAGAGGAGTCTTATTATTATTATTATTACTATTATTATTATTACTAGTATTATTATTTAGTTCCTAAATGGTTTAGGAATTAATTAATAAATAGTAATATTATTATTAAATAATTAAGTTCCTAAATAGTTTAGGAATTATAATTATAATAATTAATTAAGTTACTAAATGGTTTAGTAATTAATTAATAAGAAGTACTCTCATTATTAAATAATTAAGTTCCTAAATGGTTTAGGAATTGTAATTAATTAATTTAGTTCCTAATTAAATTGGGAATTAAATTAAAACCCTAATCCTAAATAGTTTAGGAGGGTTGACTAGATCTATAAATAAGAGGAGTCTTATTATAGATCAAGGTTACACACTCTTTCATAAGAGAGGGAGAGTACTCCATAATTCTCTAGATCTAAGAGTTAGAGAGAGAGAGAGAATTAGGGCTAGCCACCCATGGTTTGGAGAAACGATAATCCACTTCTTTAATTCATAGATCTCTTGGTGGGTCACCTCTAGAGGCTCAACACTTGGGGAGCTAACATTGATCCGTACAATCTAATCGGTGAATTATGAAGATGAGCGTGAAGGATTAAAGGGAGATGAACTTGTACCCGTGGAAGGTTGGTTCTACAAATGTATAAATTCTGTTATTCTTCTTCAATTAATAATAGTCGCATAAGAAAGATCCGGGTTATTGGTTTGTACAAAAAAAATTTAAAATCTGATTTTTATTGCTTCCGTTGCGCTTATATAATTTGATTATATGTATGCCATATTTTTGCAAACCAACACAAATAACACAAGTCCTCGGTTAAAGAGCACTTCTAGTTGTTTCATTCATCCCTTCAAATTGGTAAACAAATAGATGATTTTGTGTCATATTACCTCGTTCAACTTTTTTAGCATCAAAAGGTGCAATCCTATCACTCTCGCATTCAAAAGCGTACGTACAACTAACACAAGTCCTCGGTTAAAGAACACTTCTAGTTGTTTCATTATTTCCTTCAAATTGGTATGATAGGTTAAAGAGCACTTCTACTTAGAGCTGATATATAATTTATGCTATGATTTGAAATGTGTTATATGAGTTATATAACCTAGATATATTGACATGCATGGTAAGCATGATTTAAATGCAAAGTATGATAATCATGATGCCTATATAAATGCAAAGCATGGAGCATAAAGCATGAATTAAATGTAACCTACGTGTTATGTGTTAGCTGTTAGACTTGCTGAGCCGTCGTGCTCATTCTTGCTATTATAAACATTTTCAGCGAATGACGAAGAGTTCGAAGATCCTGATAATCGCAAAGAAGATGTGCGAAGTTTATTTTATTAATAAAGGTTGTCACTAGAACTGTTTAAAGTTAAAGTTGCATTTTGTGGGAATAATTACCATTTGGTATCATCCCGGATGTAAAGCCTTGTAATAGTATTGAAAGACAGTTGTAGTTAATACGAGTGTTAATGTTTTGTAAACTCATGCAATTAAAAGCAGTGAGTAAATAGTCATGTCGACTTATTGTTAGGATGCGAGTTTTGTTGCTCACAATTGGTTGTAATACACTAGGTCGTGGAATATTAATTATCTGAGTTGTAGGATTCATGTAAAGATTGCGATTCTGAGACAAGGTTAAGTAAATGATTTATAAAAAATTAAATTTATCGTGGTTTTTATGAGAAGGTTGTTCGCGTAACGACTTAAACTCAGGATTGAGATTACTTTTGACGGACCAGATCTGGGGTTATTGGAGACGAATTTTGGGGCTGTCACAGTTGGTATCAGAGCTGATAGGTTATAAACCTTAGGTAGGTGTACCTTAGGCTATAACCTTAATAAGAAAGAGTAAGGTTAGTTGCGTGTTCTAAAAACTCAAGCGTATAGTAAGCTCGTGACTCATGATTGTATGGTGGAGCCCCTCAGCAAATGGGAGACTATGGCCTGACTAGGACAAGCTCCTCAAGCCATATGATTATGGTAAGTTCCTGAGCCCAAATACGTGATAAGTTTGATGAACATGGGGGGATTACAGTAGAGAGCCATAAGTTGAGAAATATAGTTCTCAGATATTGGCTAAGGTTAAGAAAAATGTTAAATGATATGTTAAAGGATTAACAGCATGGTAGATAGCAACATGCTATAAACAAAAGATACTATGGGGAATAGTAGTAAACTCATAGCGAGTGGTATGTGTTGAAATATGGAGTTTAAGCCATAAATGCGGAACATATGAAATTCATAAAGAAGAAAATAAGTGCATATTTGAGGAGATTCAAAGAAGGATCTTCAAGGTTGAATTCAAAATGAATGGAAAAGAATCAGGAAAAGCTTGATTCAAGAATTTAAAAGGTAAGGATCGTAAAGTGAAAATGATCAAAGATGAGTGAGTAGATTGTGGAATTAAATGATCCTAGAATAAGTGAGAAATCATATAGTGAATTCAATTGTGAATTACGATCACATGGTGATCATAATAAAATCATGGAATGGCAGATGGTCTATTAAATGATTAAGAGGTTGTGTTGATAGCATGGTGCTATAACAATGAAGATACTGTGAAAGAGTAAAAAGTGAACACTTCAAGCGTTGAGTGTGATAAGGTATGAATTGAGAAAATTCGTATCAAGGTAAGAGAATTTGAAGGTTTGTGGGTTTTTAATTGAGGATTCATGTTAGTGGCTGAGTTGTACAATTCCTTGTATGGGCGGGGAATTTGTGCTTGGTTTTAAAACCGCTTAGCTTCCTATATTAATGTAGTGGTTGAGTTGAACAGTTCTTTGTATGGGCAGGGAATTTGTTCTTGGTTTAACGACTGCTTAACTTTCTATATTGATTAGTGGCTGAGTTGACCAATTTCTTGTATGGGCAGGAGATTGTGTTTGGTTTGACGACCACTTGACTCCCTATAGTGATAATCAATTGAAACCTGGTGTCGCGCTATTCGCTATATGTATGTTGAGAAGGTGATTCTTTTCTCATGTGTATAACGGATAGGTAAAGAATGTTAAGATAAGTTCGTGTTCTGAGAACCGACACATATGGAAAGTTCGTGACTCATAGTCATGTAGTGGAGCCCCTCAGCGAATGGGCGACTTTGGCCTGACTAGGACAAGCTCCTCAAACCATATGATTGTGGTAAGTTCCTGAGCCCAAATACGTGGTAAGTTTGATGAACAGTGAGTGTGGGTAGAGTTAAGTAGCAAGATTTAAGCTATACTAGATATAGTTATTAAGCTGGAAAAGATGAGGAGAAAAATTGGTGAATATTTGAGGTTTTAGGATATTCCAAATCTTCTAGCTATGCTAGACTTTGAAAATCTTAAAATCGTGCTTTTGTGCATTTAAAAATACAAAAGTTTTTTTTTTTTTTTTTGGTTATCATCAACACAGTAATTTGAGGTGTGAAATGTCACATCTTTACTATTGTGGTATGATAAAAACATAAGTAATTTTTCAAATATTTTGAAACGTTCAAAGGAGAGTCTATGCTACTTGATTCAGCTAGACACAATTGATTTTAAAATATCAAAATGTATTTACAAAACCATCTTACGCCATTAAAGCCATGGTGTGAAGATAATATATGACGGAATCCTCAACTTATCTTCTGTGAAGGTGCGGTATCATGAAGTCATAGTGATGACGGAATCCTCAACGCACTGTGCCAAAGATGCGGTATCATGAAGTCATAAAATGATTTTCAATGTTGAAATTTTGAAAATAAGTGTTGATGCCAAATGATGTGGCTAGACATGTTTTATTGCACGTATGTGCTGACCATTATTGAAAAGTCTAAGCTAATTGATTCGACTGGACAAAGGTTGAGGTATATTTTTCAAGTATTTTCTTGGGAATTGTGTTGTGAATTCAACATTTTAATTAAATGGGTTTAAATGTTATGCGTATACATGTGGTGCGGAAGGTTGATCACCTTATGTGTTAAGTACCTGGTTTAAATGTTATGCATATACATAGAGTACGGAAGGTTGATCACCTTAAGTGGAAAGTACTTGGGTTAAGAGTTTGCAGTTTTTGCTGATTTTCTTTTTATACCCCTAAGGTGTTCAGTAAAATTTCTAATGACGCCGGACAAAGGGGATTGTTTATTTTAAAGGGGTTATTTTTACTTCCTGGTTATTCAAATTCATTCACAGTTATTGATCAATTGTGACGACTTCTGGAGATGTTCCAATGTTCTGGACATCGAACGGGTAAAGGGGTAAGTATGTTGTAATTTCGAGGACGAAATTCTTAGAAGAATGGGTGAATGTAATGACCCGGAAATTCATGAGACTGGTTAGTATGGTCTTAGGTAATTGATGTGATTTAAGGCTACGCTAATCCTTGGAAGAGGAAGTAGTGGATAGTCGATTTGTGAAAATTTTAAGCTTTCGAGGATTCAAGCGGGAGATTTGAGGTTAAGATATAAAACTAACCCTAGTAAAGTGGTAAAGATCGCTGGAAAGGAATTAGAGTCCAGTCACGGAGGGACTAGGACAGTGTTTATAAAACAATAAGTAAAACAATGCCTATGTTAAAATAATCGATAAGATTGATCGGCGGGGCAAATGTTGTAAGGATGTAGTGCTAATTCCAAGGATGGAATCATTTGTAAAGATTAAGTTAAAAACTTAATCTGAGGAAAATAGTTGTTGGGAGTTTAAAACCTAGAATTGGTTGAAGGGGGTATATGATAAGGTATATACTAAGTTATGTATCTATATAGTATACAGGTGCAGAAAACACGATGAGGGAGAATTACCCTCATATTTGTTGAGTTACCTTATATTAAAATTTCGGGGACGAAATTATTATAAGGGGGGAAGAATGTAGCGACCCAAAATATTTTTAATATAGAGAAATGGAATTATTGGCTGTAATTGTAAATTTCTGGGGGATTAAATTTAAATCATTATATGATGGCCTGGTTTATTTAATTATGTGTTGAAGTAATTAAAGGAATTTAAGGAAGGTTCAATTAATGGGTAAATTAAATTAATGGATCAACCTAGGTTGTATAGTATCAAAGTTGGATAGGGTAAATGAGCTATGTGATATTTAATTAAATAGCTAGCACGTTAAGTTGGATGTGTAAATTAATTAATATGGTTATTAATTAATGAGATTTCGTAAACATTAATAATGTTATATTTATTTTCATTTGGAAAGTTATTGATAGTGGGGTATTAATATTTTATATTTCCACTAGGAATTTAATTTGGGCAACCCAAAGCTTAGTTGCAATATGAGTAACAATTGGGCCACCAATTGTTTAATTAACAAAACAAATAGCAGCCCAGCCCAAGAGTAATAATATAACCCGGTGGAAAAGTAAGTGTGTCACTCATTTAGGGACAAAACCTCAGAAAAAGCAGAGCACGCATAGTTTGTGCAAAGCTCAAGAACTCAGTGCTGAGAAAAGGAGAGACAAGTCAGGCATAAGAGAGGCTATAGGGTCCAACTCCTCAGAGTTGTCTAAGGCTGAGAGAGTATGGTATAACCTCAGTCATTCTCTCATTTCCCCTTCTCGTGCATATAGGCTAAGAGAGAAGAAGCCACGGAAATGGAAGAAGAAAAGCTTAAGCTTGATGAGCTAGAATGGTCGAATGAACATGGAGCAAGAATTAAAGATGAAACCCTCATCATGGGGAGTCTCTAGAGCCCAAAAATAATATCATTCATGAAGGTTTAAAAGTTTGCTAAACTCCAACTTTTGTAGAAATTATGTTTTAAGGTTTCCTATATAGTTAGTGTAGGAAAGCTTTGCATTTTGGGTGTTAGATTATGGTGAATCCAAGTTTTAAGTTGGTCAAGAGATGGGGTTATGTGTATCTAGATGTATATAGCATGCTAGATACATAGATATGTAAAAAAAAAAAAAAAAATGATTAAGGTTTTGTGTTGGTGAAACCTAGTTTTAATGGTTCTATTTTGATATAAACCAATTTTATGGTAAAAGGTTATATTTAAATATTTATAGGTGTTTATTATGAGTCTATAAATATTGGAGATGATGTTAATGTGTTGAGATTTATAGTTTTCATGCTTGAGAAACTAAAAGCCCTAAATGGAAATTAGATGAAATTGGTGGTGGTAGTTATATGCTCACCAAGTGTTTGATTAAAAGTCTAAGAGAATCAAAGTGGTTAAACCTTCTGTCCAAGGATTTGTTTTCAAGATTAGAACCTCTGTAAGTAATATGTTAGACGTTTTGTTAGTCTAAAGAATAAACCAGAAAGGTTAAAATGAGTTCTGGTATGTTGTATGAAGTTATTGTAAATCTGAGAATTTTCCTTAGTTGCAGTGAAAAATCGTAGAGTGCTGCTAGTAGTAGAGTGAACTGGTAGTAGAGTGCTGGTAGTAGAGTGCTCTGGTAGTAAAGTGCAAACGTAAAGTGAAAAGTGCAAAACGTAGAGTGAAAATCGTAGAGTGAAAAGTGAAAAACGTAGAGTGAAAGTGAAAACCGTAGAGTGAAAATGGTAAAGACTGGACAGCTTCAGCGTCAGTTAGTAATATGAGCATAACTTTCTCATACAAACTCGGATTGAGGTGATTCAAGATGTTTTGGAAAGCTAATAGATAGACCTACAACTTTTATTCTTTACGAATTTCGGTTTGATGTCTGTATCAAGGTAGAAATTGACCATTTTTGGGACTATTTTAACCTCTTATAGTACAATGAGTATAACTTTTGTATACGGATTCGGATTAATATGATTCAAGATGTTTTGGAAATCTAAGAGATATACCTATAACTTTTATTCTTTAACATTTTTGATTTTAGGTCTATAACAGAGTCTAAATTGACCATCTTGAGGTATGATGTGTAATTGGAGGCAATCGGAGGGCGTCGGGCATTCACGGGTGCAACGTGCAATGTTTTCGACACTAAGTTATACTGTTATTTGTATGAAGCATGAATATTATGATTTATAATGATGTCTATCATTAATCAATGATTAATTAGATAAGTGTATGAGCATGCTAAACGTGTGCATATGAGACGGGATAGACGTGTGGCGTATAAACGTCGAAACGCTGTGTAAAGTGTTATTTAGCAATTTAATAACCTTAGAGATTAATTGAGGTAACACTAATTGGGATTAGTAAGAGTTTTAAATATTGTCTGAGGCGGGTAATATTATGACAACTTGATGAGGTAATTGTAGAATTAAACCTAGTAAAGTCCAGTACTGACTAATTGGTAGATTGACCTAAATAATTATGAGGACCAAATGATAAGGTTACGGCATTAAGGAATGTCGGATATACAAAGTTAAGTATAGAAGGTTTACGGTGTTTATGTGAAACAAATAGATGATTTAGTGTCCTATTACTTCGTTCAACTTTCTTTAGCATCAAAAGGTGCAATTCTATCACCCTCGCATTCAAAACCGTGCGTACAACTAACACAAGTTCTCGGTTAAAGAGCACTTCTAGTTGTTTCATTATTTCATTCAAATTGGTAAACAAATAGATGATTTAGTGTCATATTACTTCGTTCAACTTTGTTTAGGATCAAAAGGTGCAATCCTATCACTCTCACATTCAAAACCGCGTACAACTCACACAAGTCCTCGGTTAAGGAAAGCTTCTAGTTGTTTCATTATTTACGTCAAATTGGTAAACAAATAGATGACTTAGTGTCATATTACTTCGTTCAACTTTGTTTAGCATCAAAAGATGCAATCCTCTCACTCTCGCATTCAAAACCGTACGTACAACTCACACAAGTCATCGGTTAAGGAAAGGGTCTAGTAGTTTCATTCCTCCCTTCAAATTGGTAAACAAATAGATGATTTAGTGCCATATTACCTCGTTCAACTTTTTTAGCATCAAAAGGTGAAATCCTATCACTCTCGCATTGAAAATCGTACGTACAACTGACACAAGTCCTCGGTTAAAGAGCACTTCTAGTTGTTTCATTATTTCCTTCAAATTGGTAAACAAATAGATGATTTAGTGTCATATCACTTCGTTCAACTTTGTTTAGGATCAAAAGGTGCAATCATATCACTCTCGCATTCAAAACCGCGTACAACTCACACAAGTCCTCGGTTAAGGAAAGCTTCTAGTTGTTTCATTATTTACGTCAAATTGGTAAACAAATAGATGACTTAGTGTCATATTACTTCGTTCAACTTTGTTTAGCATCAAAAGATGCAATCCTCTCACTCTCGCATTCAAAACGGTACGTACAACTCACACAAGTCATCGGTTAAGGAAAGGGTCTAGTAGTTACATTCCTCCCTTCAAATTGGTAAACAAATAGATGATTTAGTGTCATATTACCTCGTTCAACTTTTTTAGCATCAAAAGGTGCAATCCTATCACTCTCGCATTGAAAACCGTACGTACAACTGACACAAGTCCTCGGTTAAAGAGCACTTCTAGTTGTTTCATTATTTCCGTCAAATTGGTAAACAAATAGATGATTTAGTGTCATATTACTTCGTTTAACTTTGTTTAGCACCAAAAGGTGAAATCCTATCACTCTCGCATTCAAAACTGTACGTACAACTCACACAAGTCCTCGGTTAAGGAAAGCGTCTAGTTTTTTCATTCCTCCCTTCAAATTGGTAAACAAATAAATGATTCAGTGTCATATTACTTCGTTCAACTTTGTTCAGCACCAAAAGGTGCAATCCTATCACTCTCGCATTCAAACCCATACGTACAACTAACACAAGTCCACGGTTAAAAAAAACTTCAAGTTGTTTCATTATTTCCTTCAAATTGGTAAACAAATAGATGACTTAGTGTCATATTACTTCGTTCAACTTTGTTTAGCACCAAATGGTGAAATCCTATCACTCTCGCATTCAAAACCGTATGTACAACTAACACAAGTCCTTGGTTAAAGAGCACTTCCAGTTGTTTCATTATTTCCTTCCAATTGGTAAACAAACAGATGAGTTAATGTCATATTACTTCGTTTAACTTTGTTTAGCATCAAAAGATGCAATCCTCTCACACTCGCATTCAAAACCGTACGTACAACTCACACAAGTCATTGGTTAAGGAAAGCGTCTAGTTGTTTCATTCCTCCCTTCAAATTGGTAAAAAAATATATGATTTAGTGTCATATTACCTCCTTCAACTTTTTTAGCATCAAAAGGTGCAATCCTATCACTCTCGCATTGAAAACCGTACGTACAACTGACACAAGTCCTCGGTTAAATAGCACTTCTAGTTGTTTCATTATTTCCGTCAAATTGGTAAACAAATAGATGATTTAGTGTCATATTACTTCGTTTAACTTTTTTAGCACCAAAAGGTGAAATCCTATCACTCTCGCATTCAAAGCTGTACGTACAACTCACACAAGTCCTCGGTTAAGGAAAGCATCTAGTTGTTTCATTCCTCCCTTCAAATTGGTAAACAAATAGATGATTTAGTGTCATATTACTTCGTTCAACTTTGTTCAGCACCAAAAGTTGCAATCCTATCACTCTCGCATTCCAACCCATACGCACAACTAACACAAGTTCTCGGTTAAAGAAAACTTCAAGTTGTTTCATTATTTCCTTCAAATTGGTAAACAAATAGATGATTTAGTTTCATATTACTTCGTTTAACTTTCTTGGCACCAAAAGGTGCAATCCTATCACTCTTGCATTCAAAACAGTACATACAACTCGCACAAGCCCTCGGTTAAGGAAAGCTTCTAGTTGTTTCATCCCTCCCTTCAAATTGGAAAACAAATATATGATTTAGTGTCATATTACTTCGCTCAAATTTCTTTAGCATCAAAAGGTGCAATCCTATCACTCTCGCATTCAAAACCGTACGTACAACTAACACAAGTCCTCGGTTAAAGTGCACTTCCACTTGTTTCATTATTTCCTTCAAATTGGTAAACAAATAGATGACTTAGTGTCATATTACTTCGTTCAACTTTGTTTAGCATCAAAAGATGCAATCCTCTCACTCTCGCATTCAAAACCGTACGTACAACTCACACAAGTCATCGGTTAAGGAAAGCGTCTAGTTGTTTTATTCCTCCCTTCAAATTTGTAAACAAATAGATGAGTTAGTGTCATATTACCTCGTTCAACTTTTTTAGCATCAAAAGGTGCAATCCTATCACTCTCGCATTGAAAATCGTACGTACAACTAACACAAGTCCTCGGTTAAAGAGCATTTATTTCCTTCAAATTGGTAAACAAATAGATGATTTAGTGTCATATTACTTTGTTCAACTTTTTTTAGCACCAAATGGTTAAATCCTATCACTCTCGCATTAAAAACCGTACATACAACTCACACAAGTCCTCGGTTAAGGAAAGCTTCTAGTTGTTTCATTCTTCCCTTCAAATTGGTAAACAAATAGATGATTTAGTGTCATATTACTTCGTTTAACTTTTTTTAACACCAAAAGGTGCAATCCTATCACTCTCGCATTCAAAACCGTGCGTACAACTCACACAAGTTTTCGGTTAAGCAAAGCTTCTATTTGTTTCATTATTTCCGTCAAATAGGTAAACAAAAAGATGATTTAGTGTCATATTACTTCGTTTAACTTTGTTTAGCACCAAAAGGTGCAATCCTATCACTCGCATTCAAAACAGTACGTACAACTCACACAAGTCCTCGGTTAAAGAAAACGTCTAGTTGTTTCATTCCTCCCTTCAAATTGGTAAACAAATAGATGATTTAGTGTCATATTACTTCGTTTAACTTTGTTTAGCATCAAAAGGTGCAATCCTATCACTCTCGCATTCAAAACTGTACGTACAACTCACACAACTCTTCGATTAAGGAAAGCTTCTAGTTGTTTTCATTATTTCCGTCAAATTGGTAAACAAATAGATGCTTTAGTGTCATATTACTTCTTTTAACTTTGTTTAGAACCAAAAGGTGAAATCCGATCACTCTCGCATTCAAAACCGTACGTACAACTCACACAAGTCCTCGATTAAGGAAAGGGTCTAGTTGTTTCATTCCTCCGTTCAAATTGGTAAACAAATAGATGATTTAGTGTCATATTATCTCGTTCAACTTTATTAGCATCAAAAGGTTCAATCCTATCACTCTCGCATTGAAAACCGTACGTACAACTAATACAAGTCCTCGGTAAAGAACACTTCTAGTTGTTTCATTATTTCCTTCAAATTGGTAAACAAATAGATGATTTAGTTCCATATTACTTCGTTCAACTTTGTTTAGCACCAAATGGTGAAATCCTATCACTCTCGCATTCAAAACCGTACGTACAACTCACGCAAGTCCTCGGTTAAGGAAAGAGTCTGGTTGTTTCATTCCTCCCTTCAAATTGGTTAACAAATAGATGATTTAGTGTGATATTACCTCGTTCAACTTTTTTAGCATCAAAAGGTGCAATTCTATCACTCTCTTACATTGAAAACCGTACGTACAACTAACACAAGTCCTCGGTTAAAGAACATTTTTAGTTGTTTCATTATTTCCGTCAAATTGGTAAACAAATAGGTGATTTATTGTCATATTACTTCATTTAACTTTGTTTAGCACCAAAAGGTGAAATCCTATTACTCTCGCATTCAAAACCGTACGTACAACTCACACAAGTCCTCAGTTAAGGAAAGCGTCTAGTTGTTTCATTCATCCCTTCAAATTGGTAAACAAAAAGATGATTTAGTGTCATATTACTTCGTTCATCTTTGTTTAGCACCAAAAGTTTCAATCCTATCACTCTCGCATTCAAAATCATACGTACAACTAACACAAGTCCTCGGTTAAAGAAAACTTCAAGTTGTTTCATTATTTCCTGCAAATTGGTAAACAAATAGATGATTTAGTTTCATATTACTTGTAATATCCCAGATATTTTCAAGATTTTATATAAGATCTTAATTGTTTTAATTAAAGGTTAATGTTTAAAACCTAGAATTTGAGAAGTAAGATGTGTAGAAAATGGGTAAACATTTTTTTTTTAACATAATTGATTTGTTAGAAATTAAATGTAAGAATATTTTTAATGATGCATGTAGAGAATTTATTAAGAAAATAAATTCAATTGAGGAGTGAAGGTGATTATATGAATACATATATATACCTAAAGTGTGCTTGTTAGCCAAATAAAAAGATGAGTAATTAATACTCAACAAAACTAATAAAGTAATTAGTTTTAATATAAAGTAAGAAGGAATGTTGTAAAATATAATTAATTAGATTAATTATATTAGTTATGAGTCCAAGTAATTTAATTACTACTAGTGGACTAGCCCAAAAAGGGTTATATGTGTTAGCCCAATATGGGAATACTTGCATGAAGGTGGGTAATTAAATAAGAGAGCCCAATGGAAGGTAAGCTATGTAGCGCAAACTTTTAAAAGTCTAATGTTGGTCAAAGTATGAGAAAATATCATTGAGTGTAGAGAATTAACTAATGTAGGGTTAATTGAATAACCCTAGTTGGTAGACAAGAGAGAGTATTAACCAAACATTGGTTAATTGCTAGATGAATGAATGTGATGATGAGAATTAACTATGGATGAGTTAATTGAGTAACTCTAGGTAGTAAATAAATTAAAGATTTAACTATGCATGGGTTAGTTATAGAAAGAATATTATAGATACAATTATGTATGTATATAATTCACCAAGGTAGAATTGGTAGGTAACCATGGGTTACATGTTGTAGAGAATTAACCATACATTGGTTAATTGTTAGTAGAAATTGCAAGTATTATATATAGATATGTATATATAATAAAAATAAAGGAAAAGAGGTGGAGTGTTGACCAAACATGGGGTCCCACTTAGAGATTGTGACGACCCCAAATTCGGATTCTTTAACCTCGGGTTTGGTTCTCACTGTACAATACTTAACCATAATGAAATACATAAATTGTATTCAACTTCGCGGAATAATACAAAAGGTTCCTTAATCAAAAGGCTACAACTTCCCAAGGTCTATTACCTTAATCTTAAACATTACATATCTTAAGGGAAATACGAAAGATTTACAACAGTAATTACATAACAGTAATATAAACTAGCATGCAATTACTAAAACTAAGCATTCGCTTTCCCCTTGCCTTTGTCCGATTTAGAGCTTTCGGGAATGACTGAAATATAGTCATGATATAGCAAGAATGAGCAACTAAATGGCTCAGCAAGTTTATAAACAACAATCATACGATATATCATGATGAAGGGAAATAACTTCAAGGTTTCAACAATAGCAATTGTGAAAGATAACAAGAATCAATGTTCAATAAAAGAAGGAATTGACTCTTTACTGCTGAGTGGTCTTTAATGACCATGAACTGCTACTAAGGTAGAACAGACATACAATGTCTGACTCCTTGTTAAAATAACGGGACACTTGAGGGGATCAGTCCTCTCATGTCCTATATATATGCATCACATTTAGTTTTCTTGCGCGCTGTCGGGTCTCCGACAAATAAAAATCCCCTTTAACTAGGGTTGTTCTATCTCAGTCTTACTGTAAGAATCCGCACCATCCAATGGTTTGGATAAGCTTTTATAATATTCAACTAAATGAATTTAACATGCATTTGTCTAGCCGAAACAATTAGCTTAGACATTTTTAAACAGTTTGCAAAAGCACTATGTGCGAATATAATAATCAATAACGATGTGAAGTAATTTTCGATAATTAATTCACTCAAAGGTCTGTCAAATATCTACGAGTGTAGATACTTGCTCAACAATAATTGAATTGCTCAAAGCAATTAAAGTTGAATAATAATTGCAACAATAAGTACAAGTTAAGGGTAGAAGACTTGCAATAGAAATTACAAGCTAAAGTTAGAAAACTTGTCTCGTGCGTTGTTTACTGCTAACCAAATTAATTTAACAATCCTTGAACGGACCTAACAATTAAATCAATTTGATCTTAAATTAGTATCATATACTTGTAAGTATAATGATCTTTATAAACCTTATGAACCACATAATTGATTAATTATGGGTAATTAAACACTTAGGAAATATTATCATTATTTGATAATATTTCAAACACAAAGAACTTATATTAATTGCTTAATATAGTTCAAAATAAATATCTAATATTATTAATCATTTAACAATATTTTATTAAGTATCTAATATTATTAATCATTTAATAATATTTTATTAGGTATCTAATATTATTAATCATTTAATAATATTTTATTAAGTATCTAATATTATTAATCATTTAATAATATTATTAATTATTTAATAATATTTAATTAATTATCCAATATTATTAATCATTTAATAATATTTTAATATCTTATTAATATTATTAATTATTTAATAATATTTTAATCACTTATTAATATTATTAATCATTTAATAATATTTTAATCATTTATTAATATTATTAACCATTTAATAATATTTTAATCACTTACTAATGTCATTAATTATTTGATAACATTTTCATCATATACTAATGTTATTACACATTTCATAACATTTTAGTTACATACATATTTAATTCTTTAACAATATTTTAACAATCCTCAAATCATACTAATAGTTAACTTTTTAATAGTTTTTAACTATTGTCTTTATTTTATACATTTAACTACCAATTAGTCACTAATAGACTTTATATATATATTGATTTAATATTCAAACACTTTCATTTTACAAGTTTATCTTAGGTTTTAAGTCCCTAACGGTGTTTTGTTTAGACTTTTCATTAACCAACAAGTTAAACCGGAGTTCTAACTTGATAAAACTTTAAAATATCAAAATTTGACTTTTTTAAAACTGGGCCAGCGCTGGCGGCGCTGGCCATAGGCTTATTTGAGAGCTGCCAGCGCTCAAAACAGAATGTCCGAGCGCTGGCGGCTCTCACTTTGGCTGTCCGGACCTCCTTTCGAAAAAATGCCATAACTTTTTCATACGGAAACATTTTGAGGTGATTTTTGAGTCTAAATTCATTCGAATTTCATGATCTACAATTTCTCTTTGTATCACAAATCCAAATTCCAAACGGAACTGGACTAAAAACTGCTTACAATGACAAAGTGAAAAACTAACTTCACAAATCATTGATTTTATTGGTTCAAACTTGAAATAAATAAACTCTACACATCCAAATGACATCAACTAAGTGTTGTTGTCTTTGTAACTTCTTATTTTACAATATTTCATGGTTCAATCACATTTTTGAAAACGTTTTACAAAAAAATTACGGATCGAACCACTTAGGGTTTAAAAACGACATCCTTTGTGGTAAAAGCTATAACTTCTTTGTTATTCAATATTTTTGAAAGGTTCAAAAAGGGTTTTTCTTTAAAACTCATAGATCTAGCTTTCTAGCCGTAAAAATCCAATTTTTCGATTTGGATATTTCAAAATACAACATTAAACATAGCATGCATGGTTAGGGTTTTACCGGTAAAACGTGTTATGAACTTTTCTACCATTTTTATACATTTCTAACATACAAAAACATGTTATAAACACATAGATCTATGAATATACATATATTACATAGATAAATACATCTAGACCATCAAAACGAGTTTTGATCGGTTAAAAATAGATTTTAACCGATCCAAATCGTTCTAGGCCCTAAAAATGAAATAAGAAGGAATTTAGAGCACTTTTAAACCTTTGTGATTTGAAGGCTCTTCTTCTTCTCCTACCAAAGTATGTGGTGAAGCTTTGTGTCATCCACCAAGCTCAACCTCTAGCTATGTCACTCAACACCTAAGTGTTTCTTCTATTTTTCTCTCAAATGCTCTCTATTTTTCTCTCTAGGATTCTTGCAAATGAACTAACCAACATCACCAAGGTTGTGGGATGTCTTATTTATAGCCAAATGTTAATCCTACATTAGCTCTTTTAATTCACCAATGTTGGTGAATTTAGAGCTTAATCTAGCTTACTATTGCATGGATGGACATTGTGATTGACTAGGTGATTGACTAGGGTTGTTGGCCAACCTTGTCATAGTGTAAGTTAGAAGCAATCTAGGAAATCAAGCAATCCAAGTGGGTCCCTCCAAAATTCAGCAAAATGGATTATCCAAGCCATTTTTCCTTTATTTTTAATGCTAAAATGTGCATATATATATATATATATATATATATATATATATATATATATATTGACCAAAGTTTGACCTCCTATTGGGCTCCATCTTGGGCTTGGGAATAATTTCTATTGGGCTCATTCAATTAAATTGTTTGGGCTCAATTTAAATAACACATTGGGCTTACATTAATTATTCTAGGTTACATTTAATTAAATCAAGCATTGGGCTTGTTTAATTAATTACATGGGCTAGTAATTAAATTACATACATGGGCTACTAGGTTAATATCTTTAACCTAGTTTATCAACTCATTTGGATTTAAAAATATAATCCAATTAGATTTGCTTTAATTAATTATACACATTGCTTTAATTCTTTAAATAAATATACAAGCACATAAGTACATTTATTTAATTATCTAATGCACAATTAATTAATACAAAAAGTTTAATTTCATTGCTAAATATTTATTAAGTATGTTTACAATGACTAATGAAATTCGTGGTCATTACATTCTCCCCCCCTTATAAGAATTCCGTCCCCGGAATTACAAATTTAAACTACTCAAAAAGATTCGGATAGTTAGCCCTCATTTTTTCTTCAAGCTCCCATGTAGCTTCCTCAGCGTTGTGGTTCCTCCAAAGGACTTTGACAGAAAGTATAACCTTATTCCGTAATTTCTGTTCTTTCCTATCTAGTATCTGGACAGGAATTTCCTCGTATGATAAGTCTTTCTCGACTTGTATTGGCTCATAGGATATGACATGTTTGTGGTCTGGCTTGTATGGTCGCAGCACTGACACATGAAACACATTGTGAATATGCTCAAGTTCAGGAGGTAAAGCTACCTCGTACGCCACTTCGTACGCCACTTCGCCCACTCTCTTTAATATCTCGAACGGTCCTATGAACCTCGGACTCAGCTTCCCTTTCTTTCCAAATCGGATCTTCCCCTTCCAGGGAGATACCTTCATGAACACAAAACTTCCAACTTCGAAGTCTCGCTTCTGTCGATGTAAATCGGCGTATTTCTTCTGACGGTCCTGAGTTGCTACTAGCTGAGCTCTTATTACCTTGATAATCTCTACCGTTTGTTGAACCAATTCCGGCCCCAACAATCGGCGTTCTCCTACCTCATCCCAACATAGAGGTGTTCTGCACTTCCTTCCGTACAATGCTTCGTAAGGCGGCATGCCTATGCTTGCATGATAACTATTGTTGTATGCAAACTCAACTAATGGTAGATGGTTCTCCCAACTGCCCTTGAAATCCATCACACAGACCCTGAGCATATCTTCCAATGTCTGTGGATGATATGCTGTACTCATTCTCAACTGTGTCCCCAATCTCTCCTGAAGACTTCTCTAAAATTTTGACGTGAAGCGCGGATCTCTGTCTGACACAATCGATACCGGCACCCCATGTCTCGAAACTATCTCCTTGATGTACAGTTTAGCCAACTGATCCAAACTGAACTTAATCTTGATAGGCAAAAAGTGCGCTGACTTTGTTAGTCGATCTACAATCACCCATATTGCGTCAAATCCCTTCTGTGTTGCTGGAAGTCCTACCACAAAATCCATTGTGATATGCTCCCATTTCCACTCAGGGATCTCTAACGGCTGTAGTAATCCACTTGGTCTCTGATGTTCAGCCTTTACCCTTTGACAAGTTAGACATCGGCTGACACATTCTGCGACCTCCCTTTTTAAATTCGGCCACCAAAAATGCTGACGCAGATCTTGATACATCTTCGTACTTCCCGGATGTATCGAGTATCTCGTACTGTGGGCCTCTTGCAAGATCTCTTCTCGTAGTTCGGGCACTAGCAGCACCCAAACACGATTTTCAAATCTTAGCAATCCCATGCTATCTTCCTTGAACTTGACCTCTTCCCCTTCGGTCATTCTCATCCTTATTCTGACACATTCTTCATCTTTGTCTTGAGCCTCTTTTACCCGATCTAACAGGGTTGGGCTCGCTTCCACTTCCATTGACTCATTTGGATTTCTTACCTCCAACTCCATTCGAGCCATCTCTTGAACCAATTGTTCCTGATCTGTCAAGATGAACAATTTCTCCCTGCTCTTTCTGCTTAGAGCATCTGCTACTACGTTGGCCTTGCCGGGATGATATAGAATTTCACAATCATGATCAATTCTAACCATCTCCGTTGCTTTATATTTAACTCCTTCTGTGTGAAGATATACTTCAGACTCTTGTGGTCTGTGAATATCTCACATTTCTCTCCATATAAATAATGTCTCCAGATTTTAAGGGCAAACACTACCGCAACCAGCTCCAAGTCGTGGGTAGGGTATCCCTTCTCGTAATCCTTCAACTGTCTGGACGCATACGCAACGACCTTGCCGTTTTGCATAAGCACACAGCCAAGTCCCTTGTGCGATGCATCACTGTAGACCGTAAAACCTCCCGTATCGTCCGGTAAAGTCAATACAGGTGCTTCACTAAGTCTCTTCTTTAGCTCCTGAAAACTCTCCTCACACTTCTCCGTTCATACGTATTTCACCGTCTTCCTCGTTAGATTGGTCAGCGGTGTTGCTATCTTTGAAAAATCTTGAATAAATCTCCGATAGTAACCCGCTAACCCCAAGAAACTTCTTACCTCCGTCGGCGTCCTTGGTTGTTCCCAATTCATCACCGCTTCCACCTTTGCTGGATCTACTGAAACTCCCTCCTTGTCAATGACATGACCTAAAAATTGAACTCTCTCCAACCAGAATTCACACTTCGAAAATTTAGCATACAAATGCTCCTTCCGTAAAATCTCCAACACCAATCTTAGGTGTTCAGCATGCTCCTCCTCCGTTTTAGAATACACCAGAATATCGTCAATGAACACAACAACAAATTTATCCAAGTACTGCTTGAATATTCTGTTCATCATGTCCATAAATGTGGCTGACGCATTCGTCAGTCCAAACGACATCACCAGAAACTCATAATGCCCATATCGAGTTCTGAATGCCGTCTTGGGTACATCCTCCTTCCTGACTTTCAACTGATGATAACCAGTCCTCAAGTCAATCTTTGAAAAGTACTTCGCCCCTTTCAATTGATCGAAAAGATCGTCAATTCGTGGCAACGGGTACTTGTTCTTAATTGTCACCTTATTCAGCTCTCTGTAATCCATACATAACCTCATCGATCCATCCTTCTTCTTTACAAACAACACAGGTGCTCCCCATGGAGAAACACTTGGCTGAATGTACTTATTATCCAACAACTCCTGTAGTTGGATCATTAACTCCTTCATTTCTACCGGAGCCATCCTATATGGTGCCTTTGATATTGGTGCTGTCCCCGGTACCAAATCAATTACAAATTCTATCTCCCTATCTGGCGGTAAACCTGGCAGTTCGTTTGGAAACACGTCCATGAACTCCCTCACTACTGGTATTTGCTCCATCTCGGGATTCACCATTTGTGTGTCCACTATGTGAGCTAAATACCCTACACAACCTTTCTTCAACAGTTTCTTGGCCTGCATCATCGTCAGACATGTTGATTGTCTAGACGACTTGCTGCCATAAAATACGACCTTAGACCTGTTTGGTGTCTTAAGGTGTATACACTTCCTTTGACAATCAATTATAGCTCCATGGTTAAACAACCAATCCATTCCAAGTATAACGTCAAACTCCCCCAAACGTATCGGAATTAAATCTACCCTCAACTTCTGACCCCTGATTTCAGCACAACAGTTTCTATGTACATACTCTACAGGAATCACTTCTTTATTTGCAACTTCTATGTTCAGTGGTTTCTCTAGTTTTTGTCTAGGCAATTCTAACCGTCTAGCGAATTCATCAGACACAAATGAATAGGTAGCACCCGAATCAAATAATACGTAAGCATTTATCTCATTGATCGGAATAATACCTGACACCACGTCTTTTGATTCGACGGCGTCCTGCACCGTCATGTTGAAAGTCCGTGCCGTTGGTTTGTTCTGTGGCACCGGCCCTCCAATGGTCAGTTTGGCGTTGTTGTTGTTGTTGCTTCCCCTAAAGCCCGAACTCCCTCCGGTGTTCTTCTTCTTCGGACAATCTTTAAACTGATGGTCCATGGCCCTGCAGGCGAAACAACCTCCCTTCCTTTTTGGTGTGGGACAATTAGGAGCAATGTGCCCCTCTTGCCCACAGTTGTAACAGACATTCCTTCCCTTCATGCACTCCCCTGAGTGATTCTTCCAGCATTGACTGCATTTGCTTGCTTTCTTTGACTCACTGCCCTGGGGTGTCCCCGAACTGCTGTTGTTATTCCACTTGCGTTTGTTCGAGTTGCTGCCCCCGCTGCTACCCTCTCTGTTTCCCCCATCGCTTCTCTTTTTATTCCGTTCTTGATTGTGCTTATTCAAAGCTTCATTTCCACCCTCAGCTATGATAGCTTTCTCCAGCAGTGTTGCAAAATTTGTGATCTGGAGAACAGCTACCCGACTGTAAACCCATGGTTTCAGCCCCTGTTCGAATTGTCTGGCGCGTCTTGCCTCCGTGTCCACCTGATGTGTAGCAAATCTTGCCAATTCATTGAACTTGGCGGCATATTCGGATACCGACATGTTACCCTGCTTTAGTTCTAGGAATTTGATTTCCATCCTAGCCTTTGTACTCTCTGGAAAATAGTTTTCCAAAAATACCTCCTTGAATCGCGCCCACGCAATCGTTCCCTCCCCTGCTCTATTCTTATTGGCCTTCCACCAGTGGCTGGCCTCCCCTTTCATCATGAAGGTAGCAAATGAGGTCATTTGCTCCTCCGATACTCGTGCGACCTCGAAGACTTTTTTCATCTCCTCTATCCAGGTCTGTGCTTCTATGGGATCCGTGGTCCCTTTGAACTCGGGTGGTCCTATTAATTTGAAATCCTTAAAGGTTACTAGTGGAGCGGCAGGGTTTGTTGCTCCAGTAGCCTCTGCGTTGCGTCCGCGGAATGCTCCTATTAGCATTTCCACGAACTCTTGGACAGGGTTGGGTTGTACCCCTCCGACATTTACTGACTCTTCGGGTGGTGGTGGGGGTAGTCGTTGATTTCTTCTCTGTGGCGGCATTTTCTGTATAAAGAAAATTTAATTAATTAAAGTTATTTCAATCTTTTTACTTTCGTTTTGTAGCTTAGGTATTTTAAACTAAAGCACAAATAATCATCTTGACACATATAAACATAAACGAAAATGCATTTATATTCATATGCTAAAACACAGTGTGTAGCACTTTTACATCATAAGCATACTGCTATAAACGCTGCTAACCCCGATAGTTAAAACAAAAGACGGGATCTAACATATCCCACAACTTCATATAGTTGGGATTTACAACATACTAACCCTCTATCAAAACAAAAGTTGGGTTTCTACTGCATCTATGTACATACATCATAAATAAAGAAAATACAACTAACGGCGCATCCCTCGACGAACCGCATCGTCGTACTCCTCATCTCCAATAGCCCTGACCACACCCCTACTGATGGTGTGCAAGGTCTGGCCTTCCTCGGCAGGGTAATAGTGCACCCTACTCTGGATCCTACCAACTGATGAGCGATAGACGTAACTGAGTCTATCTATCCTCACCTTCTTCTCCCTAACCTCCTCCACCAGCTCCATCATCTGCCCGTGAGCTGCATCACGCTGAAACTCCATATCTAACCTCGCCTCATCGGCCTGCTGCATCTGGCCCCTCATGGCCTCCCTCTCTGCCTGTGTCTGCTGAATCTTCAGCTCAGCGGCTACTAACTTGGCCTCCATCTCGGCCATCCTCGCCTTCAGCTCTATGCTCTCGCCAGAGAACATATAAGCTGTATCTCTGTACTGCTGCTCTGTCTGCTGGTGGATCTGGTTCTGCTCCTCAAGGTGCTGAACCCTCTCCTCTAGCTCATCGTTAGCCGTAGTGAGAGTATCGATGATGTCACTGGTGACAGTGCCCATGCCATCAATATACTCTGCTGGCTCCTCATCCTCATCATCATCAGTATCAGCCTCCTCCTCATTGTACTGCCCCATAACTCCGCCCCAGACAGCGTCCTCTCTATCTCCCTCTTCGGGATCCGTCTCTGGCTCCTCGACAGGTGCAGCCACCTGTGGCTGTACTGTATCCATGTGGATATCAGTAAAAATCACCTCCTCTACAGCAGTGCTCGTCTGTCCTATCTCTGTCATCCTACAATAACATAAATAACACATGTTAGTACAACAATAAAATATATTCATTGATGAAATGAAATGATATTTTATCATGTACATCTCGGCTCGATGAATTTTCTCAATCCATCTCCAAAAATACTTAACATGATGAATCTCCCCGATTCATCTCCTAACGCACTCGATAAAAGTTTAGTACTAAGGTTATAACCTAGGTTTCGCAAATCCTAGCGTTTCTAACCTACAGCTCTGATACCAACCTGTGACGACCCCAAATCCGGGTTCTTTAACCTCGGGTTTAGTTCTCACTGTACAATACTTAACCATAATGAAATACATAAATTGTATTCAACTTCGCGGAATAATAAAAAAGGTTCCTTAATCAAAAGGCTACAACTTCCCAAGGTCTATTACCTTAATCTTAAACATTACATATCTTAAGGGAAATACGAAAGATTTACAACAGTAATTACATAACAGTAATATAAACTAGCATGCAATTACTAAAACTAAGCATTCGCTTTCCCCTTGCCTTTGTCCGATTTAGAGCTTTCGGGAATGGCTGAAATATAGTCATGATATAGCAAGAATGAGCAACTAAATGGCTCAGCAAGTTTATAAACAACAATCATACGATATATCATGATGAAGGGAAATAACTTCAAGGTTTCAACAATAGCAATTGTGAAAGATAACAAGAATCAATGTTCAATAAAAGAAGGAATTGACTCTTTACTGCTGAGTGGTCTTTAATGACCATGAACTGCTACTAAGGTAGAACAGACATACAATGTCTGACTCCTTGTTAAAATAACGGGACACTTGAGGGGATCAGTCCTCTCATGTCCTATGTATATGCATCACATTTAGTTTTCTTGCGCGCTGTCGGGTCTCCGACAAATAAAAATCCCCTTTAACTAGGGTTGTTCTATCTCAGTCTTACTGTAAGAATCCACACCATCCAATGGTTTGGATAAGCTTTTATAATATTCAACTAAATGAATTTAACATGCATTTGTCTAGCCGAAACAATTAGCTTAGACGTTCTTAAACAGTTTGTAAAAGCACTATGTGCGAATATAATAATCAATAACGATGTGAAGTAATTTTCGATAATTAATTCACTCAAAGGTCTGTCAAATATCTACGAGTGTAGATACTTGCTCAACAATAATTAAATTGCTCAAAGTAATTAAAGTTGAATAATAATTGCAACAATAAGTACAAGTTAAGGGTAGAAGACTTGCAATAGAAATTACAAGCTAAAGTTAGAAAACTTGCCTCGTGCGTTGTTTACTGCTAACCAAATTAATTTAACAATCCTTGAACGGACCTAACAATTAAATCAATTTGATCTTAAATTAGTATCATATACTTGTAAGTATAATGATCTTTATAAACCTTATGAACCACATAATTGATTAATTATGGGTAATTAAACACTTAGGAAATATTATCATTATTTGATAATATTTCAAACACAAAGAACTTATATTAATTGCTTAATATAGTTCAAAATAAATATCTAATATTATTAATCATTTAACAATATTTTATTAAGTATCTAATATTATTAATCATTTAATAATATTTTATTAGGTATCTAATATTATTAATCATTTAATAATATTTTATTAAGTATCTAATATTATTAATAATTTAATAATATTTTATTAAGTATCTAATATTATTAATCATTTAATAATATTATTAATTATTTAATAATATTTTATTAATTATCCAATATTATTAATTATTTAATAATATTTTAATATCTTATTAACATTATTAATTATTTAATAATATTTTAATTATTTATTAATATTATTAACCATTTAATAATATTTTAATCACTTATTAATATTATTAATTATTTAATAATATTTTAATCATTTATTAATATTATTAACCATTTAATAATATTTTAATCACTTACTAATGTCATTAATTATTTGATAACATTTTCATCATATACTAATGTTATTACACATTTCATAACATTTTAGTTACATACATATTTAATTCTTTAACAATATTTTAACAATCCTCAAATCATACCAATAGTTAACTTTTTAATAGTTTTTAACTATTGTCTTTATTTTATACATTTAACTACCAATTAGTCACTAATAGACTTTATATATATATTGATTTAATATTCAAACACTTTCATTTTACAAGTTTATCTTAGGTTTTGAGTCCCTAACGGTGTTTTGTTTAGACTTTTCATTAACCGACAAGTTAAACCGGAGTTCTAACTTGATAAAACTTTAAAATATCAAAATTTGACTTTTTTAAAACTGGGCCAGCGCTGGCGGCGCTGGCCATAGGCTTATTTGAGAGCTGCCAGCGCTCAAAACAGAATGTCCGAGCGCTGGCGGCGCTCACTTTGGCTGTCCGGACCTCCTTTCGAACAAATGCCATAACTTTTTCATACGGAAACATTTTGAGGTGATTTTTGAGTCTAAATTCATTATAATTTCATGATCTACAATTTCTCTTTGTATCACAAATAAATTCCAAACGGAACTAGACTAAAAACGGCTTACAATGACAAAGTGAAAAACTAACTTCACAAATCATTGATTTTATTGGTTCAAACTTGAAATAAATAAACTCTACACATCCAAATGACATCAACTAAGTGTTGTTGTCTTTGTAACTTCTTATTTTACAACATTTCATGGTTCAATCACATTTTTGAAAACGTTTTACAAAAAAATTACGGATCGAACCACTTAGGGTTTAAAAACGACATCCTTTGTGGTAAAGCTATAACTTCTTTGTTATTCAATATTTTTGAAAGGTTCAAAAAGGGTTTTTCTTTAACACTCATAGATCTAGCTTTCTAGCCATAAAAATTCAATTTTTCGATTTGGATATTTCAAAATACAACATTAAACATAGCATGCATGGTTAGGGTTTTACCGGTAAAACGTGTTATGAACTTTTCTACCATTTTTATGCATTTCTAACATACCAAAACATGTTATAAACACATAGATCTATGAATATACATATATTACATAGATAAATACATCTAGACCATCAAAACGAGTTTTGATCGGTTAAAAATAGATTTTAACCGATCAAAATCGTTCTAGGCCCTAAAAATGAAATAAGAAGGAATTTAGAGCACTTTTAAACCTTTGTGATTTGAAGGCTCTTCTTCTTCTCCTACCAAAGTATGTGGTGAAGCTTTGTGTCATCCACCAAGCTCAACCTCTAGCTATGTCACTCAACACCTAAGTGTTTCTTCTATTTTTCTCTCAAATGCTCTCTATTTTTCTCTCTAGGATTCTTGCAAATGAACTAACCAACATCACCAAGGTTGTGGGATGTCTTATTTATAGCCAAATGTTAATCCTACATTAGCTCTTTTAATTCACCAATGTTGGTGAATTTAGAGCTTAATCTAGCTTACTATTGCATGGATGGACATTGTGATTGACTAGGTGATTGACTAGGGTTGTTGGCCAACCTTGTCATAGTGTAAGTTAGAAGCAATTTAGGAAATCAAGCAATCCAAGTGGGTCCCTCCAAAATTCAGCAAAAATGGATTATCCAAGCCATTTTTCCTTTATTTTTAATGCTAAAATGTGCATATATACATCTATATATATATATACATATATATATATATATACATATATATATTGACCAAAGTTTGACCTCCTATTGGGCTCCATCTTGGGCTTGGGAATAATTTCTATTGGGCTCATTCAATTAAATTGTTTGGGCTCAATTTAAATAACACATTGGGCTTACATTAATTATTCTAGGTTACATTTAATTAAATCAAGCATTGGGCTTGTTTAATTAATTACATGGGCTAGTAATTAAATTACATACATGGGCTACTAGGTTTATATCTTTAACCTAGTTTATCAACTCATTTGGATTTAAAAATATAATCCAATTAGATTTGCTTTAATTAATTATACACATTGTTTTAATTCTTTAAATAAATATACAAGCACATAAGTACATTTATTTAATTATCTAATGCACAATTAATTAATACAAAAAGTTTAATTTCATTGCTAAATATTTATTAAGTATATTTACAATGACTAATGAAATTCGTGGTCATTACAGAGATTGAGTAAAAATGTATGTTGCTTGTATTTAATTTAAATTGGTCAATTCAAGCTATGATGTAATTTAAATAAAAGGTTATTGGTGAATATGTAGATATATATATATATGTTGTAAGTATATGAATTGGTAAAGAGTTAACCAATGTTGGTTAAATGAATTAACCAATGGGTGGTTCACCAACCCTAGTCAATGAAGTTGGTCAATTCTTATGAATTTATGTTGTAGAGAACTAACCATTGTTGGGTTACTTGTTAACCCTAAGTGGTAATAAAAATAAATCATTAACCAATGCTAGAGTTAAGTTTTAATAATTATATAAATATATTGAATATATATGTATAATTGATTGTAGAGAATTAACCCTACTTGGGTTATTTGGTGGAAGATGTGAGTATGTTTAATTGATGAGTTTAGACCATGGTTGGGTGAGTGAACCAACCTAGGTCATTTTAATATAAAGAATTAACCACATTGTGGTTAGTTGTTGTGAGATATATAAATAAGATGAGCCCTAACTAAGGTTGAGTTTTAAGTGACCAAGGTTAAGTGTTGTACTTTAACCATAGGTCTTATGAGAGTTAACCATATGTGGGTTAAGTGTTGGGTGAATTTCTCACCAACTACCCAACCACCCTAGTCAATCAAAATTGTCATTCATGGTGGTCAATCACTTGGTCAATCACCAAGTCCATCAAGTAGTCATTCACTAAAATAGTAAGCATGGATTAACCCTTTAATTCACCTATGTTAGTTGATTAGTGGATGATAAGTGAGGTTAGTTGAGTCCTATAAATAGAACTCATTACTAAGGCTTGAAAAAGTTTGGTCATTTGTTCATTTCACCAAGTTATAGAGAGAGGTTCTAGAGAGAAGGGAGAGCACATTTGAGAGATACATCTATGTTCTCCAAAGTGTTAGTGAATATTGGTAAGAAGAAGGTTAAGTCATCAAGAATGATAGCTATTTTGGGTAGATCAAGAAGATCAAAAAGAAGAACATTCAAATCCAAGAGGTTGAAAAGTGTTCTAACTCTTCCTTAGTGCATTTTTATAATTTATATAAGTTTTAAACGGTCAAAATATATTTTTAACCGATCAAAAGTTATTTTGATGATCTAGAAGTCTAAATCTATGATATATATAGGTAGATTCATGGTTTGATAGGTTTAAATCATGTATTGGTATGAGTGGTATGCAAATAAATGGAAGAAAATTCCATATTGTGATTACCGGTAAAACCCTAAGTGGTTCGATCTTTAAATTTCATGTCAAACATTTTCAAAAATATGATTGAACCATGAAATGTAGTAAAAGAAGAAGTTAGGAAGACAACAACACTAAGTTGGTGTCATTTGGATGTGTAGAGTTTATTTTATTCAAGTTTGAACCTTTAAAATCAAGGATTTGTGATTTTAGTTTTCACTTTCTCCTTGTGAGCCATTTTTAGTCCAGTTCCGTTCGAAATTTGGATTTATGATCTAAAGAGAAATTGTAGAGGGGGAAATTCTGATGAGAATGGACTCAAGAATAAACCCAAAATGTTTTAAAATGAAGAAGTTATGGCTGTCGGAGCGTCGGAGGGTCGAGCAGTCAAAAAGTTGACTTTCGGAAAAAGGGGTCTGACGCACCTGCGTCAAGATCTGGCGCAGCTGCGCCAGAACAATCTGCCTAGCAGATTTTTCTGGCTCCGGGTCGGTCCGGGTCGAGTTTTCTTTGAAAAATTAAGTTGAAATAAGTGTAAAATGAATGTGTTTGGTTATTAAACCAATATATATGAAATCAATTAATCATTAATTGGTAACTAAATGTTTAAAATAAATACTAAAGTTAACACAATTAAAAAGTTAACTATTGGTATTATTTGAAAATTATTAAAATATTATTAAATGATCAATAATATTAGTATATGATTAAAAAGTTATTGAATGATCAATAACATTTGTAAATGATTAAAATATCATTACATGATTAATAATATTAATAAGAGATTAAAATATTATTAAATGGTTAATAATATTAATAAGTGGTTAAAATATTATTAAATGATTAATAATATTAATAAGTGAATAAAATATTATTAAATGGTTAATAATATTTACAAGTGATTAAAATATTATTAAATGGTTAATAATATTAACAAGTGATTAAAATATTATTAAATGGTTAATAATATTAACAAGTGATTAAAATATTATCAAATGGTTAATAATATTAATGAGTGATTAAAATATTATTAAATGGTTAATAATATTAATGAGTGATTAAAATATTATTAAATGATTAATAAGTGAGTAAAATATTATTAAATGGTTAATAATATTAATAAGTGATTAAAATATAATTAAATGGTTAATAATATTAATAAGGAATTAAAATATTATTAAATAATTAATAATATTAATAAGTTGGTTTAGTTTACCGACATGTCTAACTAGGTTTGTTGGGCTAGGATTTTTGTCCGGAACTTAAGGGTTCGTTTATCGGATAACTAAAGAGCTAATAATTTGAAGTTAAGGTCTTAAGTTAAGACTAATTAAAAGTCCTGGTAGCTAATGATTATGTCAATTTGTTATATAAATTGTAGGTTGAGCAAATGACGCAAATAAGCGTAAATGGTAGAAGCGACCAGGCAAGTTTTTCAGAACTTGTTCCTATGTGCCTTAACATGCTATGATGTGATATTAAATTGTTAATAGAAAGATATTGATGATAGTTGTGATATGCATGAGGTATGATTACATGTTGATTATGTATAAATATGAAGCATGAATTGCAAGATGTTATATGTTATGCATGAGCAGTATGACATAAACTGAAATGCATGAAAAACATGATGTAAGTATAAATTGCAGAGTATATGTGAAGCATGAAATGTGTTATGTGTAACTGTTAAACTTGCTGAGCCGTCGTGCTCACTCTTGCTTAAAACAAATATTTTCAGATAGTGCAAGTTAGTAGAAGTTCTCGATAAAGATCAAGGAACAGGAAAGCATATTACTTTCACTAAAGATCTAAATGACTATTGTAGATATCAGTCCGAATTGGACAGGTAAATGATTGTGTAGTATAATACTTAGTTGGTATATTATATGAGTGTTAAATACTCAATTTGATTGTAATAGAATGTCGTATCATGTATGATATTGAGACATACAAGGAATGTATAAAGATTTCGATTCTGGAATAGAAAGAGATGTTGTAAAATTATAAATAAATGATTATTTAGCAATTATAATATTGTTGTAATTCATGAACAATAAGAAAAATGTTGTACTCGTGTTGAACCGGATCCGAGGTTCAAGGAACCCGATTTTGGGTCGTCACATTACTTCGTTTAACTTTGTTTAGCACCAAAAGGTGCAATCCTATCACTCTCGCATTCAAAACCGTACGTACAACTCACACAAGTCCTCGGTTAAGGAAAGCGTCTAGTTGCTTCATTCCTCCCTTCAAATTGGTAAACAAATAGATGATTTAGTGTCATATTACCTCGTTCAACTTTTTTAGCATCAAAAGGTGCAATCATATCACTCTCGCATTGAAAACCGCACGTACAACTAACACAAGTCCTCGGTTAAAGAACACTTCTAGTTGTTTCATTATTTCAAATTGGTAAACAAATAGATGATTTAGTGTCATATTACTTCGTTCAACTTTGTTTAGCACCAAATGGTGAAATCATATCACTCTCGCATTTAAAACCGTACGTACAACTCACACAAGTCCTCGGTTATGGAAAGCCTCTAGTTGTTACATTATTTCCGTCAAATTGGTAAACAAAAAAATGATTTAGTGTCATATTACTTTGTTTAACTTTGTTTAGCACCAAAAGGTGCAATCCTATCACTCTCGCATTCAAAACAGTACGTACAATTCACACAAGTCCTCGGTTAAGAAAAACGTCAAGTTGTTTCATTCCTCCCTTCAAATTGGTAAACAAATAGATGATTTAGTGTTATATTACTTCCGTTAACTTTGTTTAGCACCAAAACGTGAAATCCTATCACTCTCGCATTCAAAACCGTACGTACAACTCACACAAGTCATCGGTTAAGGAAAGCGTCTAGTTGTTTCATTCCTCCCTTCAAATTGGTAAACAAATAGATGATTTAGTGTCATATTACTTTGTTCAACTTTGTTTAGCACCAAAAGGTGCAATCCTATCACTCTCGCATTCAAAACAGAACGTACAACTCACACAAGTCCTCGGTTAAGGAAAGCGTCTAGTTGTTTCATTCCTCATTTCCAATTGGTAAACAAATAGATGATTTCGTGTCATATTACTTCGTTCAACTTTGTTTAGCATCAAAAGGTGCAATCCTATCACTCCCGCATTCAAAACCGTACGTACAACTAACACAAGTCCTCGGTTAAAGAGCACTTCTAGTTGTTTCATTATTTCCTTCAAATTGGTAAATGAATAGATGATTTAGTGTCATATTACTTCGTTCAACTTTCTTTAGCATCAAAAGGTGCAATCCTATCACTCTCGCATTTAAAACCGTACGTACAACTTACACAAGTCCTCGGTTGAGGAAAGTTTCTAGTTATTTCATTATTTCCGCCAAATTGGTAAACAAAAAGATGATTTAGTGTCATATTACTTCGTTTAACTTTGTTTAGCACCAAAAGGTGCAATCCTATCACTCTCGCATTCAAAACAGTACGCACACCTCACACAAGTCCTCGGTTAAGGAAAGCGTCTAGTTGTTTCATTCCTCCCTTCAAATTGGTAAACAAATATATGATTTAGTGTCATATTACCTCGTTCAACTTTTTTAGCATCAAAAGGTGCAATCCTATCACTCTCGCATTGAAAACCGTACGTACAACTAACACAAGTCCTCGGTTAAAAAGCACTTCTAGTTGTTTCATTATTTCCTTCAAATTGGTAAACAAATAGATGATTTAGTGTCATATTACTTCGTTCAACTTTGTTTAGCACCAAATGGTGAAATCCTACCACTCTCGCATTCAAAACCTTACTTACAACTCACACATGTCCTCGGTTAAGGAAAACTTCTAGTTTTTTCATTTTTCCCTTCAAATTGGTAAACAAATAGATGATTTAGTGTCATATTACTTCGTTTAACTTTATTTAGTACCAAAAGGTGCAATCCTATCACTCTCGCATTCAAAACAGTACGTATAACTCACACAAGTCCTCGGTTAAGGAAAGCTTCTAGTTGTTTCATTATTTCCGTCAAATTGGTAAACAAAAACATGATTTAGTGTCATATTACTTCGTTTAACTTTGTCTAGCACCAAAAGGTGCAATCCTATCACTCTCGCATTCAAAACAGTACGTACAACTCACACAAGTCCTCGGTTAAGGAAAGCTTCTAGTTGTTTCATTATTTCGGTCAAATTGGTAAACAAATAGATGATTTAGTGTCATATTACTTCGTTTAACTTTGTTTAGCACCAAAAGGTGAAATCCTATCACTCTCGCGATCAAAACCGTACGTACAACTCACACAAGTCCTCGGTTAAGGAAAGCGTCTAGTTGTTTCATTCCTCCCTTCAAATTGGTAAACAAATAGATGATTCATTGTCATATTACTTCGTTCAAATTTGTTTAGCACCAAAAGATGCAGTCCTATCACTCTCGCATTCAAAAACATACGTACAACTAACACAAGTCCTCGTTAAAGAAAACTTCAAGTTGTTTCATTATTTCCTTCAAATTGGTAAACAAATAGATGATTTAGTTTCTTATTACTTCGTTTAACTTTGTTTAGCACCAAAAGGTGCAATCGTATCACTCTCGTATTCAAAACCGTACGTACAACTCACACAAGTCCTCGGTTAAGGAAAGCGTCTAGTTGTTTCATTCCTCCCTTCAAATTGGTAAACAAAAAGATGATTTAGTGTCATATTACTTCGTTCAACTTTGTTTAGCACCAAAAGGTGCAATCCTATCACTCTCGCATTCAAAACCATACGTACAACTCACACAAGTCCTCGGTTAAAGATAACTTCAAGTTGTTTCATTATTTATGGCGCCCCCAAATCGCTATACTTACTATAGATGACTTGGTGCTCACTATAAATGCTAAATCAATAGGTTTATAGATGATTTTCTTTATTCTCAAACAAAGTTCTCATCCTAATTCCCAAAGATCTTTCATTATTTTATATCAAGTCCTTATAATTGATACAAGAGACTTAATACTCAAACATAACCTTTTTATCCTTAATATTTAGATATTCTATAACTTTACATGTTTCAACATCCACGGTATTAAATCATTAGGACGGCTCTTGGGAACAGAGAATCTCGCAGTGAATGTTTGCATCTTCACCCGTGATAAATGTTTGCATCTTTATCCGTGACAAATGGTTGTATCTTTGTCCGGTGCAAAATTCTCTTTCCGTACAGAACATTACCCAAATAGTTAAAACCCTCATTCGAAACGTATTTGGTTATAGTGATATCTCTTCATATTAATAATCCTACTTATCCGACATTCAGAATAGTAATAATGAGTTATACCTGGGTCCGAGGAACCTTAACGATGGATTTGACTTAGTCAACATCGCTTAGTCCTGTCTCGGATGTACAACACTCACAAGTTATTTACCGATCCTCATCCAGATAAATAGATCATTATTAATACTATGTTAAGTTTTAACAATTCTAAGTTTAATCAAAGTAAAGACGTAACAAGAGAATGTGATAAAACTTGATAATATTTATATAATATTCGGTTACACGTGTTGAACTTGTTCTTATTACAAAATGTCATTATGACTGCAGTTAAGAACAGTTAAGGAAAGCAGTAAACTAGTCTACGCATTTCTTCTTTCCTTTCTTCTTCGAGCCGAAGCTCTCGGGTTTGTCTGCACATTAGGTTTATATGCAAGGGTGAGCTAAAATGCTCAGCAAGTCTTAAACACATAACATATAAGTGAACTCACACCGATAAGGATTGTAAGGACTCATGGAATAACAATTGATATTTACAAATGTTTTAACATAGCAAGACTGAGTGGTGGTTAGACCTTGAACTGTTCTTTATCTTTCGACTTAAAACCTTTTACAGTGGATATAGAAAGGGGATCAACCTAACGACATCATATGTTATGCATAACATACAATACACTGGATAGATCAAGAACAGTAATACATATTTGTTCATCTCAGTTTACTTCACATGTCAGGATCGCCCCAAGACGACTTGGTTTGATATAATAGAGCATGATTCGAATTTATCACGAATAATCATTTCATTTTGCAAGTTATGCCTAAACAAGAAGCAATAACTCTCGTATCAAAGATTTATAACACGTTGCATACACAAAATGTATAAATCACACAGAAAGCAAGTAAACAAAGTTTAAGGATAGAAAACTTGCCTTTAGCACAATTTAGGGTTTCCTGGTAATCGTTTAAAGCGCCTATACAAAGGGTTTCGCGTACCGAATGTTAGTTCATCGAATTTTTTCGTTCTATACGTGTTTTTATCACTAAACTAGACTATTTTCATTGGTGGAATTTTTAGAAAACTTGGCTAACTCAAAAACTCAAATTTTAGTGCTTCCACCCGAATGCCCCTTAAAATTTTCAGCTTCGACGTCCTTTCCGGTAACTGCCATAACTTTGTCATCCGGAAACATTTTAAAGTGATTTTTGAGTCTAAATTGCTTAGAATTTCATGATCTACAACTTTCATTTAGGATACTAAGACAGATTCTGACTTTAAAATTTCGTAATTTTAGCAGAAAGGTCAGTATGCTTACTTTGAACAATATTTTTAGGGTTAACCATGTGAAACATGGTACCGCTTGCTTTAACTCTTTAAGAAATCATGTTGTAAGACTCAATATCACTTTATAACATAAAAATAACAAATCACAAACCTTCTCATGGAAAGATTCATGACTTTTGCTCAAGAACACACGAAGAACACGAAGAACGGTTAAACCGTACATGATAACGACTATGTTCTTGAGCTTTTGGTTTTCGTACATGAAATAATTTGAGCATTATAACTGCTTACATAAGTCATTATAACACTTTATAGTTGACAAAAATTGGTCATTATAACGGCTTATATAATTGATTAAAATTTTTTATAAAAATGCTCAAGAATATACGCATACGCGGAGAACGGATGAACCGTACATGACCACTACGTATGTTCATTGAGCTTTAAACTACGAATTGAAATTTGACATTATAACTACTACAAAATGTAGAAAGGCTCAAGAACACGTGAAGAACACGGAGAACGACAATCGTACATGGCTATGACTCGCGTTCTTGAGCTTTTGAAAATTTAAGACGAAAGAAAAATCGAACATAAAAACTATAAAGGATTGTACCTTTGGTGTTTGCAAGCTTTAACTATTTCTTTGCAATATCCAAGATAGTAACTCACTCTCAATATATGTATAGCTTTGATACTAGATTTTAAGCTTTGAAAATGAATGGTGAATCAAGTGAACTAAGCTTGCTATTTATAGGAAAAGTCAAGTTTCCTTAATTACACTTTTAGTCCTTGAAGTTATTATTAGTTTACATAGGGACTTGGACACATATTTAAGAACTTAGGACACCTCATTAAAAGCACAAAATGGCTGGACATTTTGATCCAATGGCCTAGATTCCATCTTGCTTTACTTTGTGCTCATTGGTCAAAAACTAATCACATGGATAGCTAGCTTGGATTTTGATTGGTTAACTTAATTTTACATGGATTTAGTTGATAATTAGTTAGTGTAACTAGTGTTTCTTTATCTAGTTTAGTTAATCTAACTTGTTTTTCTTTTCTTAACCATGATTGGTCAAGGTTAGTTTAGTCCTTAATTAAGCTAACATGTGATTGGTTGATCAGTAAATCATTTTAACTAATCAAACTTACTTAGTTTAGCCTTAATCTTGATTAGTATACTAATTAGTATAGTTGACTTTCACTATTCACATTTGACTTTTTCGTATTTATACCGTATAATTTTTGTATTATTATCGTATTATTTCCGTATTCTATCCGTATAATTTTCGTATTTATACGCGTATTTTTGAATAGTACTTTTTAGGGTTTCTAACCTTTAGGGTTCAACCCTTAGGGTTAGGTTTTCTCAAACCCTAAAATTAGGTTTTCTAAAAAAACTTTTATTGCATATTAAGCATCGGTGGTCTAATACAAACACAATATTCTTCAACGGAACGTTCAAAAATAGAAAGCGTTTTCGTTTGAAGAGCGTTTTACGTTTTATTTTGGGAAAACTATCAGTGGCTCCCTGGTATCTATTCCCCGTATAAATGCTATATCGTGAAATGGAAAAAGTCCAAACATTGAAAAGAACGTTCAAAAAGACGACAAACGTTTTCTCGTAAATCGTGTCTTTTTCGTCTTTTTCCCAAGAAAATTTTATTGATTCCCTGACATTTAAACCTCATATTATCACTATGTTGTGAAATGTAAGAAGTCCTACAGATGAAAGAAACAGTCAAACGAATGAAAAACGTCACCTCGTGAATAGTGCTTTTACACGTTTTTCGAGAAAAACTTTTATTGATTGATACGTGTTTTCAAATCGTGGGAAGGTTGAATTTTGAAACAGAATGTCATTTCGACATACACGTTTCGCTCGGGAGCTTAGGTTAGATTTCCTAGGGTTTAGACCCTAGGGTTTAGGGTTAAGGTTTTATCTTCTTTTCAGATTTTTGAAAAAAACTTTTATGTTCCTTTTTCGTTCTAAGGCTGTTGTAATATCCCAAATATTTCAAAAGTGATCTAACAAGATCTAAGGAAGGTTGTCAATTCAAAACCTAAGATTGATTGCTCAAGCATACCTTGAGCTATCTTAAAGAATATATACGACTCGAAACTACGATCGTATACAACTAAGAGGTTAAATTCTTTAACCTAAACTATGTGTTATGTGATTAGTAAAGCTTGAATTGAGCTTTTAAATGTGTTGTATGAAATATCTATGTGTAGGATTTTGTGTTTTGGTTCAAGTAGTTAATCTTAACACTTATTAAAAATCAGAAGTCAATTTAGGGCAAAAACCTAAATTGGAAAAAGAGTTAAAACCTAAACCCTAACCCTAACCCTAGGGTCTAAACCCTAGAAAATAACCTAGGCCCTTGAGCAAAATGTGAAGGTTAAATTGACATTCTGTTTCAAGATTCAACCTTCCCACGCTTTAAAAACACGTAATAGTCAGTAAAAGTGTTTCTCGAAAAACGTGTAAAAAGCACTATTCACGAAGAAACGTTTTTCATTCGTTTGATCGTTTCTTTCATCTGTAGGACTTCTTGTATTTCACGACATAGTGATAATATGAGGTTTAGATGCCAGGGAATCAATAAAATTTTCTTGGGAAAAAGACGAAAAAGACACGATTTACGAGAAAACGTTTGTCGTCTTTTTGAACGTTCTTTTCAACGTTTGGACTTTTTCTATTTCACGATATAGCATTTATACGGGGAATAGATACCAGGGAGCCACTGATATTTTTCCATAAATAAAACGTAAATCGCTCTTCAAACGAAAACGCTTTCCGTTTTTGATCAAACCGTTGATGGATACAGTGTTTGTATGCAACACCGGTGCGTAATAAGCAATAAAAGATTTTCTCGAAAAGTGTGTCAGGAATAAGTCGAAATAGGGAAAAGACAAAAATAAATATTATTTTTGACTTTTTGGTCTTCTAACCATTTTCTGAGAAATGGTCGTCAAAAACACTATTCACCGAAAAACGTGTCAAGTCTTTTGGACTTTTCACTTTACAGAAAAGTATTCATTCGGAACAAAACTCAGTAATATCAAATTTTTAAATCAGTAGAAGTTAACCAAATTAGTTGGAATCAGACTGTTATATAATTAACTGCTAATTCATCCGTATTGTTTTCATCAAACGGATCATGAGATAGGTTAACATTAAATTTGAATAATCAAATTTATCAGATTAATACCTAATTATATTATTCAATCATAATTAGTGTCTAGAATGAAAGAAATTTATCAATCGCGTCGCCCGGTAGGTGTATTTGAGAAAAATACACGGAAGGTTATCCGAGATTAATTCAAGAAAAACTTTGAGGGTCAGACGAGACATCATATTAATACTGTATGATGTATTTTATGAATAAAATATGTATAAGTAATTAAAACTTATATTACTAATGCGAAATATTTTAAATTAATCGTACGCGATTTATCCGATATGCTGAAAACGGAAGAAAGAGTGGGTAAGAGTGTGGCTGGCACATGCTGGCACACGCTGGCACACTCTAGATATTATTTTAGTTTTATTAATTAAATAATGTGTGAAAAGACTAAAATGACCTTGGTCTTTTTAACTAATGACCAAATTACTCCGACCTTTGATTTTCCTATAAATAGGAAGCTAAACTCATTCATTTCTTCATCTTTTTCCAAAGCTTTTGCAAGAGCAAAATTACTCTCTATATCTATTACTCCTAGTTATAATTCATGTATTGGAAATTGCAAAGAAATAGTTAAAGCTTGCAATAACAAAAGGTACGATTCTTAGTTATTGTAATGTTTATTTTTATCGATGAGGCTCAAGAACATAAGTCGTAGCCATGTACGATTTTTCATTCTGCGTGTTCCTTATGACTTGAGCAAGTCGTTGTTATGTCAAATTTCATTTCATAGTTTAAAGTTCAAGAACATACGTCGTATCCATGTACGGTTTATCCGTTCTCCGTGTTCTTCGTATGTTCTGGAGTATTATTATAAATTGTTATAATTAAGTAAACACGTCGTTATAATGACCAAATTTTGTCAATTATAAAGTGTTATAATCACATATGTAAGCAGTTATAATGCTCAAATTATTTCAAGTATGAAATCCAAAAGCTCAAGAACATAAGTCGTTACCATGTACGATTTTTCATTCTTCGTGTGTTCTTGAGCAAAAGTCATAATTTCTACATAAGTATGTTTATGATTTGGTAATTTAGTGTTATGGGATGATGAAACATGATGGCCTTGCTAAATAATGCTTGTGGCATCAAGTTTTAGTAGTCGAAACGAAGGACGATGAAACTTTGTTCTTCGTGTTCTTCGTGTTCTTCGATTCGTTCTTCGTGTTCTTGAGAAAAAGTCATGAAATCTTATATAAGTAGGTTTATGATTTTGTTATTTTTATGTTATGAAGTGATACGGAGTGTTAGAACATGTTATCTTAGCAAATTAATGCTTGAGGTATCATGTTTTACCAATCGGATCAAAGAAAGTTAGGTCTAATATAGTCGCAGAATATTTTTACAAATTTCCGAAAATTTAAAGTCTGAATATGCCTTAGTAACCTAAATGAAAGTTGTAGATCATACAATTCTAAGCAATTTAGACTCAAGAATCACTTCAAAATGTTTTCTTACGACAAAGTTATGGCTGTCGCAGTAAAAGAGGTCAAAGCTGAATTTTTAAGGGGCATTCGGATTTTAGGGCTTAAAAATGAGTTTTTGAGTTAGCCATTTTTTTTTCAATTAATTCCACCAATGGAAATAGTCTAATTAAGTTATTCTAAGACTTATTCAAAAGAAAATTTTGATAAACTAACATTCGGGGTCGCGTAACCCTTTTTGTAGGCGTTTAACGATTTCCCGGGAAAACCCTAAAACGGTTTCAAGGCAAGTCTTCTAACTCTTGCTATGTGCTACTTGTGTAGTATTGTTAAAATGTTAAATGAGATGTGTAATGTCATGTTATTATGCAATAGATGATATGTGAAGTCTTTAACTGATGTTTACAAGCCTTCTAACTGTTATGTTTTATGTTTACGATTTACGAACATGATTTATACACTTTGTGTGTCAATGTGATATAAATTGTTGGAACGTGAGTTATATGTGATATTAAATGGAGAATTATGTTCAGTCAATGCATGTTAAAAGTTTATATGAAAGCATAAATTGCGTATGTGCTGTACGTTAGACTTGCTGAGCCGTCGTGCTCATTCTTGCGAATAAAACCTTATTTACAGATTAAAGATGAACGTTAAGAAGATCATGAACTTAAAGATGCAGCATAGATTAGGTTTTCATGTAAATTGATTGTATTTGTATATGTCATAATGACTGTTGTAATACGAACAAACAAACATGTAACCGAATATTGAATGAATGATATAAATAATTATCATCAGAATGTTGTTATGTCTTTATTTTGATATAACCTAGAATTGTTAAAATTTAACATAGTATTGATAATGATCTATTTATCTGGATGAGGATCGGTAAATAACTTGTGAGTGCTGTACATCTGAGACAGAACTAAGCGATGTTGACTGGTCAAATCCATCGTTAAGGTTCCTCGGACCCAGGTATAACTCGTTATTACTATTTTGAATACCATATAAGTAGGATTATTGATATGAAGATATATCTTTGTATATTGATACTTGTAGTACGAATGAGACCGTTACAAGTGGACGTATATAGAATATTTAAATCCTAAGGTTAAAATTAAACTGTTATATATGGTTTTATCCATTTATACGGATGAAATACAAGTTGATACTTGTATACTTATGAGACTGAGATCAAGTTAAGATCCAGGGACAATGTTAAGAAAAATTGTTAATGTATAGTCTAAAATAAGACTATTTCAACTAATATGATTATGGGATCATTGGTTAAGTCGATAGATGTATGAAATTAATGCACAAGGTTCGCCGCATCGAAAGCGCGGGGATTTTGGGGGCGTTATAGCTGTATACTTGAACCGAAACACATGAATAAGCAATAACGAAGATTCCATAACACATATAAGATGTAATTCAAGCTTTATTTATTCACATAAAGTCGGATTACAACTCTCTCGGAAGTTCGGAATATTACATTATTTCCTTCAAATTGGTAAACAAATAGATGATTTAGTTTCATATTACTTCGTTTAACTTTGTTTAGCACCAAAAGGTGCAATCCTATCACTCTTGCATTCACAACCGTACGTACAACTCACACAAGTCCTCGGTTAAGGAAAGCGTCTAGTTGCTTCATTCCTCCCTTCAAATTGGTAAACAGATAGATGATTTAGTGTCATGTTACCTCGTTCAACTTTTTTAGCATCCAAAGGTGCAATCCTATCACTCTCGCATTGAAAACCGTACGTACAACTGACACAAGTCCTCGGTTAAAGAACACTTCTAGTTGTTTCATTATTTCCTTCAAATTGGTCAACAAATAGATGATTTAGTGTCATATTACTTCGTTCAACTTTGTTTAGCACCAAATGGTGAAATCCTATCACTCTCGCATTCAAAACCGTACGTACAACTCACATAAGTCCTCGGTTAAGGAAAGCGTCAAGTTGTTTCATTCCTCCCTTCAAATTGGTAAACAAATAGGTGATTTAGTGTCATATTACTTCGTTCAACTTTGTTTAGCACCAAAAGGTGCAATCCTATCACTCTCGCATTCAAAACCCTACATACAACTAACACAAGTCCTCGGTTAAAGAGCACTTCTAGTTGTTTCATTATTTCCTTCAAATTGGTAAACAAATAAATGATTTACTGTCATATTACTTCGCTCAACTTTGTTTAGCATCAAAAGGTGCAATCTTATCACTCTCGCATTCAAAAGCGAACGTCCAACTCACGCAAGTCCTCGGTTAAGGAAAGCTTCTAGTTGTTTCATTATTTCCGTCAAATTGGTAAACAAAGAGATGATTTAGTGTCATATTAATTCGTTTAACTTTGTTTAGCACCAAACGGTGAAATACTATCACTCTCGTATTCAAAACTGTATGTACAACTCACACAAGTCCTCGGTTAATGAAAGCGTCTAGTTGTTTCATTCCTCCCTTCAAATTGGTAAACAAATAGATGATTTAGTGTCATATTACCTCGTTCAACTTTTTTAGCATCAAAAGGTTCAATCCTATCACTCTCGCATTGAAAACCGTACGTACAACTTATTGGTTTTTAAAAATTATAGACGCAATGAAATTGCATAAAATAGCGGAAGCATGGTAAAATCAAATTTAAAATTTTACAAACTATAATCCAGGATCGACCTTTATGCGCAATTATTAATTAATAAAGAAGAAGTTAGAGATATACCCTTGTAGAACTCAAAGCTTCAACGGGTACAAGTTCACCTCCAAATCCTTCACGATCTCCTTGAATTTCACCGATTGGATTCCAACGATCAATGTTAGCCACCCAAGTGTTTGGCCTCTAGAGGTGATCCACCAAAGAATAACAATAATTTAAGAAGTGGGTGATGGCAAACCCTAGTTTTCTCTCTCTAGAGAATATGTGAGTACTCTCCCAAAAACTTATGGAGGTTTATGTGTGTAACCATAATCTATAATAAGACTTCTCTTATGTATAGATTTAGGAAATGTATAAAAGTTTAGTTATGGGGGGAAAGGTTGCAAGAAATGAAAACTTAGCTAAATTGGCAATTTACCAAAATACCCCTCAACAAATTAGATAATTACCGTTGTGTCCTAAAGGGGTAAAAAGACCAAAATACCCTTGACAATTTGGATAATGACTTATATGTCCCAAGTGGTGAAATGACAAGAAAGCCCCTCACTTAACATGTGAAATGACTAAAGTACTCTTGGAAGTGTTAACCATGGTTAATTGCTTAACCAAGCCTAGTTAACTCTTATTTATCCTTAAAAAGCCAATCAAGTGAGCCATCTTCAATTCATTTTTTTGCTGGAAATGTTGCTATCTTTCGAAAGTTCTAGCAAGAGAGAGAGAAAGGAGAGAAAAGCTAGGAAGCTAAGGGAAAAGCCTAGAAATCATGGAGCTAGGTTGATTATTTGATCAAGGAGCAAGAAGAAAACAAGAAGAGCTTGTTAAGACAAAGCTTTTCATGTAAGGAAGTTGGTCATTCATGGAGGTATAACCATGTTTTTAGTTTTAAGAGTTTGTGTTTTTGTGTTTAAATTCAAGAATATGACAAGCCATGCATGAATTTATAGCTAGATATAAGATTATGTGAAGTTACATGTTATATGTTTCATAATTAATGAAACCCTAAGCTTAAGTGTTAGAGAACTAAGATGGTGAACAATCTATGCTTAAGTTCAAAGCTAAAGAGTATGATTCATGGTTGATTATGTGTTAAATATGATTAGAGGTGATGAAAACCTAGTTGGAAGGTTGATTATATTTGATACAAGTAAATTATTTGGCTAAATGGCAAGCTAAATTTATAATTGGTGTAATAGTATGATTTTGTAAAGGAAAGTTGAATATTAGGCTATACTTTTTGTATAGGTTTCGTAATAATCTGTAAAGTGCTTTAGAACGTGTATGTAGAGTCTATGTGATGATATAATGTGGTAAGAAGTATATGTGGTTGCCTATGAGGTGTGTTGAGTTAAAGGAATCAAGTTGAAGTTATGTATTCAAGTTGAAAAGTTTGGAAATTTTGATGAAAATCCAACCAAATAGTGAGTTTGGCAATTTTGAGTAATTGAAGGTCAAATGAAGCCAAGGGGCTTAGTGTTAAGTTATTACACGTGTCTAAGTCGATTTGGGTATCAATAGATTTAAATTTGAGCAAAATGACGATTCGAACGATCGAAATCGATCGTTTCGAATCAAAATAGATTTTTACGGACAAAAGTCGCCTCGTGCGAAATTTTAAGGTTTTGAAAGTTGGAACATGTCACATATAGGTTATGTGAGCTATGGCAAGTATTGGAATAGAAGTTAGAGTCAAATGGCCAAAAATCACAAGAATGGCAAAAGTTGATTTTAAAAAATTCTGAAATTTCCTAAGTATAGAAAAGTTCTGAACAGGCCTCCTATTGACTAGTGTATCTATGTTTTAATGAATCCAAATGAGGCAAAGGAAAAATTTATAAAATATTATGTTATAAGGTTTACATGTATACCAAATTTGGTGTCAATTGGATGTATGGTTGAAGAATTAAAAATACCAAAGTAGCAGCAAATATCAGATTCTGCTGAACCAGGGACTGCGCCGGGGCGTAGTAAATTGGCCTTGACACTGCACCGGGGCGCAGGGTCACTGTTCATCGGCCGAGAGCTTTTCGCGGCCAGCGAGATTGGGAAGAAGAAAAGTGGCGTCGGGGCGTAGTTACTGTAGTAAGACAAAAAAAAATTTAAGTGTCCGAAATGTAATAGTTTGACAAGGACCGATAAGAATGGGTTATGTAAACCCTAAATAAATACGAATGGGCTATATAAAGGATGTTCAGGTATAATGAAATGATAAATGACATAATGTAACATGCCTAAAGCTAAGCCAAAGTAAGCTAAAGATTATGAAAAATGTCGAAGACAAAGTTGAAATATAATAGGATCCTATGTAAGGTTTAATACATTAAATGGGAAATGATTAGAGACGAATGGTGGTATAATTATGAGTTAAGTTTGATAATTCATATTAAGTTTATGATCATATATTGATGTTTATAGATTGTATGTTTACAGAAAAGGTTCGATCGAGTAACCTGAGGTAAAGATGGATAGATCGGCCAAGCAAGGCGACAAAGGTTAAGTTAATAAATGCATTCCAGGCAAGTGTTCAGACTATAAGGTGCTATGTTCTAGGTGAACTGCGTGTTTGTAATATCCCAGATATTTTCAAGATTTTAAATAATATCTTAATTGATTTTATTGAAGGTTAAGGTTTAAAACCTAGAATGTGAGAAATAAGATGTGTAGAAAATGGGTAAACATTTTTTTTTAACATAATGTATTTGTTAGAAATTAAATGTGGAAATATTTCATGATGTATATAGAGAATTTATTAAGGAAATAAATTCATTTGAGAAGTGAAGACGGTTATAAGGATATATATATACATAGTTATATATTCCTAGAGTTGTGTTTGTTAGTCAAACAAGAAGATGAGTAAATTAATACTCAATAAAACTAATAAATTAATTAGTTTAAATATGAAGTAAGAATGAAAGTCATGAAATATAATTAATTATGTTAATTATATTAGTTATGAGTTAAAGTTATATAAAGACTAGAAAGTTTGTCTAGAATGACAATATTAAGAAGTTAATTGATTAAGTAATTAACTTGATTATTAAGTTGTGGTATAGAGTTCAAGTAATTTAATTACTACTAGTGGACTAGTCCAAAAGGATTATAGGTGTTAGCCCAATATGAGAATATTGCATGAAGGTGGGTAATTAAATATTAAGCCCAAGTGTTATGTTAATTAATAGTCCAAGAGGTAATTAATATAAGACCAATTAAATAATATTGGCAAGTATTGTGATAGTTCAATTAAATTAATTATCAAACCCAAGTTATAAATGATATGTGAGTTGTGTTGGGTAGCCCAAGTAATTAAATAAGAGAGCCCAATGCAAGGTAAGCTATGTAGCCCAAAACACTTAAAAGTCCAATATTGGTCAAAGTGTTGAGAGATATTGTTGAGTGTAGAGAATTAACCAAACATTGGTTAATTGTTAGAGGAAGAAAGGTAGTGATGAAAATTAACTATGGATGAGTTAATTATGTAACCCAAGGTGGTAGAATAAATTAAATCAAATTGGACTATAATATAAGTCCAAATGAGATATTAAACTAGGTCAAATTAATTAACCTAGTAGTCCATGTAATTAAATTTAAACATTGATCTATGTAGTAATTAATCAAGCCCAATGCTTGATTTACTTAAATATAACAAAGGGTATTTAATATTAGCCCAATGTAACAATTAAATTGAGCTCAACCAAATTAAATGGATGAGCCCAATATATTTAAGTCCTAGAGTCCAATGTGGAGCCCAAATGGTAGTCAAAATTGGTCAACATTTATATATATAAGTATATATATATATATAGATGTATATATGTTTATTTAAGCTATAAAAATAAAGCAAAAATGGGGGATTAAATCCCATTTTGCTGAGATTTAAGGGGCCCCACAAGGGGGTGGAGTGTTGCATGAGCTTGCTTGTAAAATCTCTTAAAGGACAAGGTTGCTCAACCACTCTAGTCAATCACTTAGTCATTCAACATGTCCATCCATCAAATAATATCCTAATTAGCACTAATTTGACTATGTTGATGAATTAGGGAGAGTTGATGGTAATTAAGGAGACTCTATAAATAGAGTACTCCACACCCTTGTCATGTTTGTTTGGTCATTTGCTAGAGCTCAAGAGAAGAAAATAGAGAGCATTTGAGAGAAATATAGAGAGAACACTTGAGAGTGTGGAAAATATTGCTAGAGGTAGAGCTTAGTGGATGACACAAATCTTCACATCATTCTTTGGAAGGAGAAGAAGAAGAGCACACAAGTCCATAAGGTTAAAAATTGCTCTAACCCTTCTTAAGTTCATTTTTGTAGTCTAGATATGATTTGAACGGTTAAAATATATTTTTAACCGATCAAAAGTTATTTTGATGGTCTAGAAGTCTAAATCTATGATATATAGGTAGATTCATGGTTTGATAGGTTTAAATCATGTGTTGGTATGAGTGGTATGCAAATAAATGGAAGAAAATTCCATATTGTGTTACCGGTAAAACCCTAAGCGGTTCGATCTTAAAATTTCTTGTCAAACGTTTTCAAAAATGCGATCGAACCATGAAATGTTGTAATACAAGAGGTTAGGAAGATAACAACACTGAGTTGGTGTCATTTGGATGAATAGATTTCATTTTATTCAAGTTTGAACCTTTAAAACCAAGGATTTGTGATTTTAGTTTTCACTTTGTCCTTGTGAGCCATTTTTAGTCCAGTTCCGTTCAGACTTTGGATTTGTGATCTAAAGAGAAATTGTAGATCATGAAATTCTAATGAATTTAGACTCAAGAAGCACCTCAAAATGTTTCCGTATGACAAAGTTATGACCAAATGAGTAAGAGAGGTTCCGGCAGCCAAAAAAAAAATGGCCCGGCGTCTAGACGCCCTAGTGTACGCCCTTGCTTCTGTCCATGGGCGTCTAGACGCCCCAAAAATGCCTTGGAGCGGCGTCAAGACGCCCGACTTGATAAAAAAATTATTTTTTATTATTTTTAAATCAATAAATGTATTTTTAATGATAAATAATTGATTTAATAATTAAAAGAGGATAAATATTATCAAAGGTTTAATATTATAATTAAATATTATTATTAATATAATAATGTTAGAAAATCATGAAAATATTATTAAATGAGTAATAATATTAGTAATAGAATAAAATATTATTAAATGATTAATAATATTAATAAGATAGTAAAATATTATTAAATGGTTAATGAGAGATTAAAATATTACTAAATGGTTAATAATATTAATAAGTGATTAAAATATTATTAAATGGTTAATAATATTAATAAGTGATTAAAATCTTACTAAATGGTTAATAATATTAATAAATGATTAAAATATTATTAAATGATTAATAATATTATTAAATGATTAATAATATTAATAACAGAATAAAATATTATTAAATGGTTAATAATATTAATATGTGATTAAAATATTATTAAATGGTTAATAATATTAATAAGGGATTAAAATATTATTAAATGGTTAATAATATTAATAAGGGATGAAGATATTATTAAATGGTTAATAATATTAATATGGGATTAAAATATTATTAAATGGTTAATAATATTAATATGGGGTTAAAATATTATTAAATGGTTAATAATATTAATAAGTGATTAAAATATTATTAAATGGTTAATAATATTAATAAGTGATTAAAATATTATTAAATGGTTACTAATATTAATAAGTGATTAAAATATTATTAAATAGTTAATAATATTAATAAGTGAGTAAAATATTATTAAATAATTAATAATATTTGAATGTAGTTGTATATTATCAAAGGTAGATAATATCTTGGGGTATTTGGTACATTATTAAATGTCCAAATCATTAAGTTATGTAAAAGAAGAAAGTTTAATTGAATTAAACAAATGTAAATAGTCCGCTTGTGACTAATTTAGACAACTTAATAAAAGTGGGTCGTACGAAGAACGTGTAGTGAAAGCGTAAGTTGGTTATGTATACCCGACATGTCCAACTAGGTTTGGGCTAGGGTTTTTGTCCGGAACTTAAATGTTCATTTGTCGGACAACTAAAGAGTTAATAATTTGAAGTTAAGGTCTTAAGTTAAGACTAATAAATAGTCCTGGTAGCTAATGATTATGTCAATTATATATATAAATTGTAGGTTGAACAAGAGACGCAAATAAGCGTAGATGGTAGAAGCTGCCAGGCAAGTTTTTCAGAACTTGCTCCTATGTGGATTAACATGCTGCCATGTGATATTTAATTGTTGATAAAATAATCTAATGATGATCTTGTGATATGTGACACGCATGAAGTATGATTACATGAAAAATATGTACAAGAATGAAGCAGGATTTGCTAAATGCTAGTTGGTTATTGTATGAAATGCCTGAGAAGCATGATGTAAGTATAAAATGCATAGTATGTTTAAAATATGAAGCATGCAATGTGTTATGTGAAACTGTTAAACTTGCTGGGCCGTCGTGCTCACTCTTGTTTAAAACCAACATTTTCAGATAGTGCAAGTCAGGTTAAGTTGTCGATAAAGATCAAGGAACAGGAAAACATAATACTTTCACTGAAGATCTAAATATCTATGGTAGATATCAGTCCAAATTGGACAGGTAAATGATTGTGTAGCATAAGACTTTAGTTGGTATGTTATATGAATGGTAAATACACAAGTTGATTGTAATAAAATGTCGTATCATGTATGATATTAAGACATACTAGGAATGTATAAAGATTTCGATTCTGGAATAGAAAGAGATGTTGTAAAATTATAAATAAATGGTTATTTATCAATTATAATATTGTTGTAATTCATGAACAATAAGGAAAATGTTGTACTCGTGTTGAACCGGATCCGAGGTTCAAGAAACCCGGATTTGGGGTCGTCACAAGTTGGTATCAGAGCTGATAGGTTATAAACCTTAGGTAAGAGTACCTTAGGCTATAACCGTAGTAGAAGATAAGTAAAATGATAAATGAATAAACTCCGGAAGAGTTTAAGTAATAAAAGATGAATTTGAAAAATTCATATATAGAAGATTATCCAAAGATGGATTTAAGAAAATATAAGAGAGATGAAAAAGGTCATGTTGTACCTAATTTGAAGAAATGATAAAAAATATCTTATGATAAGATTTTGAGAAGCATAAAGAAAATGCTAATAAGGTCATGAAATGATCTAGAGAAATGAACTTGTAATGAGACAGATGTGCTAAAATATGAATGGAGAGAATTCGTATTAAGTTATTTGAGGTTGGGGGTTTTTAATTGATGACTTATATTAGTGGCTGAGTTGTACGATTTCTTGTATAGGCGAGGAATTTGTGCTTGGTTTTAGGACCGCTTAGCTTCCTATATTAATATAGTAGTTGAGTTTAACAGTTCTTTGTATGGGCAGAGGATTTGTTCTTGGTTTAACGACCGCTTAACTTTCTATATTGATTAGTGGCCGAGTTGACCAATTTCTTGTATGGGCAGGAGATTGCGTTTGGTTTGACAACCACTTAGCTTCCTATAGTGATAATCGATTTGAACCTAATGTCACGCTATTCGATGTATATATGGTGAGAAGGTGATTCTTTTCTCATAATATATTGGATATGTAGAGAATATTAAGATAAGTACGTGTTCTTAAAACTCATACTGATGGTAAGTTCGTGACTCATAATCGTATGATGGAACCCCTAAGCGAATGGACGATTTTGGTCTGACTAGGATAAGTTCTCCAACCCATATGATTGTGGCAAGTACCTGAACTCCTAATGTGTGGTAAGTTTGATGAACAGTAAGTATGGGTAGAGTTAAGTAGTAAGACTAGATCTTTACCAGATATAGTTATTAAGCTGGAAAAGAATGCGGAGGAGAAATTTGAGGTATTTTGAGGTTTTAGGACATTCCAAATCTTCTAGCTATGCTAGACTTTGAAATTCTTAAAATCGTGCTAAATTCGCACTTTTGTGCTTTTGAAAAGACAAATGTTTTTCTTAGAAATCATTAATGCATTTAGTGCAGAGATGATAAACGATGGAGTCATCAATGCAGAGTAACCTAGTGTTGGATGTTTAAAGCTCACTATGGTATGATGTAGTATGACAAAGTCATAAAATGATTTTCAGTATTTTAAAACGTTTAAAGAATAGTCTATGCTAATTGTTTCAGCTAGACAAATTGATTTGAAAATATCAAAATGTATTTATAAAATCATCACACGCCATTAAAGCCATGGTGTGGAGATGAAAAGGACGAAATCCTCAACGTACTGTCAAGATGTGCGGTATCATGAAGTCATGAATTAATAACTGAATCTTCAACGTACTGTCAAGATGATGCGGTATCATGAAATCCTATAAATGAATTTTAGTTATTTTAACTAATCTGAAATGATTTTTGAATCGTAATATACGAACAGTTCAATGATGAGAGTCTTTGTCATTTATTGTGACTGGACACTTTTGGTCAGAATTGACTCAAGTTTTATTATACAATCCAAATTATTTTGGAACGAAATTTTGTAGTAAGTCTGAGGTGAACAAGTGCAAAAACAAATATATTCTGTTGGCTAAAGCAGATACATTTTTGTCGGCATATAGCTCCGACTGGCGCCTAAAAACTAAGACGTTCTGCACGACGTATGGTACAATAGGCTGATCACCTAGCGTACACCTATGGAATGTTTTCAGTCTTTGTGATTGATAAGCACTCTGTTTATAAGTATTTACAGGGATAAATACTATTTATTCGGAATTCAGTTAATTCCATTCAGATGTTCACAGTCTTGATGACCCCTCAGCATATTATGAAAGTTTTAATGAATATTTTGATTTTCAATTTATTCTTCTGTAAGATATTGATTTTCAATTTATTCTTCTGCAAGATATTCCATTGTTCTAGAATTATGACTTTAGAAGTATGAACTTCCTAGAAAAAGGGTGGTCATAGAATTTGATGAGTAAAGAGATATTCTCAGTGATGAAAAACTGGTAGAAATGAGTATGATGAAATTTCGGGGACGAAATTCTTATAAGAAGGGGTGAATGTAATATCCCAGATATTTTCAAGATTTTCAATAATATCTTAATTGATTTTATTGAAGGTTAAGGTTTAAAACCTAGAATATGAGAAATAAGATGTGTAGAAAATGGGTAAACATTTTTTTTTAACATAATGTATTTGTTAGAAATTAAATGTGGAAATATTTCATGATGTATATAGAGAATTTATTAAGGAAATAAATTCATTTGAGAAGTGAAGACGGTTATAAGGATATATATACATAGTTATATATTCCTAGAGTTGTGTTTGTTAGTCAAACAAGAAGATGAGTAAATTAATACTCAATAAAACTAATAAATTAATTAGTTTAAATATGAAGTAAGAATGAAAGTCATGAAATATAATTAATTATGTTAATTATATTAGTTATGAGTTAAAGTTATATAAAGACTAGAAAGTTTGTCTAGAATGACAATATTAAGAAGTTAATTGATTAAGTAATTAACTTGATTATTAAGTTGTGGTATAGAGTTCAAGTAATTTAATTACTACTAGTGGACTAGCCCAAAAGGATTATAGGTGTTAGCCCAATATGAGAATATTGCATGAAGGTGGGTAATTAAATATTAAGCCCAAGTGTTATGTTAATTAATAGTCCAAGAGGTAATTAATATAAGACCAATTAAATAATATTGGCAAGTATTGTGATAGTTCAATTAAATTAATTATCAAACCCAAGTTATAAATGATATGTGAGTTGTGTTGGGTAGCCCAAGTAATTAAATAAGAGAGCCCAATGCAAGGTAAGCTATGTAGCCCAAAACACTTAAAAGTCCAATATTGGTCAAAGTGTTGAGAGATATTGTTGAGTGTAGAGAATTAACCAAACATTGGTTAATTGTTAGAAGAAGAAAGGTAGTGATGAAAATTAACTATGGATGAGTTAATTATGTAACCCAAGGTGGTAGAATAAATTAAATCAAATTGGACTATAATATAAGTCCAAATGAGATATTAAACTAGGTCAAATTAATTAACCTAGTAGTCCATGTAATTAAATTTAAACATTGATCTATGTAGTAATTAATCAAGCCCAATGCTTGATTTACTTAAATATAACAAAGGGTATTTAATATTAGCCCAATGTAACAATTAAATTGAGCTCAACCAAATTAAATGGATGAGCCCAATATATTTAAGTCCTAGAGTCCAATGTGGAGCCCAAATGGTAGTCAAAATTGGTCAACATTTATATATATAAGTATATATATATATATAGATGTATATATGTTTATTTAAGCTATAAAAATAAAGCAAAAATGGGGGATTAAATCCCATTTTGCTGAGATTTAAGGGGCCCCACAAGGGGGTGGAGTGTTGCATGAGCTTGCTTGTAAAATCTCTTAAAGGACAAGGTTGCTCAACCACTCTAGTCAATCACTTAGTCATTCAACATGTCCATCCATCAAATAATATCCTAATTAGCACTAATTTGACTATGTTGATGAATTAGGGAGAGTTGATGGTAATTAAGGAGACTCTATAAATAGAGTACTCCACACCCTTGTCATGTTTGTTTGGTCATTTGCTAGAGCTCAAGAGAAGAAAATAGAGAGCATTTGAGAGAAATATAGAGAGAACACTTGAGAGTGTGGAAAATATTGCTAGAGGTAGAGCTTAGTGGATGACACAAATCTTCACATCATTCTTTGGAAGGAGAAGAAGAAGAGCACACAAGTCCATAAGGTTAAAAATTGCTCTAACCCTTCTTAAGTTCATTTTTGTAGTCTAGATATGATTTGAACGGTTAAAATATATTTTTAACCGATCAAAAGTTATTTTGATGGTCTAGAAGTCTAAATCTATGATATATAGGTAGATTCATGGTTTGATAGGTTTAAATCATGTGTTGGTATGAGTGGTATGCAAATAAATGGAAGAAAATTCCATATTGTGTTACCGGTAAAACCCTAAGTGGTTCGATCTTAAAATTTCTTGTCAAACGTTTTCAAAAATGCGATCGAACCATGAAATGTTGTAATACAAGAGGTTAGGAAGATAACAACACTGAGTTGGTGTCATTTGGATGAATAGATTTCATTTTATTCAAGTTTGAACCTTTAAAACCAAGGATTTGTGATTTTAGTTTTCACTTTGTCCTTGTGAGCCATTTTTAGTCCAGTTCCGTTCAGACTTTGGATTTGTGATCTAAAGAGAAATTGTAGATCATGAAATTCTAATGAATTTAGACTCAAGAAGCACCTCAAAATGTTTCCGTATGACAAAGTTATGACCAAATGAGTAAGAGAGGTTCCGGCAGCCAAAAAAAAATGGCCCGGCGTCTAGACGCCCTAGTGTACGCCCTTGCTTCTGTCCATGGGCGTCTAGACGCCCCAAAAATGCCTTGGAGCGGCGTCAAGACGCCCGGCTTGATAAAAAAATTATTTTTTATTATTTTTAAATCAATAAATGTATTTTTAATAATAAATAATTGATTTAATAATTAAAAGAGGATAAATATTATCAAAGGTTTAATATTATAATTAAATATTATTATTAATATAATAATGTTAGAAAATCATGAAAATATTATTAAATGAGTAATAATATTAGTAATAGAATAAAATATTATTAAATGATTAATAATATTAATAAGGTAGTAAAATATTATTAAATGGTTAATGAGAGATTAAAATATTACTAAATGGTTAATAATATTAATAAGTGATTAAAATATTATTAAATGGTTAATAATATTAATAAGTGAGTAAAATATTATTAAATGATTAATAATATTAATAAGTGATTAAAATCTTACTAAATGGTTAATAATATTAATAAATGATTAAAATATTATTAAATGATTAATAATATTATTAAATGATTAATAATATTAATAACAGAATAAAATATTATTAAATGGTTAATAATATTAATATGTGATTAAAATATTATTAAATGGTTAATAATATTAATAAGGGATTAAAATATTATTAAATGGTTAATAATATTAATATGGGTTTAAAATATTATTAAATGGTTAATAATATTAATATGGGGTTAAAATATTATTAAATGGTTAATAATATTAATAAGTGATTAAAATATTATTAAATGGTTAATAATATTAATAAATGATTAAAATATTATTAAATGGTTAATAATATTAATAAGTGATTAAAATATTATTAAATGGTTAATAATATTAATAAGTGATTAAAATATTATTAAATGGTTAATAATATTAATAAGTGAGTAAAATATTATTAAATAATTAATAATATTTGAATGTAGTTGTATATTATCAAAGGTAGATAATATCTTGGGGTATTTGGTACATTATTAAATGTCCAAATCATTAAGTTATGTAAAAGAAGAAAGTTTAATTGAATTAAACAAATGTAAATAGTCCGCTTGTGACTAATTTAGACAACTTAATAAAAGTGGGTCGTACGAAGAACGTGTAGTGAAAGCGTAAGTTGGTTATGTATACCCGACATGTCCAACTAGGTTTGGGCTAGGGTTTTTGTCCGGAACTTAAATGTTCATTTGTCGGACAACTAAAGAGTTAATAATTTGAAGTTAAGGTCTTAAGTTAAGACTAATAAATAGTCCTGGTAGCTAATGATTATGTCAATTATATATATAAATTGTAGGTTGAACAAGAGACGCAAATAAGCGTAGATGGTAGAAGCTGCCAGGCAAGTTTTTCAGAACTTGCTCTTATGTGGATTAACATGCTGCCATGTGATATTTAATTGTTGATAAAATAATCTAATGATGATCTTGTGATATGTGACACGCATGAAGTATGATTACATGAAAAATATGTACAAGAATGAAGCAGGATTTGCTAAATGCTAGTTGGTTATTGTATGAAATGCCTGAGAAGCATGATGTAAGTATAAAATGCATAGTATGTTTAAAATATGAAGCATGCAATGTGTTATGTGAAACTGTTAAACTTGCTTGGCCGTCGTGCTCACTCTTGTTTAAAACCAACATTTTCAGATAGTGCAAGTCAGGTTAAGTTGTCGATAAAGATCAAGGAACAGGAAAACATAATACTTTCACTGAAGATCTAAATATCTATGGTAGATATCAGTCCAAATTGGACAGGTAAATGATTGTGTAGCATAAGACGTTAGTTGGTATGTTATATGAATGGTAAATACACAAGTTGATTGTAATAGAATGTCGTATCATGTATGATATTAAGACATACTAGGAATGTATAAAGATTTCGATTCTGGAATAGAAAGAGATGTTGTAAAATTATAAATAAATGATTATTTATCAATTATAATATTGTTGTAATTCATGAACAATAAGGAAAAGGTTGTACTCGTGTTGAACCGGATCCGAGGTTCAAGAAACCCGGATTTGGGGTCGTCACAGTGTTAGTAGAATACTTGAAATGTGCCTTACGTGCAACTATATGATTTAACTGTTAGGTGTAATACGTGGCATTCATGTATAACATGATTAAGTAGAGAAGCATAACGCATAAATAAATTGTGGGCATGAAATGTGCTATCTGAATTACTTGCTGAGCTTTATGCTCACCCTTGCCATGAACTAACATTTCAGGTAGAATTCAAGAAGGCCGGAGGTTCCGGTGATGCTAAGGTAAAGAGTGTGAATGCATGAAGATGCGTGAAGAGATTTGAAATTGTATCTAGGAGATATTCATGTAAAACAAATGTATGTAAATTTGCATATATGTAAGTTATGTAATAACCGATTTTAAATGTTAAACCTAGATGGTAGAAAGAACAGTATGATTTGCTAATTATGTTATCGGAGAATGAAAAATGTATGTATGTATGGCATAGAGTTGTGTAAACAGGATATATATGTATATATGATGCAAATGTATAAATACAGGTATATATAAACAGGGTCATATATAGGTGAAACTATGGCAAAATTTTGTTTACAAATGATGAAATAATTATATCTATGTATGTTTATAATAGGTCACAAACTATTAATGGATGACCTAAGTTCTAATGAAAGAATAAAGTGAACGTTGCGATTCTGAGACACGTTTAAGGAATGTAAGTTAAATAAGTTTTAAAAAAAAAATATGGACCGAATTTAAGGTCAACTCAAATTACAGTTAATTAAAAGTTAAAGGTTAAAGTTTAACGCACGGAATCCCGGTTAATAAGGTTTAAAGTTAATAATTCTGACATCCTGAGATAATCGGATAATTAAATAAAGTGTGGGATTTCGGGGCGTTACAGTTGGTATCAGAGCAGACAGGTTATAGACCTTAGGTAGGAGTACCTTAGGCTATGACCTTTGTGAGGAAGAAAGAGATAGTAAAGCATTGGACTCTAGAGGAGTTGTGTATGAAAGAAATGAATTTTGAAAATTCGGGATTAAGGAATAGTGAATGATATAGTAAGATAAGATAAGGATAAAGGGCAAATGGGCCATGAGATCCTAGGAGATCAATAAGACAAAAACGGGACTCTAGATGAGTTGTAAATGGTAAGATAAGATTAAGGGACTCTTAAGGAGTTGCGAATAGTAAGTTATGAAGACTCATGATGAGTTGTGAGCAATAAGATGAAGGGACTCTTAATGAGTTGTAAGATGTGAATTGATAAAGTTCATATCAGGTAAAGAAAATTGAGGAATGTTAGGGTATGTGGGATTTTTCATTGAGGACTCATGGTAGTGGCCGAGTGTGCATTTCCTCGGTATGGGACGGGGATTTGTACTTGCTTAGCTTCCTGTCGTGATAATCAGTGGAGATCCAACGTCACGGTAAGAAATGAGAAGAGTTAAGTAAGAAAGATTAAGATTAGTTGCGTGTTCTGAAAACCCAAGCGTATAGTAAGTTCGTGACTCATGATTATGTGGTGGAGCCCCTCAGCGAATGGGCGACTATAGCCTGACTAGGACAAGCTCCGTGAACCATATAATTGTGGTAAGTTCCTGAGCCCAAATGCGTGGCGAGTTTGATGAACAGGGATGGGTTTAGAGTAGAGAGCCATAAGTTAAGAAATATAATTCTTAGATATTAGCTAAGATTAAGAATATACGAAGATAAAGTATTATAAGAAAGGAGTGAATGAGTTAAGGAATTAAGTAAGAAGAAGAGATTATTAGGATTGGGTAGGCAATCCACTCTTCTAGCTATGCTAGACCATCGAAAAATTTTGTTCAAATATCGTAAAGTGATTTTTAAAATTCCATGATTAATGGTCTATGCCAATTGATTCAGCTAGACAAAGTTATTTGAAAATTTCAAAATGTATTTATAAAAATCATTGTCACGCTGTTGATTAGGGTGTGAAATGATAATATGGCGGAATTCTCAACGTACTTCTATGACGGTACGGTATTAAGAGGTCTTAAATGACTGAATTCTCAACGTACTGCTAAGATAGTGCGGTATTATGAAGCCTTTTAAAGGATTTTCTTGGGTTCAAGTTTTGAGCCAATAATAGTATTTCTGAAAATTTTCAAGTTTTTTTTATAGAAATGAACAATTTAATGATGTGAATCTATGCCATTGTTTCGGCTAGATCATTCTGCTTAAAAATTTAGTAAATGTTTTTGAAATCCAGATAATGGATAAAACAAGTGTTTTTCAAGTCTGAGGTGAACAACCCTGCAAAGGGGATTTGTTATGTGGGTTGGTTAACGTGGTTCAGCCCAAAGAAAAAAGTAAAATGGTACAATAGGCTAATCACCTAGTGTACTAAATACGGTAGTTTCTAGTCTCTGTGACTGGTAAACAGGCCGACAGCAAATGAATGGCGTGGTTGCGTCGTGACTCGGGTTCATTGGTCTTTATTGACCCCTCAGCAAAAGCATCAATTTTATTGTAAATGCAAAAGTTTTACGTTTTAAAGAAAAAAGCTACTCTTATTTATTCATACGACTTCACAGTTCTTGGATAATTGTGAAGATTCTTGAAAAACATTCCAATCTTCTGGAATGAATGTTAGAAAGGGGTAAGATGGGTAGAGAGAAGAGAGAATATAAAGGTTAGTTGAAAACCTAGCTATGTGGATTGAATACAAAGAGTTGTGAATATTGCAAAGCAAGATATGAGTACACAACAATTTCGAGGACGAAATTTTGTTAAGGGGGGGGGGGGGGGGGTGAATGTGACACCCCAGGATTTTACAGAAATTCTAAATAAAGATTATGGATAGTTTAAGTGAAGGTTATAAAACAAAACCTAGTTAGAATGCTTAAATACGATTATTATGTGATTAAATTGAATTATTATGTGATCAATGTGTTAGAAAGAACCAGTATGGTTGAAATATTAAGGAGAGACCTATGTGGTCGAATATAGAAACATGAATTAAACTAGAGAATTATTGGAAATGAGAAATTATAATGAAATTGAATTTTGATGAGTAAAAGGGTTATATAATGGATTTGAGATAAATGATTTATTATAATACCTATAATAAGGTGATTTGGAAAGAATTATTGTAAGACACGATGTATGTGTCAGTATGTTATAGATTAGATACATGAATATGTGTATATAGAGATATTTGAGCAGTTGGAGCAAGAAAAGCTAAAGATTGGAGAAAATGAGAAATATGTATATTGATGTTTTGAATTATGGATGTTAGTAGCAAGTTTAATGAATAGGCCTAGAGAGGCGAGAGTATAAGAATGGCAAATTAAGGTAGGTATGTATATATGTGCGGTGGAGAAGGAACCGTGTGATTAAAACGGTTATTAAAAGATTTAAGGAATAATAAATATATGATATGTGGATATATGAAATTTGTTTAGGAATTGATAATTTTGATGGAAATAAGCTATGTAGTTATACGTCGTGCAAAAATGGAATGTAATACTCTTAGAATGAGTGGAAAGCATGTTGGATGCAAGAATGATTTAAATTGGTATTTAAATTATATGTAAACAAGAAAAAGGGACATAAAGTAGTAATAAATGTATTATGAGTTTAAAAGGATAGAGGACGATGGATTTTGGTAATCCGATCGGGGTTCGCTTCTCGAGGAAGCGGTTTATGGAAAAAGTAAGCAATCCGACTATTTGAGATGTCGAGAATCAAAATTGTGAATTATGGAACCAAGAAAGTTCATAGGAAACGAGAAATTGTATTTATGATTAAAAGAAGGTTATACAGTCGATTTACGATTAAATGGTCGATTAAGTCATAAAATGAGACTATGTGAGTATAGCATAGCGGAAAACGGATGATCTAATTGGTCGATTGAAAGAAGAATCAATTTAAACGATTATGAAATGAATTATGGGGGGGAAATGTATAAAAGTTTAGTTATGGGGGGGGAAAGGTTGCAAGAAATGAAAACTTAGCTAAATTGGCAATTTACCAAAATACCCCTCAACAAATTAGATAATTACCGTTGTGTCCTAAAGGGGTAAAAAGACCAAAATACCCTTGACAATTTGGATAATGACTTATATGTCCCAAGTGGTGAAATGACAAGAAAGCCCCTCACTTAACATGTGAAATGACTAAAGTACTCTTGGAAGTGTTAACCATGGTTAATTACTTAACCAAGCCTAGTTAACTCTCATTTATCCTTAAAAAGCCAATCAAGTGAGCCATCTTCAATTCATTTTTTTTGCTGGAAATGTTGCTATCTTTCGAAAGTTCTAGCAAGAGAGAGAGAAAGGAGAGAAAAGCTAGGAAGCTAAGGGAAAAGCCTAGAAATCATGGAGCTATGTTGATTATTTGATCAAGGAGCAAGAAGAAAACAAGAAGAGCTTGTCAAGACAAAGCTTTTCATGTAAGGAAGTTGGTCATTCATGGAGGTATAACCATGTTTTTAGTTTTAAGAGTTTGTGTTTTTGTGTTTAAATTCAAGAATATGACAAGTCATGCATGAATTTATAGCTAGATATAAGATTATGTGAAGTTACATATTATATGTTTCATAATTAATGAAACCCTAAGCTTAAGTGTTAGAGAACTAAGATGGTGAACAATCTATGCTTAAGTTCAAAGCTAAAGAGTATGATTCATGGTTGATTATGTGTTAAATATGATTAGAGGTGATGAAAACCTAGTTGGAAGGTTGATTATATTTGATACAAGTAAATTATTTGGCTAAAGGGCAAGCTAAATTTATAATTGGTGTAATAGTATGATTTTGTAAAGGAAAGTTGAATATTAGGCTATACTTTTTGTATAGGTTTCGTAATAATCTGTAAAGTGCTTTAGAACGTGTATGTAGAGTCTATGTGATGATAAAATGTGGTAAGAAGTATATGTGGTTGCCTATGAGGTGTGTTGAGTTAAAGGAATCAAGTTGAGGTTATGTATTCAAGTTGAAAAGTTTGGAAATTTTGATGAAAATCCAACCAAATAGTGAGTTTGGCAATTTTGAGTAATTGAAGGTCAAATGAAGCCAAGGGGCTTAGTGTTAAGTTATTACACGTGTCTAAGTCGATTTGGGTATCAATAGATTTAAATTTGAGCAAAATGGCGATTCGAACGATCGAAATCGATCGTTTCGAATCAAAATAGATTTTTACGGACAAAAGTCGCCTCGTGCGAAATTTTAAGGTTTTGAAAGTTGGAACATGTCACATATAGGTTATGTGAGCTATGGCAAGTATTGGAATAGAAGTTAGAGTCAAATGGCCAAAAATCACAAGAATGGCAAAAGTTGATTTTAAAAAATTCTGAAATTTCCTAAGTATAGAAAAGTTCTGAACAGGCCTCCTATTGACTAGTGTATCTATGTTTTAATGAATCCAAATGAGGCAAAGGAAAAATTTATAAAATATTATGTTATAAGGTTTACATGTATACCAAATTTGGTGTCAATTGGATGTATGGTTGAAGAATTAAAAATCACCAAAGTAGCAGCAAATATCAGATTCTGCTGAACCAGGGACTGCGCCGGGGCGCAGTAAATTGGCCTTGACACTGCGCCGGGGCGCAGGGTCACTGTTCATCGGCCGAGAGCTTTTCGCGGCCAGCGAGATTGGGAAGAAGAAAAGTGGCGCCGGGGCGCAGTTACTGTAGTAAGACAAAAAAAAATTTAAGTGTCCGAAATGTAATAGTTTGACAAGGAACGATAAGAATGGGTTATGTAAACCCTAAATAAATACGAATGGGCTATATAAAGGATGTTCAGGTATAATGAAACGATAAATGGCATAATGTAACATGCCTAAAGCTAAGCCAAAGTAAGCTAAAGATTATGAAAAATGTCGAAGACAAAGTTGAAATATAATAGGATCCTATGTAGGGTTTAATACATTAAATGGGAAATGATTAGAGACGAATGGTGGTATAATTATGAGTTAAGTTTGATAATTCATATTAAGTTTATGATCATATATTGATGTTTATAGATTGTATGTTTACAGAAAAGGTTCGATCGAGTAACCTGAGGTAAAGATGGATAGATCGGCCAAGCAAGGCGACAAAAGTTAAGTTAATAAATGCATTCCAGGCAAGTGTTCAGACTATAAGGTGCTATGTTCAAGGTGAACTGCGTGTTAGTAGAATACTTGAAATGTGCCTTACGTGCAACTATATGATTTAACTGTTAGGTGTAATACGTGGCATTCATGTATAACATGATTAAGTAGAGAAGCATAACGCATAAATAAATTGTGGGCATGAAATGTGCTATCTGAATTACTTGCTGAGCTTTATGCTCACCCTTGCCATGAACTAACATTTCAGGTAGAATTCAAGAAGGCCGGAGGTTCCGGTGATGCTAAGGTAAAGAGTGTGAATGCATGAAGATGCGTGAAGAGATTTGAAATTGTATCTAGGAGATATTCATGTAAAACAAATGTATGTAAATTTGCATATATGTAAGTTATGTAATAACCGATTTTAAATGTTAAACCTAGATGGTAGAAAGAACAGTATGATTTGCTAATTATGTTATCGAAGAATGAAAAATGTATGTATGTATGGCATAGAGTTGTGTAAACAGGATATATATGTATATATGATGCAAATGTATAAATACAGGTATATATAAACAGGGTCATATATAGGTGAAACTATGGCGAAATTTTGTTTACAAATGATGAAATAATTATATCTATGTATGTTTATAATAGGTCACAAACTATTAATGGATGACCTAAGTTCTAATGAAAGAATAAAGTGAACGTTGCGATTCTGAGACACGTTTAAGGAATGTAAGTTAAATAAGTTTTAAAAAAAAAATATGGACCGAATTTAAGGTCAACTCAAATTACGGTTAATTAAAAGTTAAAGGTTAAAGTTTAACGCACGGAATCCCGGTTAATAAGGTTTAAAGTTAATAATTCTGACATCCTGAGATAATCAGATAATTAAATAAAGTGTGGGATTTCGGGGCGTTACAGATCCACCAAGGAATAACAATAATTTAAGAAGTGGGCGATGGCAAACCCTAGTTTTCTCTCTCTAGAGAATATGTGAGTACTCTCCCAAAAACTTATGGAGGTTTATGTGTGTAACCCTAATCTATAATAAGACTTCTCTTATGTATAGATTTAGTAAACCCTCCTAACACCTTTAGGAATAGTGTTTTTAATTAAACTCCTAATCTAATTAGGAACTTAATTGATTTAATATAATAATTATAATTCCTAAACTATTTAGGAACTTAATTATTAATTATGAGAGTACTCTTATTAATTAATTCCTAAACCATTTAGGAACTAAATAATAATGATAATAGTAATAATAATAATAATAATAAGACTCCTCTTATTAATTTATAATTAGTATTTTCAAAATACTAAATAATAAATATTAAGCTATTTAATTAATTTTATCCACATAGTATAAATTAAATATACTTAATTCATTATTACAATTATGTCATTTACTTCTTAAATAATTATTTTCCTTTTGCGGTGTGACCCTTTAGGTTCTCCATATTAAACCGGTTATAGAATAAATTAATTAGAACTATTCTAATCTTATTTATATAAATAAATTAAACTATTTAATTCATTTAAATAAATAATATTTATTCCATAATAAGGGTAAGCCCCCTTAGCGATCAACGACTTTCCAGATAATATAGATTTCAACATTTAATCACAAAAGAACCTATTCAGCGAATAGTTACCGTACAATTCAATCATTCTACCTCACAACGTCTCAATCAAATATAAGACATGGTATAACTGTCAAGTCTTATTTTATTTGATTATATGCATTTCGATCCTTAAATGAATAACTCTAATTAATGTAAATTAGAAACTACTTTCTAATTTTCATTCTGCCTTGGCCAAGGACTACTGAGTTGTCATTTATCGAATCGCATAGGACATTCTCTTCTTTTACTAGAAGTGGTAGATTCTTTATTGATCATTCACCTATCTCCATGTATGACTTATTATATCCAATCATACCCTTTTATACACCCTAAAGGTTTTAAGGAATATGTCAAAACATAATTCATCATACACAAGATACTATGATGATCTCAAGTCCAAGGATCACTTGTACTACTATCACAAAAGGAACTCCTATTGACAGGCAAGTAAGACTCCATTAGGTGTTCCTTGAGCGAGTCACGTTCAGTGAACTTATTCTCTAATAAGCACCTACATACTTGATTTAGTGTCTCTACACAAATGATTATGAGATCAATCATCCTCTTCATAAGAGCAAGCATAGTATGTACTAATCTATCCGGATCTATTAATCCCCTTTTTAGTGATCCCACCATTAGGAACAATTTTAGTTTTGAGCTATCTTGAATTTAGATCTCATTAGCATGATCATCATCATGATTCTAAAAGCATTGCTCAACAACTATGGGTTTATCACAATTAATATTACCTTATTAAATATGGATAAAGAAAATGCCTTTGTATAAATAAACTTTTATTAATAATTGAATAAGATTACAAAGTACATGCTACATCATATTAAATATGATTGGCTTGTGTGCATACTACTTTCACAACTAATACAAGTCCTTGGTTAAAGAACACTTCTAGTTGTTTCATTATTTCCTTCAAATTGGTAAACAAATAGATGATTTAGTTCCATATTCTTCGTTCAACTTTGTTTAGCACCAAATGGTGAAATCCTATCACTCTCGCATTCAAAACCATACGTACAACTCACACAAGTCCTCGGTTAAGGAAAGCGTCTGGTTGTTTCATTCCTCCCTTCAAACTGGTAAACAAATAGATGATTTAGTGTGATATTACCTCGTTCAACTTTTTTAGCATCAAAAGGTGCAATCCTATCACTCTCGCATTGAAAACCGTACGTACAACTAACACAAGTCCTCGGTTAAAGAACACTTCTAGTTGTTTCATTATTTCCGTCAAATTGGTAAACAAATAGGTGATTTAGTGTCATATTACTTCATTTAACTTTGTTTAGCACCAAAAGGTGAAATCCTATTACTCTCGCATTCAAAACCGTACGTACAACTCACACAAGTCCATGGTTAAGGAAAGCGTCTAGTTGTTTCATTCCTCCCTTCAAATTGGTAAACAAAAAGATGATTTAGTGTCATATTACTTCGTTCAACTTTGTTTACCACCAAAAGGTGCAATCCTATCACTCTCGCATTCCAAACCATACGTACAACTCACACAAGTCATCGGTTAAAGAAAATTCAAGTTGTTTCATTATTTCCTTCAAATTGGTAAACAAATAGATGATTTAGTTTCATATTACTTCGTTTAACTTTGTTTAGCACCAAAAGGTGAAATCCTATCACTCTCGTATTCAAAACCGTACGTACTACTCACACAAGTCATCGGTTAAGGAAAGCGTCTAGTTGCTTCATTCCTCCCTTCAAATTGGTAAACAGATAGATGATTTAGTGTCATGTTACCTCGTTCAACTTTTTTAGCATCAAAAGGTGCAATCTTATCACTCTCGCATTGAAAACCGTACGTACAACTGACACAAGTCCTCGGTTAAAGAACACTTCTAGTTGTTTCATTATTTCCTTCAAATTGGTAAACAAATAGATGATTTAGTGTCATATTACTTCGTTCAACTTTGTTTAGCACCAAATGGTGAAATCCTATCACTCTCGCATTCAAAACCGTACGTACAACTCACACAAGTCCTCGGTTAAGGAAAGCTTCTAGTTGTTACATTATTTCCGTTAAATTGGTAAACAAAAAGATGATTTAGTGTCATATTACTTCGTTTAACTTTGTTTAGCACCAAAAGGTGCAATCCTATCACTCTCGCATTCAAAACAGTACGTACAATTCACACAAGTCCTCGGTTCAGGAAAACGTCTAGTTGTTTCATTCCTCCCTTCAAATTGGTAAACAAATAGATGATTTAGTGTTATATTACTTCCGTTAACTTTGTTTAGCACCAAAAGGTGAAATCCTATCACTCTCGCATTCAAAACCATACGTACAACTCACACAAGTCATCGGTTAAGCAAAGCGTCTAGTTGTTTCCTTCCTCCCTTCAAATTGGTAAACAAATAGATGATTTAGTGTCATATTACTTCGTTCAACTTTGTTTAGCACCAAAAGGTGCAATCCTATCACTCTCGCCTTCAAAACAGAACGTATGACTAACACAAGTCCTCGGTTAAGGAAAGCGTCTAGTTGTCTCATTCCTCATTTCAAATTGGTAAACAAATAGATGATTTAGTGTCATATTACTTTGTTCATCTTTGTTTAGTATCAAAAGGTGCAAACCTATCACTCCCGCATTCAAAACCGTACGTACAACTAACACAAGTCCTTGGTTAAAAAGCACTTCTAGTTGTTTCATTATTTCCTTCAAATTGGTAAACGAATAAATGATTTAATGTCATATTACTTCGTTCAACTTTCTTTAGCATCAAAAAGTGCAATCTTATCACTCTCGCATTTAAAACCGTACGTACAACTTACACAAGTCCTCGGTTAAGGAAAGTTTCTAGTTGTTTCATTATTTCCGTCAAATTGGTAAACAAAAAGATGATTTAGTGTCATATTACTTCGTTTAACTTTGTTTAGCACCAAAAGGTGCAATCCTATCATTCTCGCATTCAAAACAGTACGTACAACTCACACAAGTCCTCGGTTAAGGAAAGCGTCTAGTTGTTTCATTCCTCCCTTAAATTGGTAAACAAATAGATGATTTAGTGTCATATTACCTCGTTAAACTTTTTTAGCATCAAAAGGTGCAATCCTATCACTCTCGCATTGAAAACCGTACGTACAACCAACACAAGTCGTCGGTTAAAAAGCACTTATAGTTGTTTCATTATTTCCGTCAAATTGGTAAACAAATAGATGATTTAGTGTTATATTAGTTCGTTCAACTTTGTTTAGCACCAAATGGTGAAATCCTACCACTCTCGCATTCAAAACCGTACGTACAACTAACACAAGTTCTCGGTTAAAGAGCATTTCTAGTTGTTTCATTATTTCCTTCAAATTGGTAAACAAATAGATGATTTAGTGTTATATTACTTTGTTCAACTTTGTTTAGTACCAAATGGTGAAATCCTATCACTCTCGCATTCAAAACCGTACGTACAACTCACACAACTCCTCGGTTAAGGAAAGCTTCTAGTTGTTTCATTATTTCAGTCAAATTGGTAAACAAAAAGATGATTTAGTGTCATATTACTTCGTTTAACTTTGTTTAGCACCAAAAGGTGCAATCCTATAACTCTCGCATTCAAAACAGTACGTACAACTCACACAAGTCCTCGGTTAAGGAAAGCTTCTAGTTGTTTCATTATTTCGGTCAAATTTGTAAACAAATAGATGATTTAATGTCATATTACTTCTTTTAACTTTGTTTAGCACCAAAAGGTGAAATCCTATCACTCTCGCATTCAAAACCATACGTACAACTCACACAAGTCCTCGGTTAAGGAAAGCGTCTAGTTGCTTCATTCCTCCCTTCAAATTGGTAAACAACTAGATGATTCATTGTCATATTACTTCGTTCAAATTTGTTTAGCACCAAAAGGTGCAATCCTATCACTCTCGCATTCAAAAACATACGTACAACTAACACAAGTCCTCGGTTAAAGAAAACTTCAAGTTGTTTCATTATTTCCTTCAAATTGGTAAACAAATAGATGATTTAGTTTCTTATTACTTCGTTTAGCTTTGTTTAGCACCAAAAGGTGCAATCCTATCACTCTCGTATTCAAAACCGTACGTACAACTCACACAAGTCATCGGTTAAGGAAAGCGTCTAGTTGTTTCATTCCTCCCTTCAAATTGGTAAACAAATAGATGATTTAGTGTCATATTACCTCGTTCAACTTTTTTAGTATTAAAAGGTGCAACCGTATCACGCTCGCATTGAAAACTGTACGTCTAACTAACACAAGTCCTCGGTTAAAGAACACTTCTTGTTGTTTCATTATTTCTTTCAAATTGGTAAACAAATAGATGATTAAGTGTCATATTAGTTCGTTCAACATTGTTTAGCACCAAATGGTGAAATCCTATCACTCTCGCATTCAAAACCGTACGTACAACTCACACAAGTCCTCGGTTAAGGAAAGCGTCTAGTTGTTTCATTCCTCCCTTCAAATTTGTAAACAAATAGATGATTCATAGTCATATTACTTCGTTCAAATTTGTTTAGCACCAAAAGGTGCAATCCTATCACCCTCACATTTAAAAACATACGTACAACTAACACAAGTCATCGGTTAAAGAAAACTTCAAGTTGTTTCATTATTTCCGTCAAATTGATAAACAAATAGATGATTTAGTGTCATATTACATCGTTTAACTTTGTTAAGCACCAAAAGGAGCAATCTTATCACTCTCGTATTCAAAACAGTACGTACAACTCACACAAGTCCTCGGTTAAGGAAAATGTCTAGTTGTTTCATTCTTCCCTTCAAATTGGTAAACAAATAGATAATTTAGTGTCATATTACTTCGTTCAACTTTGTTTAGCACCAAAAGGCGCAATCCTACGTACAACTAAAACAAGTCATCGGTGAAAGAAAACTTCAAGTTGTTTCATTATTTCCTTCAAATTGGTAAACAAATAGATGATTTAGTTTCATATTACTTCGTTTAACTTTGTTCAGCACCAAAAGGTGCAATCCTATCACTCTCGCAATCAAAATCGTACGTGCAACTCACACAAGTCCTCGATTAAGGAAAGCGTCTAGTTGTTTCATTCATCCCTTCAAATTGGTAAACAAATAGATGATTTAGTGTCATATTACTTCGTTCAACTTTGTTTAGCATCAAAAGGTGCAATCCTATCACTCTCGTATTCAAAACTGTACGTACAACTCACACAAGTCCTCGGTTAAGGAAAGCTTCTAGTTGTTTCATTATTTCCGTCAAATTGGTAAACAAATAGATGATTTAGTGTCATATTACTTCGTTTAACTTTGTTTAACACCAAAAGGTGAAATCCTATCACTCTCGCATTCAAAACCGTACGTACAACTCACACAAGTCCTCGGTTAAGGAAAGCGTCTAGTTGTTTCATTCCTCCCTTCAAATTGGTAAACAAATAGATGATTTAGTGTCATATTACTTCGTTCAACTTTGTTTAGCACCAAAAGGCGCAATCCTATCACTCTTGCATTCAAAACCTTACGTACAACTAAAACAAGTCATCGGTGAAAGAAAACTTCAAGTTGTTTCATTATTTCCTTCAAATTGGTAAACAAATAGATGATTTAGTTTCATATTACTTCGTTTAACTTTGTTTAGCACCAAAAGGTGAAATCCTATCACTCTCGCATTCAAAACCGCACGTACAACTCACACAAGTCCTTGGTTAAGGAAAGCGTCTAGTTGTTTCATTCCTCCCTTCAAATTGGTAAACAAATAGATGATTTAGTGTCATATTACTTCGTTCAACTTTGTTTAGCACCAAAAGGTGCAATTCTATCACTCTCGCATTGAAAACCATACGTACAACTAACACAAGTCCTCGGTTAAAGAAAACTTCAAGTTGTTTCATTATTACCTTGAAATTGGTAAACAAATAGATGATTTAGTTTCATATTACTTCGTTTAACTTTGTTTAGCACCAAAAGGTGCAATTATATCACTCTCGCATTCAAAAATGTACGTACAACTCACACAAGTCCTCAGTTAAGAAAGCTTCTAGTAGTTTCATTATTTCCGTCGAATTGGTAAACAAATAGATGATTTAGTGTCATATTACTTCGTTTAACTTTATTTAGCACCAAAAGGTGCAATCCTATCACTCTCGCATTCAAAACCGTATGTACAACTCACACAAGTCCTCGGTTAAGGAAAGCTTCAAGTTGTTTCATTATTTCCATCAAATGGGTAAACAAAAAGATGATTTAGTGTCATATTACTTCGTTCAACTTTGTTTAGCACCAACAGGTGCAATCCTATCACTCTCGCATTCAAAACAGTACGTACAACTCACACAAGTCCTCGGTTAAGGAAAACGTCTAATTATTTCATTCCTCCCTTCAAATTGCTAAACAAATAGATGATTTAGTGTCATATTACTTCGTTCAACTTTGTTTAGCATCAAAAGGTGCAATCATATCACTCTCGCATTCAAAAACGTACGTACAACTCACACAAGTCCTCGGTTAAGGAAAACTTCTAGTTGTTTCATTATTTCCGTCAAATTGGAAAACAAATAGATGATTTAGGGTCATATTACTTTGTTTAACTTTGTTTAGCACCAAAAGGTGAAATTCTATCACTCTCGCATTCAAAACCGTACGTACAACTCACAGAAGTCCTCGATTAAGGAAAGCATCTAGTTGTTTCATTCCTCCCTTCAAATTGGTAAATAAATAGATGATTTTGTATCATATTACCTCGTTCAACTTTTTTAGCATCAAAATGTGCAATCCTATCACTCTCGCATTGAAAACTGTACGTACAACTAACACAACTCCTCGGTTAAAGAGCACTTCTAGTTGTTTCATTATTTCCTACAAATTGTTAAACAAATAGATGATTTAGTGTCATATTACTTCATTCAACTTTGTTGAGTACCAAATGGTGAAATCCTATCACTCTCGCATTCAAAACCATACGTCCAACTAACACAAGTTCTCGGTTAAAGAGCATTTCTAATTGTTTCATTATTTCCTTCAAATTGGTAAACAAATAGATGATTTAGTGTCATATTACTTCGTTCAACTTTGTTTAGCATCAAAAGGTGCAATCGTATCACTCTTGCATTCAAAATCGTACGTACAACTAACACAAGTGCTCGGTTAAAGAGCACTTCTAGTTGTTTCATTATTTCCTTCAAATTGGTAAACAAATAGATGATTTAGTGTCATATTACTTCGTTCAACTTTGTTGAGTACCAAATGGTGAAATCTTATCACTCTCGCATTCAAAACCGTACGTACAACTAACACAAGTTCTCGGTTAAAGAGCATTTCTAATTGTTTCATTATTTCCTTCAAATTGGTAAACAAATAGATGACTTAGTGTCATATTACTTCGTTCAACTTTGTTTAGCATCAAAAAACGCAATCCTATCACTCTCGCGTTCAAAACCGTATGTACAACTCACACAAGTCCTCGGTTAAGGAAAGCTTCTAGTTGTTTCATTCCTCCCTTCAAATTGGTAAACAAATAGATGATTTAGTGTCATATTACTTTGTTTAACTTTGTTTAGCACCAAAAGGTGAAATCCTATCACTCTCGCATTCAAAACCGTACGTACAACTCACACAAGTCATCGGTTAAGGTAAGCATCTAGTTGTCTCATTCCTCCTTTCAAATAGGTAAACAAATAGGTGATTTAGTGTCATATAACTTCGTTCAACTTCGTTTAGCACCAAAAGGTGCAATCTTATCACTCTCGCATTCAAAACAGTACGTACAACTCACACAAGTCATCGGTTAAGGAAAGCGTCTAGTTGTTTCATTCCTCCCTTCAAATTGGTAAACAAATAGATAATTTAGTGTCATATTACTTCGCTCAACTTTGTTTAGTACCAAATGGTGCAATCCTATCACTCTCGCATTCAAAACCGTACGTACAACTAACACAAGTCCTCGGTTAAAGAGCACTTCTAGTTGTTTCTTTATTTCCTTCAAATTGGTAAACAAATAGATGATTTAGTGTCATATTACTTCGTTCAGCTTTGTTTAGCATCAAAAGGTGCAATCCTATCACTCTCGCATCCAAAACCGTATGTACAACTAACACAAGTCCTCGGTTAAAGATCACTTCTAGTTGTTTCATTATTTCCTTCAAATTGGTAAACAAATAGATGATTTCGTGTCATATTACTTCGTTCAACTTTGTTTAGCATCAAAAGGTGCAATCCTATCACTCTCGCGTTGAAAACCGTACGTACAACTAACACAAGTCCCCGGTTAAGGAAAGCTTCTAGTTGTTTCATTATTTCCGTCAAATTGGTAATCAAATAGATGATTTAGTGTCATATTCCTTCGTTTAACTTTGTTTAGCACCAAAAGGTGAAATCCTATCACTCTCGCATTCAAAACCGTACGAACAACTCACACAAGTCTTTGGTTAAGGAAAGCGTCTAGTTGTTTCATTCCTCCCTTCAAATTGGTAAACAAATAGATGATTTAGTGTCGTATTACTTCGTTCAACTTTGTTTAGCACCAAAAGGTACAGTTCTATCACTCTCGCATTGAAAACCATACGTACAACTAACATAAGTCCTCGGTTAAAGAAAACTTCAAGTTGTTTCATTATTACCTTGAAATTGGTAAACAAATAGATGATTTAGTTTCATATTACTTCGTTTAACTTTGTTTAGCACCAAAAGGTGCAATCCTATCACTCTCGCATTCAAAAACGTACGTACAACTCACACAAGTCCTCGGTTAAGGAAAACTTCTAGTTGTTTCATTATTTCCGTCAAATTGGTAAACAAATAGATGATTTAGTGTCATATTACTTCGTTTAACTTTATTTAGCACCAAAAGGTGCAATCCTATCACTCTCGCATTCAAAACCGTACGTACAACTCACACAAGTCCTCGGTTAAGGAAAGTTTCTAGTTGTTTCATTCCTCCCTTCAAATTGGTAAACAAATAGATGATTTAGTGTCATATTACTTCGTTCAACTTTGTTTAGCATCAAAAGGTGCAATCCTATCACTCTCGCATTCAAAACCTTATGTACAACTAACACAAGTCCTCGGTTAAAGACCTATTCTAGTTGTTTCATTATTTCCTTCAAATTGGTAAACAAATAGATGATTTAGTATCATATTACTTCGTTCAACTTTGTTTAGCATCAAAAGGTTCAATCCTATCACTCTCGCATTTAAAACCGTGCGTACAACTCACACAAGTCCCCGGTTAAGGAAAGCTTCTAGTTATTTCATTATTTCCGTCAAATTGGTAAACAAATAGATGATTTAGTGTCATATTACTTCGTTTAACTTTGTTTAGCACCAAAAGGTGAAATCCTATCACTCTCGCATTCAAAACCGTACGTACAACTTGCACAAGTCCTCGGTTAAGTAAAGCGTCTAGTTGTTTCATTCCTCCCTTCAAATTGGTAAATAAATAGTGAATTTAGTGTCGTATTACTTCGTTCAACTTTGTTTAGCACCAAAAGGTACAATTCTATCACTCTCGCATTGAAAACCATACGTACAACTAACACAAGTCCTCGGTTAAAGAAAACTTCAAGTTGTTTCATTATTTCCTTGAAATTGGTAAACAAATAGATGATTTAGTGTCATATTACTTCGTTTAACTTTGTTTAGAACCAAAAGGTGAAATCCTATCACTCTCGCATTCAAAACCATACGTACAACTCACACAAGTCCTCAGTTAAGGAAAGCGTCTAGTTGTTTCATTCCTCCCTTCAAATTGGTAAACAAATAGATGATTTAGTGTCATATTACTTCGTTCAACTTTGTTTAGCACCAAAAGGTGCAATTCTATCACTCTCGCATTCAAAACCATACGTACAACTAACACAAGTCCTCAGTTAAAGAAAACTTCAAGTTTTTTCATTATTACCTTGAAATTGGTAAACAAATAGATGATTTAGTTTCATATTACTTCGTTTAACTTTGTTTAGCACCAAAAGGTGCAATCCTATCACTCTCGCATTCAAAACCGTACGTATAACTTACACAAGTCCTCGGTTAAGGAAAGCGTCTAGTTGTTTCATTCCTCCCTTCAAATTGGTAAACAAATAGATGATTTAGTGGCATATTACTTCGTTCAACTTTGTTTAGCACCAAAAGGTACAATTCTATCACTCTCGCATTCAAAACCATACGTACAACTAACACAAGTCCTCGGTTAAAGAAAACTTCAAGTTGTTTCATTATTACCTTGAAATTGGTAAAAAAATAAATGATTTAGTTTCATATTACTTCGTTTAACTTTGTTTAGCACCAAAAGGTGAAATCCTATCACTCTCGCATTCCAAACCGTACGTACAACTCACACAAGTCCTCGGTTAAGGAAAATTTCTAATTTTTTCATTCCTCTCTTCAAATTGGTAAACAAATAGATGATTTAGTGTCAGATTAATTCGTTTAGCTTTATTTAGCACCAAAAGGTGCAATCCTATCACTCTCGCATTCAAAATCGTATGTACAACTCACACAAGTCCTCGGTTAAGGAAAGCTTCTAGTTCTTTCATTATTTCAGTCAAATTGGTAAACAAAAAGAAGATTTAGTGTCATATTACTTCGTTTAACTTTGTTTAGCACCAAAAGATGCAATCCAATCACTCTCGCATTCAAAACAGTACGTACCACTCACATACGTCCTCAGTTAAGGAAAACATCTAGTTGTTTCATTCCTCCCTTCAAATTGCTAAACAAATAGTTGATTTAGTGTCATATTACTTCGTTCAACTTTGTTTAGCATCAAAACGTGCAATCCTATCACTCTCGCATTAAACACCGTACGTACAACTAACACCAGTCCTCGGTTAAAGAGCACTTCTAGTTGTTTCATTATTTCCTTCAAATTGGTAAACAAATAGATGACTTAGTGTCATATTACTTCGTTTAACTTTGTTTAGCATCAAAAGATGCAATCCTATCACCCTCGCATTCAAACCCGTACGTATAACTCACACAAGTCCTCGGTTAAAGAGCACTTCTAGTTGTTTCATTATTTCCTTCAAATTGGTAAACAAATTGATGATTTAGTGTCATATTACTTCGTTCAACTTTGTTTGGCATCAAAAGGTGCAATCCTATCACTCTCGCATCTAAAACCGTACGTACAACTCACACAAGTCCCCGGTTAAGGAAAGCTTCTAGTTGTTTCATTATTTCCGTTAAATTGGTAAACAAATAGATGATTTAGTGTCATATTACTTCGTTTAACTTTGTTTAGCACCAAAAGGTGAAATCCTATCACTCTCGCATTCAAAACCGTACGTACAACTCACACAAGTCCTCAGTTAAGGAAAGCGTCTAGTTGTTTCATTTCTCCCTTCAAATTGGTAAACAAATAGATGATTTAGTGTCCTATTACTTCGTTTAACTTTGTTTAGCACCAAAAGGTGCAATTCTATCACTCTCGCATTCAAAACCATACGTATAACTAACACAAGTCCTAGGTTAAAGAAAACTTCAAGTTGTTTCATTATTACCTAGAAATTGGTAAACAAATAGATGATTTAGTTTCATATTACTTCGTTTAACTTTGTTTAGCACCAAAAGGTGCAATCCTATCACTCTCGCATTCAAAAACGTACGTACAACTCACACAAGTCCTCGGTTAAGGAACGCTTCTAGTTGTTTCATTATTTCCGTCAAATTGGTAAACAAAAAGATGATTTAGTGTCATATTACTTCGTTTAACTTTATTTAGCACCAAAAGGTGCAATCCTATCACTCTCGCATTCAAAACCGTACGTACAACTCACACAAGTCCTCGGTTAAGGAAAGCGTCTAGTTGTTTAATTCCTCCCTTCAAATTGGTAAATAAATAGATGATTTAGTGTCATATTACCTCGTTCAACTTTTTTAGCATCGAAAGGTGCAATCCTATCACTCTCGCATTGAAAACCGTACGTACAACTAACACAAGTCCTTGGTTAAAGAGCACTTCTAGTTGTTTCATTATTTCCTTCAAATTGGTAAACAAATAGATGATTTGGTGTCATATTACTTCGTTCAACTCTGCTTACTACCAAATGGTGAAATCCTATCACTCGCGCATTCAAAACCGTACATACAACTCACACAAGTCCTCGGTTAAGGAAAATTTCTAGTTATTTCATTCCTCTCTTCAAATTGGTAAACAAATAGATGATTTAGTGTCATATTACTTCGTTTAACTTTATTTAGCACCAAAAGGTGCAATCCTATCACTCTCGCATTAAAAATCGTATGTACAACTCACACAAGTCCTCAGTTAAGGAAAGCTTCTAGGTTTTTCATTATTTCCGTCAAATTGGTAAACAAAAATATGATTTAGTGTCATATTACTTCGTTTAACTTTCTTTAGCACCAAAAGGTGCAATCCTATCACTCTCGCATTCAAAACAGTACGTACAACTCACACACGTCCTCAAGTTAAGGAAAACGTCTAGTTGTTTCATTCCTCCCTTCAAATTGGTAAACAAATAGTTGATTTAGTGTCATATTACTTCGTTCAACTTTGTTTAGCAGCAAAAAAGTGCAATCCTATCACTCTCGCATTCAAAACCGTACGTACAACTAACACAAGTCCTCGGTTAAAGAGCACTTCTAGCTGTTTCATTATTTCCTTCAAATTGGTAAACAAATAGATGACTTAGTGTCATATTACTTCGTTTAACTTTGTTTAGCATCAAAAGATGCAATCCTATCACCCTCGCATTCAAAACCATACGTACAACTCACACAAGTCCTCGGTTAAAGAGCACTTCTAGTTGTTTCATTATTTCCTTCAAATTGTTAAACAAATAGATGATTTAGTGTCATATTACCTCGTTCAACTTCGTCTAATATCAAAACGTGCAATTCTATCACTCTCGCATCTAAAACCGTACGTACAACTCACACAAGTCCCCGATTAAGGAAAGCGTCTAGTTGTTTTATTATTTCCGTTAAATTGGTAAACAAATAGATGATTTAGTGTCCTATTACTTCGTTTAACTTTGTTTAGCACCAAAAGGTGAAATCCTATCACTCTCGCATTCAAAATCGTACGTACAACTCACACAAGTCCTCAGTTAAGGAAAGCGTCTAGTTGTTTCATTCCTCCCTTCAAATTGGTAAACAAATAGATGATTTAGTGTCATATTACTTCGTTCAACTTTGTTTAGCATCAAATGGTGCAATCCTATCACTCTCGCATCTAAAACCGTACGTACAACTCACACAAGTCCCCGGTTAAGAAAAGCTTCTAGTTGTTTCATTATTTCCGTTAAATTGGTAAACAAATAGATGATTTAGTGTCATATTACTTCGTTTAACTTTGTTTAGCACCAAAAGGTGAAATCCTATCACTCTCGCATTCAAAACCGTACGTGCAACTCACACAACTCCTCAGTTCAGGAAAGCTTCTAGTAGTTTGATTCCTCCCTTCAAATTGGTAAACAAATAGATGATTTAGTGTCATATTACTTCGTTTAACTTTGTTTAGCACCAAAAGGTGAAATCCTATCACTCTCGCATTTAAAACCGTACGTACAACTCACACAAGTCCTCAGTTAAGGAAAGCGTCTAGTTGTTTCATTTCTCCCTTCAAATTGGTAAACAAATAGATGATTTAGTGTCCTATTAATTCGTTTAACTTTGTTTAGCACCAAAAGTGCAATTCTATCACTCTCGCATTCAAAACCATACGTATAACTAACACAAGTCCTAGGTTAAAGAAAACTTCAAGTTGTTTCATTATTACCTAGAAATTGGTAAACAAATAGATGATTTCGTTTCATATTACTTCGTTTAACTTTGTTTAGCACCAAAAGGTGCAATCCTATCACTCTCGCATTCAAAAACGTACGTACAACTCACACAAGTCCTCGGTTAAGGAACGCTTCTAGTTATTATTTTCGTCAAATTGGTAAACAAAAAGATGATTTAGTGTCATATTACTTCGTTTAACTTTATTTAGCACCACAAGGTGCAATCCTATCACTCTCGCATTCAAAACCGTACGTACAACTCACACAAGTCCTTGGTTAAGGAAAGCGTCTAGTTGTTTAATTCCTCCCTTCAAATTGGTAAATAAATAGATGATTTAGTGTCATATTACCTCGTTCAACTTTTTTAGCATCAAAAGGTGCAATCCTATCACTCTCGCATTGAAAACCGTACGTACAACTAACACAAGTCCTCGGTTAAAGAACACTTCTAGTTGTTTCATTATTTTCTTCAAATTGGTAAACAAATAGATGATTTAGTGTCCTATTACTTCGTTTAACTTTGTTTAGCACCAAAAGGTGAAATCCTATCACTCTCGCATTCAAAACCGTACGTACAACTCACACAAGTCCTCAGTTAAGGAAAGCGTCTAGTTGTTTCATTCCTCCCTTCAAATTGGTAAACAAATAGATGATTTAGTGTCATATTACTTCGTTTAACTTTATTTAGCACCAAAAGGTGCAATCCTATCACTCTCGCATTAAAAATCGTATGTACAACTCACACAAGTCCTCGGTTAAGGAAAGCTTCTAGGTCTTTCATTATTTCCGTCAAATTGGTAAACAAAAAGATGATTTAGTGTCATATTACTTCGTTTAACTTTGTTTAGCACCAAAAGGTGCAATCCTATCACTCTCGCATTCAAAACAGTACGTACAACTCACACAAGTCCTCAAGTTAAGGAAAACGTCTAGTTGTTTCATTCCTCCCTTCAAATTGGTAAACAAATAGTTGATTTAGTGTCATATTACTTCGTTCAACTTTGTTTAGCAGCAAAAAGTGCAATCCTATCACTCTCGCATTCAAAACCGTACGTACAACTAACACAAGTCCTCGGTTAAAGAGCACTTCTAGCTGTTTCATTATTTCCTTCAAATTGGTAAACAAATAGATGACTTAGTGTTATATTACTTCGTTTAACTTTGTTTAGCATCAAAAGATGCAATCCTATCACCCTCGCATTCAAAACCGTACGTACAACTCACACAAGTCCTCGGTTAAAGAGCACTTCTAGTTGTTTCATTATTTCCTTCAAATTGGTAAACAAATAGATGATTTAGTGTCATATTACCTCGTTCAACTTTGTTTAGCATCAAAACGTGCAATTCTATCACTCTCGCATCTAAAACCGTACGTACAACTCACACAAGTCCCCGGTTAAGAAAAGCGTCTAGTTGTTTCATTATTTCCGTTAAATTGGTAAACAAATAGATGATTTAGTGTCCTATTACTTCGTTTAACTTTGTTTAGCACCAAAAGGTGAAATCCTATCACTCTCGCATTCAAAACCGTACGTACAACTCACACAAGTCCTCAGTTAAGGAAAGCGTCTCGTTGTTTCATTCTTCCCTTCAAATTGGTAAACAAAAAGATGATTTAGTGTCATATTACTTCGTTCAACTTTGTTTAGCATCAAATGGTGCAATCCTATCACTCTCGCATCTAAAACCGTACGTACAACTCACACAAGTCCTCGGTTAAGGAAAGCTTCTAGTTCTTTCATTATTTCCGTCAAATTGGTAAACAAAAAGATGATTTAGTGTCATATTACTTCGTTTCACTTTGTTTAGCACCAAAAGGTGCAATCCTATCACTCTCGCATTAAAAACAGTACGTACAACTCACACACGTCCTCAGTTAAGGAAAACGTCTATTTGTTTCATTCCTCCCTTCAAATTGCTAAACAAATAGATGATTTAGTGTCATTTACTTCGTTCAACTTTGTTTAGCATCAAAAGGTGCAATCCTATCACTCTCGCATTCAAAAACGTACGTACAACTCACACAAGTCCTCGGTTAAGGAAAGCTTCTAGTTGTTTCATTATTTCCGTCAAATTGGAAAACAAATAGATGATTTAGTGTCATATTACTTGGTTTAACTTTGTTTAGCACCAAAAGGTGAAATCCTATCACTCTCGCCCTCAAAACCGTACGTACAACTCACACAAGTCATCGGTTAAGGAAAGCGTCTAGTTGTTTCATTCGTCCCTTCAGATTGGTAAATAAATAGATGATTTAGTGTCATATTATCTCGTTCAACTTTTTTAGCATCAAAAGGTGCAATCCTATCACTCTCGCATTGAAAACCGTACGTACAACTAACAAAAGTCCTCGGTTAAAGAGCACTTCTAGTTGTTTCATTATTTCCTTCAAATTGGTAAACAAATAGATGATTTAGTGTCATATTACTTCGTTCAACTTTGTTTAGTACCAAATGGTGAAATCCTATCACTCTCGCATTCAAAACCGTACGTATAACTCACACAAGTCCTCGGTTAAGGAAAACGTCTAGTTGTTTCATTCCTCCCTTCAAATTGGTAAACAAATAGATGATTTAGTGTCATATTACTTGGTTCAAAGTTGTTTAGCATCAAAAGGTGCAATCCTATCACTCTCGCATTCAAAATCGTACGTATAACTCACACAAGTCCATGGTTAAGGAAAGCTTCTAGTTGTTTCATTATTTCTGTCAAATTGGTAAACAAATAGATGACTTAGTGTCATATTACTTCTTTTAACTTTGTTTATCACCAAAAGGTGAAACCCTATCCCTCTCGCATTCAAAGCCGTACGTACAACAAACACAAGTCCTCGGTTAAAAAGCACTTGTAGTTGTTTCATTATTTCCTTCAAATTTGTAAGCAAATAGATGACTTAGTGTCATATTACGTCGTTTAACTTTGTTTAGCATCAAAAGATGCAATCTTATCACTCTCGCATTCAAAACCGACGTACAAGTCACACAAGTCCTCGGTTAAGGAAAGTTTCTAGTTGTTTCATTCCTCCCTACAAATTGATAAACAAATAGATGATTTAGTGTCATATTACTTCAGTTAACTTTGTTTAGCACCACAAGGTGCAATCCTATCACTCTCGCATTCAAAACAGTACGTACAACTCACACAAGTCCTCGGTTAAGGAAAACGTCTAGTTGTTTCATTCCTCCCTTCAAATTGGTAAACAAATAGATGATTTAGTGTCATATTACTTCGTTCAAAGTTGTTTAGCATCAAAAGGTGCAATCCTATCACTCTCGCATTCAAAACCGTACGTATAACTCACACAAGTCCATGGTTAAGGAAAGCTTCTAGTTGTTTCATTATTTCTGTCAAATTGGTAAACAAATAGATGACTTAGTGTCATATTACTTCTTTTAACTTTGTTTATCACCAAAAGGTGAAACCCTATCCCTCTCGCATTCAAAGCCGTACGTACAACAAACACAAGTCCTCGGTTAAAAAGCACTTGTAGTTGTTTCATTATTTCCTTCAAATTTGTAAGCAAATAGATGACTTAGTGTCATATTACGTCGTTTAACTTTGTTTAGCATCAAAAGATGCAATCCTATCACTCTCGCATTCAAAACCGACGTACAAGTCACACAAGTCCTCGGTTAAGGAAAGTTTCTAGTTGTTTCATTCCTCCCTACAAATTGATAAACAAATAGATGATTTAGTGTCATATTACTTCAGTTAACTTTGTTTAGCACCAAAAGGTGCAATCCTATCACTCTCGCATTCAAAACAGTACGTACAACTCACACAAGTCCTCGGTTAAGGAAAACGTCTAGTTGTTTCATTCCTCCCTTCAAATTGGTAAACAAATAGATGATTTAGTGTCATATTACCTCGTCCAACTTTGTTTAGCATCAAAAGGTGCAATCCTATCACTCTCGCATTCAAAACCGTACGTACAACTCACACAAGTCCATGGTTAAGGAAAGCGTCTAGTTGTTTCATTATTTCCGTCAAATTGGTAAACAAATAGATGATTTAGTGTCATATTACTTCGTTTAACTTTGTTTAGCACCAAAAGGTGAAATCCTCTCACTCTCGCATTCTAAACCGTACGTACAACTCACACAAGTCCTCGGTTAAGGAAAGCTTCTAGTTGTTTCATTCCTCCCTTCAAATTGGTTAACAAATAGATGATTTAGTGTCATCTTACTTCGGTTAACTTTGTTTAGTACCAAAAGGTGCAATCCTATCACTCTCACATTCAAAACAGTACGTACAACTCACACAAGTCCTCGGTTAAGGAAAACGTCTAGTTGTTTCATTTCTCCCTTCAAATTGGTAAACAAATAGATGATTTAGTGTCATATTACCTCGTTCAACTTTGTTTAGCATCAAAAGGTGCAATCCTATCACTCTCGCATTCAAAATCGTACGTACAACTCACACAAGTCCATGGTGAAGGAAAGCGTCTAGTTGTTTCATTATTTCCGTTAAATTGGTAAACAAATAGATGATTTAGTGTCATATAACTTCCTTTAACTTTGTTTAGCACCAAAAGGTAAAATCCTATCACTCTCGCATTCAAAACCGTACGTACAACTAACACAAGTCCTCGGTTAAAAAAAACTTCAAGTTGTTTCATTATTTCTTTCAAATTGGTAAACAAATAGATGATTTAGTTTCATATTACTTCGTTTAACTTTGTTTAGCATCAAAGGGTGCAATCCTATCACTCTCGCATTCAAAACAGTGCGTACAACTCACACAAGTCCTCGGTTAAGGAAAGCGTCTAGTTGTTTCATTCCTCCCTTCAAATTGGTAAACAAATAGATGATTTAGTGTCATATTATTTCGTTCAACTTTGTTTAGCATCAAAAGGTGCAATCCTATCACTATCGCATACAAAACCGTATGCACAACTAACACAAGTCCTCCGTTAAAAAGCACTTCTAGTTGTTTCATGCATCCATTCAAATTAGTAAACAAATAGATGATTTAGTGTCATATAACTTCGTTCAAATTTGTTTAGCATCCAAAGGTGCAATCCTATCACTCTCGCATTCAAAACCGTACGTACAACTCACACAAGTCCTCGGTTAAGAAAAGCGTCTAGTAGTTTCATTCCTCCCTTCAAATTGGTAAACAAATAGATGATTTAGTGTCATCTTACTTCGTTCAATTTTGTTTAACATAAAAAGGTGCAATCCTATCACTCTCACATTCAAAACCGTACGTACAACTCACACAAGTCCTCGGAGGAAAGCTTCTAGTTGTTTCATTATTTTCTTCAAATTGGTAAACAAATAGATGATTTAGTGTCATATTACTTCGTTTAACTTTGTTTAGCACCAAAAGGGGAAATCCTATCACTCTCGCATTCAAAAATCGTACGTACAACTCACACAAGTCCTCGGTTAAGGAAAACTTCTAGTTGTTTCATTATTTCCGTCAAATTGGTAAACAAATAGATGATTTAGTGTCATATTTCTTCGTTTAACTTTGTTAAGCACCAAAAGGGGAAATCCTACCACTCTCGCATTCAAAACAGTACGTACAACTCACACAAGTCCTCGATTAAGGAAAGCGTCTAGTTGTTTCATTCCTCCCTTCAAATTGGTAAACAAATAGATGATTTAGTGTCATATTACTTCGTTCAACTTTGTTTAGCACCAAAAGGTGCAATCCGATTCTCGCATTCAAAACCATACGTACAACTAACACAAGTCCTCAGTTAAAGAAAACATCAAGTTGTTTCATTATTTCCTTCAAATTGGTAAACAAATAGATGATTTAGTTTCATATTACTTCGTTTAACTTTGTTTAGTACCAAAAGGTGCAATCCTATCACTCTTGCATTCAAAACTGTACGTACAACTTACACAAGTCCTCGGTTAAGGAAAGCGTTTAGTTGTTTCATTTCTCCCTTCAAATGGGTAAACAAATAGATGATTTAGTGTCATATTACTTCGTTCAACTTTGTTTAGCATCAAAGGGTGCAATCCAATCACTCTCGCATTCAAAACCGTACGTACAACTAACACAAGTCCTCGGTTAAAGAGCACTTCTAGTTGGTTCATTATTTCCTTCAAATTGGTAAACAAATAGATGATTTGTTGTCATATTACTTCGTGCAACTTTGTTTAGCATCAAAAGATGCAATCCTATCACTCTCGCATTCAAAACCGTATGTACAACTCACATAAGTCGTCGGTTAAGGAAAGCTTCTAGTTGTTTCATTATTTCCGTCAAATTGGTAAACAAATAGATGATGTAGTTGAAATTAGTATGCTCTCAAGCCAATCACATTTGATGTGATAAGCATATACTTTGTAATCTTTTTCATTTATTAATAAAAGTATCAAGGCATTTCTTTATTCATGATTAATTACTTGAATTAATCAAATGGATAAACCCATAGTTTTCGAGCAATGCTTTTAGAACCATGATGAGGATCATGCTAATGAGATCTAAATTCAAGATAGCTCAAAACTAAAATTGTTCCTAATCGTTGGATCACTAAAAAGGGGATTAGTAGATCCGGATAGATTGGTACATACTATGCTTGCTCTTATGAAGAGGATGATTGATCTCATAATCATTTGTGTAGGGACACTAAAGCAAGTATGTAGGTGCTTATTAGAGAATAAGTTAACTGAACGTGACTCGCTCAAGGAACACCTAATGGAGTTTTACTCGTCTGTCAATAGGAGTTCCTTATATGATAGTCGTACAAGTGATCCTTAGACTTGAGATCATCTTAGTATCTTGTGTGTACTAAGTTATACTTTGACATATTCCTTAAGACCTATTGGTATATCAAAGGATGTGCTTGGGTATAATAAGGTACACATGGAGATAGATGAATGGTCAACAAAGGATCTACCACTTCCAGTAAAGGGAGAGAATGTCCTATGCGATTCAATAAGTGACAACTCAGAAATCCCTGGCCAGGGTTGAATGGAATTAGAAAGGAGTTTCTAATTTACATTAACTAGAGTTGTGTATTTGTGAATTGAAATGCATATAATCAAATAAATAAGACTTGACAGAAATTCCGTGTCTTATATTTGATTGGGATATTGTGTGGTAGAAGGATTGAATTGTACGGTAACTATTTGCTGAAAGGTTCTTTTATGATTAAATGTTGAAATCTATATTATCTGGAAAGTCGACTAATCGCTAAGGGGGCTTACCCTTATTGTGGAATAATTATTTATTCTTAATTAAAGAGTTAATTCGTAATAAATGAATTAGAATTGTTCTAATTTATTTATTATACAACCGGTTTAATATGGAGAACCTAAAGGGTCACACCGCAAAAGAGTAATATTTATTTTAGAAGTGGATGGCATAATCGTAATAATAAATTAAGTATATTTAATTTATACTATGGTGATAGAATAAATTAAATAGCTTAATATTTATAATTTAGTATTTTAGAAATACTAATTATAAATTAATAAGAGGAGTCTTATTATTATTATTATTATTATTATTACTATTATTATTATTACTACTAGTATTATTATTTAGTTCCTAAATGGTTTAGGAATTAATTAATAAGTAGTAATATTATTATTAAATAATTAAGTTCCTAAATAGTTTTGGAATTATAATTATAATAATAATTAATTAAGTTACTAAATGGTTTAGTAATTAATTAATAAGAAGTACTCTCATTATTAAATAATTAAGTTCCTAAATGGTTTAGGAATTGTAATTAATTAATTTAGTTTCTAATTAAATTAGAAATTAAATTAAAACCCTAATCCTAAATAGTTTAGGAGGGTTGACTAGATCTATAAATAAGAGGAGTCTTATCATAGATCTAGGTTACATACTCTTTCATTAGATTAGATAGAGTACTCCATAATTCTCTAGATCTAAGAGTTAGAGAGAGAGAGAGAATTAGGGCTAGCCACCCATGCTTTGGAGAAACCAAGATCCACTTCTTTAATTCATAGATCTCTTGGTGGATCACCTCTAGAGGCTCAACACTTGGGGAGCTAACATTGATCCGTGGAATCTAATCGGTGAATTTGAAGAAGAACGTGAAGGATCAAAGGGAGATGAACTTGTACCCGTGGAAGCTTGGTTCTACAAAGGTATAAATTCTTTTATCCTTCCTCAATTAATAATAGTCGCATAAGAAAGATCCGGGTTATTGGTTTGTACAAAAATTTTAAAATCTGATTTTTATTGCTTCTGTTGCGCTTATATAATTTGATTATATGTATGCCATAATTTTTGCAAACCAACAGTGGCATCAGAGCCAAACTTATGCGAATTATTAATTATTTTAATTTCATATATGTATGGGTATGTGTTTAGAATAATTTATTGGGCATAATTAGTTGTATAAAATTATTATTTTTATATATATACGAGTACCGAATTTGGAAAACTTTTCCATCACTGTTTCGGACTTGGGAATATATATATATATATGTATATGTTTAGCCGCAGCCATTCCGGAATTTGTGTAATGGTTCCAACTGTTTCGGTGTTTTGGAAATTAAGGCAGCCGCTGTTTCGGTTTTAATTTATAAATCAAACTGCCTCAACAGCTTTCGGCATTATACATATATATATATATAAAGTGACAAGCAGCTTAAGGATTCGGTAATATATATATAATATGCTAGTATGCTTTTGATTCAAGTAGATGGATAAAGCAACAAAGCATTTTTTTGGGTCAAACAAATCCTGTCCCAAAATTCAAGTCACTTTCGGATTTGGTTGATATTGACATGGCTGTCCCGAAATGAATGTCATTTTTGGCAAAAGCAGCAATGTTTCGGTTTTGTAGTATATATATATATATATATATTATAATTCTCGGTAATTGATATATTCCGTGTATAACTTATAACCGAATTCATGGTGCTGTGTTACTTTGAATAATATATATTACATATATACTAATTAGCAACATGCTGTAACTTTCGGATATATATATATATATATAGATATTCATATTATATATATATCCGAATGGTTAATATATATATTATTAATATATATGATATATTTATAATATATTTGTAAGACCCCGAATTTTATGAAATACAAAATTTAATTTTTCTTCATATATATATTTTTTTGAAACAGTAAGTGGTTAAATCGATAAAGTTAAAAGTTAAGGATGTTATGTGCAAATTTTATTTTGTCGGACAATATTCGCTTTGTCGGGGAATATTCGTTTGGTCGGGGAATATTCGTTTGGTCCGACGGCGCCGAAATAACAAATTATTGGTGGACCCCACATCGGAATATTTGTCGGATATAGAAAACGACAGAAATAACCTTTTTAAATAAAAATAGTCAACGGAACTGTTAAAATACCGGTGATAAAAGAATAGTAGCATACGATAGTTATTGGTATTTTCTGTAGCACTCGGTACTCTACAGTAACACACGGTATTGTATAGTGTCTCATATTTTTGGTCTGATAATTGACACCGTAACTGTTACGCATCATTTCATCGATAATTGTCACTGCATAATATTTTATATTATCAATTCAATAATTGTTGTTACACAGCATTTTGCATTATTGATTTAATAATTGTCATTACACTGTATTTTATATCATTGAGTCAATAATTGTTGTTGCACTGTTTTTAAAATTATTGAACCTAATAATTGTCACAGTAACATATGCACAGTAATTCACATTATTGAATCAATAATTGTCATTACACAGTAACGTATGCTTTATTTTACATTATTGTTATCTCTATTATGATGTTATTTAAACAGTTGTATTTCATTAATTTATTGACTTGATATCTAAGAGCTAACTATACTGTATTTATAACAATTAGTCATAATAATTGAATTGATAAAGTTATTTGTTTATAATATAAAGTTAGGTGATTATTAGGTGATATGAAATGAATGGTGTAGATTAAAGTGTGAATTATTATTGAATAATTGAATTGATTTGTTTATAATATAAAGTTAGGTGATTATTAGGTGATATGAAATGAATGGTGTAGATTAAAGTGTGAATTATTGTTGAATAATTAAATTGATTTGTTTATAATATAAAGTTAGGTGATTATTAGGTGATATGAAATGAATGGTGTAGATTAAAGATAATATAATATTTGAAATGGATGGTGTAGATTAAAAGATGATCTTTAAATGAATGGTTTAGATTAAATGAATGATAAGATTTTTGGCTATAAATAGAAGCCTTAACTTAAGGATTTTTCATAAACTTCCTTACTTGTTCTTTCTTTCTCTCTCTAAATACTTCTTGTGAAAGTTATCTCTAAGTGTGCTTAAGTCATCTTGAGTATTTGTGAAGATCTATAAGTATACGTGTACTGTTCAAGTTAATCAACCTCATTTAAATCAATATCCAGTCACGTGTTGAGGTAAGGGATACCATCTTTTTCATCTTCCATTATTCAAACATACTATGGTAAGGGATTATCATTATTTGATTATCGATAATAATATTGTTTCTTCCTTACTCATAAGACGTGCATTTTATTTCCATGTATTAAATTGTGGGAATAACCTTACGGAGCGGATTGCCGCCTGTTGGTGAATAACCATTCGTATTCATTCATTATTAATCTCTGAGAATAACCTTACGGAGCGGATTGCCGCCTGTTTGGTGAATAACTCTTTGTACTCAAATTCTATTAAATTGTGGGAATAACCTTACGGAGCGGATTGCCGCCTGTTGGTGAATAACCCTTTGTATTAATTTCCTTCACCTTTTGTTAATCAAACCTGCTACGGTAAGGGATATTGTTTTCTTTCATACTCCTAAATCGAAATTTATTATGGAACTATTGCTTCTATAATTCCTGAAAATATTATATGTTCCATAATAGTTGAACTTCATTATTTCAACTGAACCTTCCTATTTACGTGAACCTTTCTATTGAATTGTAACCGTTATTCTGAACTGTGGATCTTGAATATCATTTTTAAATTTCACTCCACATCATGTTGACAATTTGGACATTATTTGAATCTGTACAAAGTAAACTTCCGATACTTGTTGTTATCCTATTTCTTCTGTTCATCATTTATATCATTCTAATCATCCAAAAATTAAGCTGTTGTGAATATCTGTGGCCGGGGGCACAGATGTGATATATTTGTTGAACAGATGATAGGTTAAAGGCGATACATCTGTTCGGTGTCTTTTATGGCACGTGGTGAATGTTCTCTTTGGCCCGTAGTGCAAAGATGAACTGTTGTTTGGTATGATTATGACCAAAGGTTGAATCTGGTATAATCATGACCGTTGGTGCTATATTGAATATCTTTGGCCCGTAGTACAAAGATGAACTGTTGATGTGCATGATTATGATCAGGAACTGTGAATTTGTATTATCTTGACTAATGATATTTCAGATGATAAAAGTTGATGATGTTTTTCCTAAAAAGAGAACCGAGTGGACATTATAGTCTCCATTATTCTTCTAATAGATTACTCATTCCGCTGCTATTATTGATCTGAACGTTGTTTAAGAATTTAACTGCAGTTTTTGATATAAACCTTGTAGTCTATTGTATTCTATCAAGAACTCAACTGTTGAAGACTAATGATAATTTATTCGTCATTATCTTAGTCATGATATTCTTTACTGGGCTATTTGAGCTCACCCTTTCTTTTGTTCTATTGTTTTTCAAGAGGAGATGAAAACATAACAGGGTCTAGCCGGGGAATGGAGTGAGGGTCCGAGGAATAGTTATCATAGTCTTCACGTTTTGTAAAATAGTGTGACAATAATAGTGAAGACTTAGTTGTGTATTATTATACATTGTATTGTTGTACATTGTGCTTTGTTGTAATAATTTTGTTGTAGTATTTTGACGACTCAAGTTTGGGCTGTGTGGGCCCAGATTTGGGGGCGTCACAGTTGGCATCAGAGCTTAGGGATATGGTCTTTAATGGAGATCTGGGGTAGAACTAGGAGGGGAGAGACGAATAGAATCAGTCATTAGTGTGTCCTACCTAAAATAGATTTTATTATCTAATAAGTCGATTTGAATGTAGGAACATGAAGTGATGAGTCAGTTTATTTGAACTAACATTTATTTTGTGACCACAGTTAAGTATGGCATCTGAAAATCAAGAGGTTAACTATGGAATACCCGAAGCAAATGTAGCCGAGAATCAAGAGGCCCCAAACAATCCTCCTGCCAACTCAGGAAATAATGTTCCTGATAACATGATGAACGATGGATTCTTTAGGAATTTCATGCAGTACATATAGGATCAAGGAAGAGGAAATCCAGTCAATAATAACGGTAGAAACGCTGGCAATTTGAGGATGGTCACTGTTAAGCAATTTAAAGAATTAGGACCACCTGAATTCCACGGGAAGCCTAACCCACTCAAAGCGGAGGCATGGCTGAAGCAGACGACAAAAATACTTGATGTCTTACAATGCGCTGATGATCAGAAGGTGCCATTTGCCACTTTTATGTTACGAGGTGAGGCGGACCATTGGTGGGAAGCGGTAAAACGTATCCAACCTTCAGCACTCGAAATGTCTTGGACAGAATTCGAAGAACTGTTTAACGAGAAGTACTTCCCAGAAAGCATCCGCCATATGAAGGAAGTGGAATTCATTAAGCTGGAGCAGGGAAACATGACAGTTTCTCAATATGAAGTTAAGTTTGCTGAACTGTCTCGTTTTGCGACTCATCTAGTAGATGACGAAGCACGAATGAGTCGAATGTTCCTGAGAGGTTTGAGACTCAAAATTCGTCAACAACTTAGTTCTCATAAATTCAGTTTGTATTCAGATGTTGTAGATAGGGCTCAAAGGGTGGAGCAAACAGATGAAACATTGCAGCCAAGAGTTAATGATCAGCATAGAGAAAGGAGTGACAACAACCACAGGAACGAGAACCATCGAGGAGGTAACCAACACTTCGGTGGTAATTCCACACCAAATAACAGAAGAGGAGAATCTAGTGGGAACAATTTCAAAAGAAAGAGATTCCATAATAATTATGGAAGGGCACCAGCACGAGTACCAACACCAGCACCGACCCCAGTTTCAAGGGGAGAAGATCGACCACCAGTGAGATGCTATAGGTGTGGTCAGGAAGGTCACATCAGCCCAAACTGTACACTGCAGTCCAAAAAGTGCTACAGTTGTGGGAAAGAGGGTCATCTTGCGCGGTTTTGTCCTGCCACAAAATCAAGTCCAGCTGCAATGATGATACCAAAAGCTAGCGCGGATAAAGGAAAATCTGTAGTTCAAGGGAGAGCTTTTGTTGTGACATCCCAAATGGCACGAAACTCGAACGAGGTGATAACCGGTAAGCTATTCATAAATTCTCGTGAAGTCTACGCTTTGTTAGATACTGGCTCTACCCATTCTTTTATCTCACCTGCATGTGCTCAGCGTTTAAACTTAACTCCTGAAAATTTGGACTTTGACTTATCAGTTGAAACCCCATTAGGAGAAATGACCATTACATCTACTGTCTATAAATCTTGCCTAGTTCAAATCAACAACCTCACATTACCTGTTGACCTTATTTCTTTGGAGATGCATGAATTTGATGTGATTTTAGGAATTGATTGGTTGACTACCCATCATGCTAAAATTGATTGTTTTCATAAGATTATTAGTTTTCATATTCCTAATCAACCTGTCATGCAAATTCAAGCAACTAAACCATTGAAATCTATAACTGTTATTTCTAGCCATAAAGCCATTCGTTTATTGAAAAACGGATGTCACGCCTTTTTAGCTCATGTCACTGATTTGAACAAAAATACGTCAAACTTGAATGATATTCCCATTGTTAATGAGTTTCCTGACGTTTTTCCTGAAGAACTTCCTGGCTTACCCCCAAACCGTGAAATTGATTTTTATATTGATCTTGAACCCGGTACCAAGCCCATTTCCAAAGCTCCCTACCGAATGGCTCCCATTGAACTTCAAGAGTTAAAAGTCCAACTACAGGAATTGTTGGATATCGGTTTCATTCGTCCGAGTGCATCACCTTGGGGTGCTCCTGTTCTATTTGTGAAGAAGAAAGACGGGAGTATGAGATTGTGCATTGACTACCGAGAATTGAACCATGTCACCATCAAGAACAGGTACCCGTTACCTCGGATTGATGACATGTTTGATCAATTGCAAGGCGCTCAACATTTCTCAAAGATTGATCTCCGTTCTGGATATCATCAGTTAAAGGTTAAAGCTGAGGACATTCCAAAGACTGCTTTCAGAACTCGTTATGGGCATTATGAGTTCTTAGTCATGCCTTTTGGACTAACTAATGCTCCTGCAGCTTTCATGGACATGATGAACCGGATATTCAAGGAACATTTGGATCATTTTGTGGTTGTCTTTATTGATGACATCCTCATATACTCCAAGAGTCGCGAGGATCATGAACAACACCTGAGATTGATACTACAAAAGCTCCGTGAAAACAAATTATATGCCAAGTTGAAGAAATGTGAGTTCTGGCTTGAGGAGGTCGCGTTTCTTGGGCATGTGATTTCTAGTCAAGGAATATCAGTCGATCCTGCGAAGATTGAAACGGTACTAAATTGGGAACAACCCAAAACAGTAACCGAAGTCCGAAGTTTTCTGGGTCTAGCTGGTTATTATCGGAGATTCGTAGAAGGATTTTCTCGAATCGCCACTCCATTAACACAGCTTACTCGGAAAAGCACAAAATTCATATGGAGCGAGGAATGCGAGAAAAGTTTCCAAGAACTCAAGAAGAGACTGGTTTCAGCTCCTGTTCTGACCATACCATCAGGATCAGGAGAATTTGTTATCTACAGCGATGCTTCTGGCAAAGGTCTAGGCTGTGTCCTTATGCAACATGGAAAGGTTATAGCCTACGCCTCTCGACAACTCAAAGATTATGAAAAAAATTATCCTACTCATGATCTAGAGTTGGCAGCAGTCGTTTTCGCGTTGAAGATCTGGAGACACTACTTGTACGGAGAAAAAGTGGATATCTATACGGATCATAAAAGTCTCAAGTATTTCTTCACCCAGACGGAACTCAACATGCGACAACGACGTTGGCTTGAGCTGTTAAAGGATTATGACCACACAATCCAGTATCACCCGGGAAAGGCGAACGTTGTAGCTGACACTTTGAGCAGAAAATCTTATGCAAGTACAAGTGCACTGCTGACAACACAAAAGTGTATTTTGTACGACTTGCAAAAGATGGAGATAGAGCTAAAGACACCAGGGACCCACTCGAAGATTGCTCACGTGCGAGTAGAACCAACTTTAATCGATAAAATTAAAGCTGCTCAAGCTACCGATCCGGAACTGATAAACATGATAAAGAAAGTACAAGAAGGTGCCATTCCTGAAGCAAGAATCGACGAGAAAGGAATACTTCGAGTCAACTCTCGACTCTGTGTTCCTAACGATCCTGAATTAAAGCATAAAATCATGATGGAGGCACACAACACGCCGTTTGCAATCCACCCAGGAGGTACCAAGATGTATCGAGATCTTCGACATACATTTTGGTGGAACAATATGAAAAGAGAGATTGCGGAGTTTATCTCAAGGTGCCTAACTTGTCAACGTGTCAAGGCAGAACATCAAGTTCCTAAAGGTCCATTACAATCACTTGAAGTTCCCGAATGGAAGTGGGAACACATCAATATGGACTTCGTGACGGGTCTTCCAAAAGTTTCTCAAGGCTTAGATGCAATTTGGGTGATCGTAGATAGATTGACCAAATCTGCTCATTTCTTGCCTATACGAGAAAACTTTTCACTTGAACGTCTTGCCGGTATATACATAAATGAGATCGTGAGATTGCATGGCATGCCAGTTTCCATAGTTTCTGATCGAGATCCTAGATTCACTTCACGCTTTTGGATCAGTCTACAAAAAGCTATGGGCACTGAACTACGTTTTAGTTCTGCATACCATCCTCAAACGGACGGACAATCGGAAAGGACGATCCAGACCCTCGAAGATCTTTTGAGACTTTGTGTATTAGACTTCAAAGGAAGTTGGGATAAGTACTTGCCGTTGGTGGAATTTTCTTACAACAACAGTTACCAAGCAAGCATAGGCATGGCTCCATTCGAGGCATTGTATGGAAGGAAGTGTCGCTCTCCAATATGTTGGAATGAGGTAGGAGAAGCAAAATTGTTGGGACCCGAGTTGGTACGCTTGACGACCGAAAAGATCCAAATGATCCGACAACGAATACAGACCGCACAAGAACGACAAAAGAGTTATGTTGATCTTCATCGGAGAGACGAAAGTTTCAACGTCGGAGATCATGTATTCTTACGTGTTTCTCCATGGAAAGGGGTTACGAGATTCGGAAAGAGAGGAAAGCTCAACCCTCGATTTATTGGCCCATTTGAAATCCTCGATCGAATAAGAACCGTAGCCTACAGACTAGCCCTACCACCAAGTATGTCTCGCATCCATAACGTTTTTCACATATCTATGTTACGTAAATATGTGAAGGACCCAAACCACGTCATTGAGTTAGAACCAGACGTTATAGCAGAGGATTTAACATACGAGGAAGTACCTGTTAAGATCCTGGATAAGAAGGAGCAGATCCTACGCTCAAAGGTTATACCTCAAGTTAAGGTTTTATGGAGGAACCAAGATACCGAGGAAATGACCTGGGAGCTAGAATCTGAGATGAAATCTAAGTATCCTTACCTCTTCGATATGTCAGGTACGTCAATTTCGGGGACGAAATTTCATAAGGAGGGGAGGTTGTAAGACCCCGAATTTTATGAAATACAAAATTTAATTTTTCTTCATATATATATTTTTTTGAAACAGTAAGTGGTTAAATCGATAAAGTTAAAAGTTAAGGATGTTATGTGCAAATTTTATTTTGTCGGACAATATTCGCTTTGTCGGGGAATATTCGTTTGGTCGGGGAATATTCGTTTGGTCCGACGGCGCCGAAATAACAAATTATTGGTGGACCCCACATCGGAATATTTGTCGGATATAGAAAACGACAGAAATAACCTTTTTAAATAAAAATAGTCAACGGAACTGTTAAAATACCGGTGATAAAAGAATAGTAGCATACGATAGTTATTGGTATTTTCTGTAGCACTCGGTACTCTACAGTAACACACGGTATTGTATAGTGTCTCATATTTTTGGTCTGATAATTGACACCGTAACTGTTACGCATCATTTCATCGATAATTGTCACTGCATAATATTTTATATTATCAATTCAATAATTGTTGTTACACAGCATTTTGCATTATTGATTTAATAATTGTCATTACACTGTATTTTATATCATTGAGTCAATAATTGTTGTTGCACTGTTTTTAAAATTATTGAACCTAATAATTGTCACAGTAACATATGCACAGTAATTCACATTATTGAATCAATAATTGTCATTACACAGTAACGTATGCTTTATTTTACATTATTGTTATCTCTATTATGATGTTATTTAAACAGTTGTATTTCATTAATTTATTGACTTGATATCTAAGAGCTAACTATACTGTATTTATAACAATTAGTCATAATAATTGAATTGATAAAGTTATTTGTTTATAATATAAAGTTAGGTGATTATTAGGTGATATGAAATGAATGGTGTAGATTAAAGTGTGAATTATTGTTGAATAATTGAATTGATTTGTTTATAATATAAAGTTAGGTGATTATTAGGTGATATGAAATGAATGGTGTAGATTAAAGTGTGAATTATTGTTGAATAATTAAATTGATTTGTTTATAATATAAAGTTAGGTGATTATTAGGTGATATGAAATGAATGGTGTAGATTAAAGATAATATAATATTTGAAATGGATGGTGTAGATTAAAAGATGATCTTTAAATGAATGGTTTAGATTAAATGAATGATAAGATTTTTGGCTATAAATAGAAGCCTTAACTTAAGGATTTTTCATAAACTTCCTTACTTGTTCTTTCTTTCTCTCTCTAAATACTTCTTGTGAAAGTTCTCTCTAAGTGTGCTTAAGTCATCTTGAGTATTTGTGAAGATCTATAAGTATACGTGTACTGTTCAAGTTAATCAACCTCATTTAAATCAATATCCAGTCACGTGTTGAGGTAAGGGATACCATCTTTTTCATCTTCCATTATTCAAACATACTATGGTAAGGGATTATCATTATTTGATTATCGATAATAATATTGTTTCTTCCTTACTCATAAGACGTGCATTTTATTTCCATGTATTAAATTGTGGGAATAACCTTACGGAGCGGATTGCCGCCTGTTGGTGAATAACCATTCGTATTCATTCATTATTAATCTCTGAGAATAACCTTACGGAGCGGATTGCCGCCTGTTTGGTGAATAACTCTTTGTACTCAAATTCTATTAAATTGTGGGAATAACCTTACGGAGCGGATTGCCGCCTGTTGGTGAATAACCCTTTGTATTAATTTCCTTCACCTTTTGTTAATCAAACCTGCTACGGTAAGGGATATTATTTTCTTTCATACTCCTAAATCGAAATTTATTATGGAACTATTGCTTCTATAATTCCTGAAAATATTATATGTTCCATAATAGTTGAACTTCATTATTTCAACTGAACCTTCCTATTTACGTGAACCTTTCTATTGAATTGTAACCGTTATTCTGAACTGTGGATCTTGAATATCATTTTTAAATTTCACTCCACATCATGTTGACAATTTGGACATTATTTGAATCTGTACAAAGTAAACTTCCGATACTTGTTGTTATCCTATTTCTTCTGTTCATCATTTATATCATTCTAATCATCCAAAAATCAAGCTGTTGTGAATATCTGTGGCCGGGGGCACAGATGTGATATATTTGTTGAACAGATGATAGGTTAAAGGCGATACATCTGTTCGGTGTCTTTTATGGCACGTGGTGAATGTTCTCTTTGGCCCGTAGTGCAAAGATGAACTGTTGTTTGGTATGATTATGACCAAAGGCTGAATCTGGTATAATCATGACCGTTGGTGCTATATTGAATATCTTTGGCCCGTAGTACAAAGATGAACTGTTGATGTGCATGATTATGATCAGGAACTGTGAATTTGTATTATCTTGACTAATGATATTTCAGATGATAAAAGTTGATGATGTTTTTCCTAAAAAGAGAACCGAGTGGACATTATAGTCTCCATTATTCTTTTAATAGATTACTCATTCCGCTGCTATTATTGATCTGAACGTTGTTTAAGAATTTAACTGCAGTTTTTGATATAAACCTTGTAGTCTATTGTATTCTATCAAGAACTCAACTGTTGAAGACTAATGATAATTTATTCGTCATTATCTTAGTCATGATATTCTTTACTGGGCTATTTGAGCTCACCCTTTCTTTTGTTCCATTGTTTTTCAACAGGAGATGAAAACATAACAGGGTCTAGCCGGGGAATGGAGTGAGGGTCCGAGGAATAGTTATCATAGTCTTCACGTTTTGTAAAATAGTGTGGCAATAATAGTGAAGACTTAGTTGTGTATTATTATACACTGTATTGTTGTACGTTGTGCTTTGTTGTAATAATTTTGTTGTAGTATTTTGACGACTCAAGTTTGGGCTGTGTGGGCCCAGATTTGGGGGCGTCACAATATTAATTAGCCAAACAGTTTGGTAATTTTACATAGATTTAAAATTTCAAAATAAAAGAGTTTATTTTGGGTAATTTTAAAATAATAAAAATAAATAGTTTATTTTTAAATAATTTTATAATTAAAATAAAAAGTTTATTTTAAACATGAAATTGGATTTCATACAACTTTAATTGCCCATTAAATGATACCAATACATATATGGAATGTTTTATTTAATTCATGAGATGAATATTATTTATTAATATATATGTTGATATATATGATAATAAATGAGATTGATTATGGACTATTGACCAATGTGATTGGATTTAATTTTAAATTAAATGCATGAATGAATGAGTTTTAATAAATGGGGTCTGCGTACCTCGTCTTTCTAATTTTTCTGATGTATAATTCTATCTCCCTCCTATGTACTTCCCCTTGACTGTTGATCAAAGTTTCTATTTATTGTAAATAATTTGTAATAGGATTAGTTAGAATTATTTTGAAGAATTAGAGCAAAGAAGCAAGGAGCGCATGAAGACCCGTTTGTAATGGAGCCCGAATTTAAATGTAATAGTTACATTTAATTTAATTTATTCTTGCACCCTAGGTTTGACCAATTGGTTTATTTGGTGGCTCGAATAAACCAAACTAGAATAAAAGTCCATAATCAATCCAAGTAGAATATAGTATTCTATATGTGCATGCTTATTTATATATATTATATATTATCAAACATGCTTCGCATGTTAATTAATATGACGCGTATTTTATATATATATGTGCATGTGCACTAAACAAGATGAGACAATTAATATTAATAAACCTCTCATAATGTAGAATAAATATTATTTATAAAATGAATTAAAATGTTTAATTCATGAATTAAATGAGTTTAATTCAATTAAATAAAATTAGAATTGTTCTAATTTATTTATTCTACTACTCATAATATTAAGTTGTAACGTTCAAAGATATTTATTAAAAATATCGAACGTCGCCTTCTAGCATGGTAAAACGATAGAGTATCAAATAATCATTATAAGTTTGTTGTGTCACACAAGGCTTATATTAATTTTTTGAGATGTTTTTTTATCACATTTGATGTTTATAAAAAGAATTGAACATTACTGTTTTGTTGTGTCACACAAGGACGGTCTTTTTCTCTTCTAATATAAGAAAATGCTAGGTTGGACTTAACTTGGATAATTTTGATTTGGATGTGTCACACATGATCATAATAATCTAAGAGGCAAAATAAAAGGAGTTACATGTATGTAATTAACAAGAGTTGTCTACCTATTTATTTATATATCGTTTGTTGTGTCACACAAGGCTATATACATTTGAAATAGGATCCTTATTCTCACTAGCAAATCTTTAACTATATTTGCCGAACTATATAAGGAGGGTAATATAGTTTGATGAAAATAGTGGGAGACACCATTTTAAATAAAGACCTAATTTATTTTGGTAATTAATAAAACGAATGCATGTTAATGTTGTTATTAATTCACTTAAAGAATATTGCTATGTTTAATTCACTAACACTGCATAGCATAATGTATGCTAACAATTAATCGAACCGAATTGTTCGGATTGATTAAACAAATTTGAGAAAAGTTCTCAATGCTGAAAAGCTAGCAAATGTCCTTAATTTGTCTATTCCTACAAACGTTGTAGACTAAGCCTCTGAGGAAGAGATTGCTATTTTAAATGGCAAGATGATGCAAAGGTGGCTCAATGCATCATGCTCGCATCCATAAGTATCGAGTTACAGCGTCAACACGAGAAAATGGATGCACCTACTATATTGCTGCACATTCAATAGTTGTATGGTGAGCAAAGTAGGTCAATTAGATATAAGATATCTAAGGAGCTCTTCCGATCTATAATAACCAATGACACTACAGTAAAAGACACATGTCCTAAAAATGATCAATTGGATTGATCAATTAGGACAACAGGTTTTGTCAAGGATGGAGAGTTGAGTCAAGATTCGATCTTGCAGTCACTCACTGACTCTAATTCACAATATGTTGTGAACTCCAAACATTATTAAGCTAGAATTCATTTAACTGATTTGCTTAAATATGTTGAAGACTGTTGAGAGTCATTTTCCTTCCTAGAAAAACAAAGTCTTACTCGTAGATGAATCTTCTAAGCGGAGGAAGATGACCAAAGGTATTTCTGAGGAGTCAGAAAGAGTATAAGGCAAAAGAAAGGCTAAACAAAGGACATAAATAAAAGTGATCCCGAGGGCAAAGGAGTTTGCTTTCATTGCGATAAGCTGGGACACTGGAAGAACAACTACAAGAGAGTTGTAGTAGTTAAGTAGAAGAAGTTTAGTGAAGCTTCAGCTACAGATATAGATTTGTTCATAATGAAATAGAACTTTCTATAAGTCAAGTTCTACTTAGGTATTAGATACCGAATGGTGGTCTCACATATGCAAGTCGTTGCAGAGACTAAGCAGAAGTAGAAAGCTAAATAAATGATAAGTAATCATGTGCTGGGGAATGAAGTAAAGGTTGCTGCATTAGCCATGTGAACTTATAATTTAGCACTGCCTACGGGCAAGCCTATTAAGTTAGTAAGTTGTTACAAGGTTCCAGTTCTTAGAAACATTATTTCAGTTCCATGTGATGACAAGGAAAGGTTTTTGACATTATAATAATGAACAATCGTTGTTCTGTTTATAATGATAATGTTTTATTTAGAACTGGTTGATTACTTAATGGACTTTGTATACTTGACTTACATGAAAAATATTTCAATTTGAACAAACTAAAAGCAAAAAGATGATATGAATCATACCTCCATGCAATACTGTTAACTCGGTCACGTTAATGAAACAAGACTAAACAAGTTGTATAAAGATAAGCTTTTAAAGCTTTTTGATTATGAATCAAATACAACTTGTGAATCTTGTATCATGAACAATATGACTAAATCTCCATTTAGTGGACATGGAGAGCGAGTTGCAGAGTTGTTAGAGATGGTACACACAGTCGTATGTGAGACCTATGACAACAAATGCAAGAGGAGGGTATTCATTCATTACTTTTACTGATGATTCTAGATTTTGATATATGTATTTGATGCATACAAATCCAAATCATTTGAAACGTTCAAAGAATTCAAAAGTGAAGTATAGAAACTAAAGGCTAAAAGTATTAAAGTTCTTCGATTAGATCGAAAAGGGAATACTTAAGCAATAAGTTTCTAGATCATCTCAAGCGAAATGGTATTCTCACAATGGACATGGTGATGATCCATAATGAGTATTACCGATCTTCCAGTATCTTTCTAGGGTTATGCTCTAGAAACGATCGCATATCTACTAAATAAGATACCTTCAAATTCCTTTCCTAAGACTTCATATGAGTCATGGATAGGGAGGAAACCAAGTCTTAAGCATGTTAAGATTTGAATTGTTCAGCTTGTGTCAAAAGGTTTGACATGATAAGCTAGGGACAAGATCTGATAAGTGTAAACTTGTGGGATATCCTAAAGAAAGTTTAGGGTATCACTTCTATAATCCGACTAACTAAAAGGTGTTTGTTTGAAACATGCTGCCTTATAGGAAAATGAGTTTTTCCTTAAAGGGTTAGTGGGAGTAAAATAGATCTTGAAGAAGTTCAAGAACCACAAAACACTACAGATAAAATGAAGGAATCTGTACAAGTAGATAAATCTATTGTACCACAACCAAGTCGTAAATATGGTTTAGTACCGAAGATACCTGAATGGTATGTGTAATGATACGTATTTTTGAAATATATAAAATTATAATTTATAAATGAATATTAAAAGTTTGAATGAGTTATTAATGGAAATAAAATATTTAGAGGCGTGACAAGTAATTTGGGACAAGTGTGTTATGAGCCATTAAATGTAAGAATTATGAAACAAATTTGAATATAAAAAAAAAAAGATTTAAATTGGATTTTAAGAGGATTAAGTTAGGAAGTTAGTAAATTAAATTGCTAGGAATTTGATTAATGACTAAAAGATGCACTTGGTGATTTAGAATATGACAATGGTGTCCCAAGCTAGTTAAATGTCTATGATACCTTTATGAAGTCATGGGAAATGACTTAATTGACTTAACTATGCTAGGTTAAGGGAGCCAACTATGGTTAGTTGCTAGAAGTTTAATATAAGCATACATGCAAGGAATTTTCAGCACATAGACTTAGCCAATTTCATCTCATCTTTCGAAGGTTCAAGCTCAAGAGAGAAAAAGAGAAAGAGAAGCTAGGGTTTGAAGGAACTCAAGGTAACTTCAAGAGACAAGTGTTCTAGACAAGTAAATAAGCTATTCAAGTTGGAGAATCAAATGTTAGCAAGGTTCTTATCAAGAAGAATTAAAGCTAGAAGAAGGTATGGATGAGTTTAAGATATGAAATTCAAGAATTATGTGTTTATAAGTTGAAATAGATGAAGCCATGCATGAGTTTATGATTATATGTGTATATTATGTGATATATGTGCTTCAAGTTGGCTAGATCATGAAAACCTAGTTGTTTAAGTTGTATAACAAAGGTGGTGTACTATTCACATGAATAGCTAAGATTAATAGTATGATCTAAGTTATTATTGTGTGTTCTAAGTTGCTAGACATGATGAAACCTAGCTTGAGAGGTAAAAGAAATAAGTTACATACATTATTACATGTTATGGAGCATTATAGAAGCATAGTTGGTTCAAAAATATATTTTATGAAGGAGAATCAAATACTAGGCTATACTTTTTGCCTAAACGAATTTATAATCTGTAAAGTGTTTTGGAAGGTACGTATAGAAGCTACACATGCATACAAAGTAGCTACATGGATATGTGTTAACATATATGTGTATAATGTGTAAAGAATCAAAGTTGGTTTATGAAGGAGATTATGTTAAATTGGTAGAAATGCAACCAAGGTATGATTATTGGTCATTTTGGTGGATTGAGTGTTAAACTAGACCAAACATGTAAGTTATAAGTAAACACACGTGTTAGAATCGATTTGGGAGCTATTTGGTTTATACGACGATAAATGACCATTTGGAACGTTTTAAAATGTAAACCGGCGACCTAAATGAACTATTTGGAAATATAAGGCCAAACGATGATTTTTAAAAGTTTCGAAAACCTACGCAAGTCAATTACATGTTATATGTGCTATGTGAAATGTTGGAAGTGGAAAATTCACATTAGGGCGAAAGTTAGCTTGATTTTTGGAAAGAAAATTTTTTCAGAAACTGCAGCACTGCGCCGGGGCGAGGAGTTTTGAACTGGAGACTGCGCCGGGGCGCAGTGCAACTGCAAGGAATGCGCGGACAGCGCCTTCAGTTGCCGCCGGGGCACTTTCTGGCCGAGAGGAATTCGCTGGGGGCGCGGTCTGTGGCGCTGGGGCGTAGTCCTGCTACTTTGGAAAAATTATTTTTTTAAATTCTAAAATGCAATATTTTGATATTAAATGATAAATATATATATATGTAAACCATAAATTGATAAAAATAATCAATATGGTAGATATTAAAGTTTAAATGAACAATGTGTTACGTGATTAGGATTATGTATAGTTAACGAGTAACTTGTTTAGCAAGTTATGGCATGCATGTGTACATAACTAATGCATGAACCAATCTTATGGTCATGTAGGTTATAGACGGGATAATATTTTACCAGTTGTGATAGACGAGGACCAAGGCAAGTTTTCTGACTAAGCTTTTAATTTCAAATTCTTGAACAGACATTCATGCTGTATATTCATATTATCATGTAAAGTTCATTTCTTGTTGAACTATCTTGAAAAAGGTCTATGCCAATTTTGATTCTGGCTAGACACGTGTATGTTTCATGTTAAATTCAGCTATTGATTGTTATGTTCTCCAATCCACATTGTGGTGGTGCGGACTCCATGAATGCTGTAACAGAACAACCCTATAAAAAGGGGAATACAGGATAAAGGAAATGAAATAATTATGACGTGGTTGCGTCGTTAGATGTTGTTGTGCACAATATAAAGTACGATGGACTGATCACCCAGAGTACGCATCTAAACTGTTATTATTTACCTTGTGGCAATGTCAGTCTTTGTGATTGAGATTGTTCTTAACGTTTTATAAATACTTTGGACAGTATCGGTCTTAAAGATTGATATTGTTCTTAACGTGTTCTTGGTCTCGTGACCATACAACAATTAAAAATCTCATGTTCTTAATTATACATGTTCAGTTTGTACAATGATTCTCTCATCATCTGTTAAATTGTTACAAGTCCATGTTAATGTACATATTTTCGCTCCACTGTAAAAGATTTATACTTTTATTCTGAAATATCATGTTATCTCATGTTTAATTACTTGCTGAGCTATTTGAGGCTCACTCTTGCTTTCGTTCATGATATTTCAGCTAAGCCAGAGAAGAACGAGGGGTCGAGTGTAGATAAGGGTAAAGGAAAAGCCAACCAGTTATAGATGTGCTGTTATTGTGTTATTGTGGAATTATTATTATATTTTGTAATATGTCAGGTACGATAGCTTGTATGTATAAAAGTACGTAGAACCTGGGAATAGTTATGCATGAATGTAAATAAAGTTCTATTATCATTTTATTCAGTTTGGACGTATGAGATGACAGGGTAGAATAGTCACGTGAACACCAAACCCGTGGTTCGAGGGACCCAGATTTGGGGGCGTCACAGTATGGATTCATCATAGATGATGATGATAAGGTACGCATCATAGTGGATGATGATCCAGATATACACGATGAGGTATGAGTATTAGATACTCAAGAGAAATGGCTGTTGACCATAAAATCCGAAATGGGTCTTTGGAGAAAGACTAAAGCAGATGGCTAGGTGGAGACCTATAAGACCTAACTAGTGATAAAAAGATTTCAAACAAGGTCAATGAGTTGACTAAGACGAAATTTTTTCACTAGTGAAAATGCATATATCCATTCGGATTTTACTTGCAGTAACAACTTACTATACAAAAGGATGTATGTATGATACAACCAAAAGAATTTGTCTCCATATAGATGGAGCAAATCAAGTATGTAAGTTACAATGATCCAATTATGAATTGAAGCAAGTTTCTCGAAGATGGAACATCCGTTTTGATGAGACAATCAAAAGAGTTTGATTTTATCAAAGACAAGGATGAACCAAGTATGTACAAAGGTTAGTGGGAGCACTGTGACATTCCTAGTATTATATGTTGATATAATATCAATAAGGAATGACATACCGATGCTACAATCAGTAAAGATGTGGTTGTCTGAAACTTCTCCATTAAGGACTTGGGAGAAGCGTCCTAACATTCTATTTAGGATAAAGGTCTATAGAGATAGATCATAAAGGATGCTCGGCCAAGGGACGTACATTGATTCATTGAAATGTACTAGACTTGATATTGCTTATGTATAATAAACAGATATCAGTTCAATTTTGGAAAAGAATATTAGAAAAGAGTTTCTAATGATGGGTCTGATATAAAACTAGAGGGTTTAACAAACTCAAGTTTGTTCAGACTAACAAAGATAACAACATATCCGTTTCAGGTAATATGATTACCATGAACGGTGCTGCAGTGAGTTGGAAAAGTTCCAAACAGCAAATAGTTGCTGATTTAGTGACAAAGACATAGTGAATAACTATAAGTGAAGCTGCAAAGGTGATTGTTTGGTTAAACAAGTTCATTACAGAACTTATAATGGTTCCTAACATTAAAGGAGTTTAATTCGCCAAGGAACCAAGGTCTCATCTGAAATCCAAACATGTGTTGCGGCACTTTTATATGATTAGATGAATCATTGAAAAGGAGACGACACCATAAAGATGGTAGACTCTTAGAACAACATTACAGATCCATTAACTAAAGCATTTACTAAGCAATTTGTACGCCACTTAGAGAAGAATGGTATAGGGATACCAAAAGGCGATTGGCTTTAGTGCAAGTGGGAGATTGAAAGTAGTATGCCCTCAAGCCAATCACATTTGATGCGATACGCATATACTTTGTAATCTTGTTCATTTATTAATAAAAGTATCAAGGCATTTCTTTATTCATGATTAATTACTTGAATTAATCAAATGGATAAACCCATAGTTTTCGAGCAATGCTTTTAGAACCATGATGAGGATCATGCTAATGAGATCTAAATTCAAGATAGCTCAAAACTAAAATTGTTCCTAATCGTTGGATCACTAAAAAGGGGATTAGTAGATCCGGATAGATTGGTACATACTATACTTGCTCTTATGAAGAGGATGATTGATCTCACAATCATTTGTGTAGAGACACTAAAGCAAGTATGTAGGTGCTTATTAGAGAATAAGTTCACTGAACGTGACTCGCTCAAGGAACACCTAATGGAGTTTTACTCGTCTGTCAATAGGAGTTCCTTATGTGATAGTCGTACAAGTGATCCTTAGACTTGAGATCATTTTAGTATCTTGTGTGTACTAAGTTATACTTTGACATATTCCTTAAGACCTATTGGTATATCAAAGGATGTACTTGGGTATAATAAGGTACACATGAAGATAGATGAATGGTCAACAAAGGATCTACCACTTCCAGTAAAGGGAGAGAATGTCCTATGCGATTCAATAAGTGACAACTCAGAAATCCCTGGCCAGGGTTGAATGGAATTAGAAAGGAGTTTCTAATTTACATTAACTAGAGTTGTGTATTTGTGAATTGAAATGCATATAATCAAATAAATAAGACTTGACAGAAATTCCGTGTCTTATATTTGATTGGGACATTGTGTGGTAGAAGGATTGAATTGTACGGTAACTATTTGCTGAAAGGTTCTTTTACGATTAAATGTTGAAATCTATATTATCTGGAAAGTCGACTAATCGCTAAGGGGGCTTACCCTTATTGTGGAATAATTATTTATTCTGAATTAAAGAGTTAATTCGTAATAAATGAATTAGAATTGTTCTAATTTATTTATTATACAACCGGTTTAATATGGAGAACCTAAAGGGTCACACCGCAAAAGAGTAATATTTATTTTAGAAGTTGATGGCATAATCGTAATAATAAATTAAGTATATTTAATTTATACTATGGTGATAGAATAAATTAAATAGCTTAATATTTATAATTTAGTATTTTAGAAATACTAATTATAAATTAATAAGAGGAGTCTTATTATTATTATTATTACTATTATTATTATTACTACTAGTATTATTATTTAGTTCCTAAATGGTTTAGGAATTAATTAATAAGTAGTAATATTATTATTAAATAATTAAGTTCCTAAATAGTTTTGGAATTATAATTATAATAATAATTAATTAAGTTACTAAATGGTTTAGTAATTAATTAATAAGAAGTACTCTCATTATTAAATAATTAAGTTCCTAAATGGTTTAGGAATTGTAATTAATTAATTTAGTTTCTAATTAAATTGGGAATTAAATTAAAACCCTAATCCTAAATAGTTTAGGAAGGTTGACTAAATCTATAAATAAGAGGAGTCTTATCATAGATCAAGGTTACATACTCTTTCATTAGATTAGAGAGAGTACTCCATAATTCTCTAGATCTAAGAGTTAGAGAGAGAGAGAGAATTAGGGCTAGCCACCCATGGTTTGGAGAAACCAAGATCCACTTCTTTAATTCATAGATCTCTTGGTGGATCACCTCTAGAGGCTCAACACTTGGGGAGCTAACATTGATCCGTGGAATCTAATCGGTGAATTTGAAGAAGAACGTGAAGGATCAAAGGGAGATGAACTTGTACCCGTGGAAGCTTGGTTCTACAAAGGTATAAATTCTTTTATCCTTCCTCAATTAATAATAGTCGCATAAGAAAGATACGGGTTATTGGTTTGTACAAAAATTTTAAAATCTGATTTTTATTGCTTCCGTTGCGCTTATATAATTTGATTATATGTATGCCATAATTTTTGCAAACCAACAGTAGTGTCATATTACTTCGTTTAACTTTGTTTAGTAACAAAAGGGGAAATCCTATCACTCTCGCATTCAAAACCGTACGTACAACTAACACAAGTCCTCGGTTAAAGTAAACTTCAAGTTGTTTCATTATTTCCCTCAAATTGGTAAACAAATAGATGATTTAGTTTCATATTACTTCTTTTAACTTTGTTTAGCACCAAAAGGTGCAATCCTATCACTCTCGCATTCAAAACCGTAGGTACAACTCACACAAGTCCTCGGTTAAGGAAAGTGTCTAGTTGTTTCATTCCTGCCTTCAAATTGGTAAACAAATAGATGATTTAGTGTCATATTACCTCGTTCAACTTTGTTTAGTATCAAAAGGTGCAATCCTATCACTCTCGCATTCAAAACCGTACGTACAACTCACACAAGTCCTCGGTTGAGGAAACCTTCTAGTTGTTTCATTCCTCCCATCAAATTTGTAAACAAATAGATGATTTAGTGTCATATTACTTCGTTTAACTTTGTTTAGTACAAAAAGGTGAAACCCTATCACTCTCGCATTCAAAACCGTACGTACAACTCACACAAGTCCTCGGTTAAGGAAAGCGTCTAGTTGTTTCATTCCTCCCTTCAAATTGGTAAACAAATAGATGATTTAGTGTCATATTACTTCGTTCAACTTTGTTTAGCATCAAAAGGTGCAATCCTATCACTCTCGCATTCAAAACCATACGTACAACTAACACAAGTCCTCGGTTAAAGAACACTTCAAGTTGTTTCATTATTTCCTTCAAATTGGTAAACAAATAGATGATTTAGTTTCGTATTACTTCGTTTAACTTTGTTTAGCACCAAAAGGTGCAATCCTATCACTCTCGCATTCAACACCGTAGCTATAACTCACACAAGTCCTCAGTTGAGGAAACCTTCTAGTTGTTTCATTCCTCCCTTCAAATTGGTAAACAAATAGATGATTTAGTGTCATATTACCTCGTTCAACTTTGTTTAGCATCAAAAGGAGCAATCCTATCACTCTCGCATTCAAAACCATACGTACAACTAACACAAGTACTCGGTTAAAGAAAACTTCAAGTTGTTTCATTATTTCCTTCAAATTGGTAAACAAATAGATGATTTAGTTTCACATTACTTCGTTCAACTTTGTTTAGCACCAAAAGGTGCAATCCTATCACTCTCGCATTCAAAACCGTACGTACAACTCACACAAGTCCTCAGTTGAGGAAAGCTTCTAGTTGTTTCATTCCTCCCTTCAAATTGGTTAACAAATAGATGATTTAGTGTCATATTACTTCGTTCAACTTTGTTTAGCGTCAAAAGGTGCAATCCTGTCACTCTCGCATTGAAAACCGTACGTACAACTCACACAAGTCCTCGGTTAAGGAAACCTTCTAGTTGTTTCATTCCTCCCTTCAAATTGGTAAACAAATAGATGATTTAGTGTCATATTACTTCGTTCAACTTTGTTTAGCATCAAAAGGTGCAATCCTATCACTCTCGCATTAAAAACCGTACGTACAACTCACACAAGTTCTCGGTTAAGGAAACCTTCTAGTTGTTTCATTCCTCCCTTCAAATTGGTAAACAAATAGATGATTTGGTGTCATATTACTTCGTTCAAATTTGTTTAGCATCAAAAGGTGCAATCCTATCACTCTCGCATTCAAAACCGTACGTACAACTCACACAAGTCCTCGGTTAAGGAAAGCTTCTAGTTGTTGCATTATTTCCGTCAAATTGGTAAACAAATAGATGATTTAGTGTCATATTACATCGTTCAAATTTGTTTAGCACCAAAAGGTGAAATCCTATCACTCTCGCATTCAAAACCGTACGTACAACTGACACAAGTCCTCGGTTAAGGAAAGCTTCTAGTTGTTTCATTCCTCCCTTCAAATTGGTAAACAAATAGATGATTTAGTGTCATATTACGTCGTTCAACTTTGTTTATCATCAAAAGGTGCAATCCTATCGCTCTCGCATTCAAAACCGTACGTACAACTAACACAAGTCCTCGGTTAAAGAACACTTTTAGTTGTTTCATTATTTCCTTCAAATTGGTAAACGAATAGATGATCTAGTGTCATATTACATCGTTCAACTCTGTTAAGCATCAAAAGGTGAAATCCTATCACCCTCGCATTCAAAACCGTACGTACAACTCACACAAGTCCTCGGTTAAGGAACGCTTCTAGTTGTTTAATTATTTCCGTCAAATTGGTAAACAAATAGATGATTTAGTTTCATATTACTTCATTTAACTTTGTTTAGCACCAAATGGTGAAATCCTATCACTCTCGCATTCAAAACCGTACGTACAACTCACACAAGTCCTCGGTTAAGGAAAGCGTCTAGTTGATTCATTCCTCCCTTCAAATTGGTAAACAAATAGATGATTTGGTGTCATATTACTTCGTTCAACTTTGTTTAGCACCAAAAGGTGCAATCCTATCACTCTCGCATTCAAAACCATACGTACAACTAACACAAGTCCTCGGTTAAAGAAAACTTCAAGTTGTTTCATTATTTCCTTCAAATTGGTAAACAAATAGATGATTTAGTTTCATATTACTTTGTTTAACTTTGTTTAGCACCAAAAGGTGCAATCCTATCATTCTCGCATTCAAAACCGTACCTACAACTCACACAAGTTCTCGGTTAAGGAAAGCGTCTAGTTGTTTCATTCCTGTCTTCAAATTGGTAAACAAATAGATGATTTAGTGTCATATTACCTCATTCAACTTTGTTTAGCATCAAAAGGTGCAATCCTATCACTCTCGCATTGAAAACCTTACGTACAACTAACACAAGTCCTCGGTTGAGGAAACCTTCTAGTTGTTTCATTCCTCCCTTCAAATTGGTAAACAAATAGATGATTTAGTGTCATATTACTGAAAGTAGTATGCCCTCAAGCCAATCACATTTGACGTCATAAGCATATACTTTGAAATCTTGTTCCTTTATTAATAAAAGAATCAAGGCATTTCTTTATTCATGATTAATTACTTGAATTAATCAAATGGATAAACCCTTAGTTTTTGAGCAATGCTTTTAGAACCATGATGAGGATCATGCTAATGAGATCTAAATTCAAGATAGCTCAAAACTAAAATTGTTCCTAATCGTTGGATCACTAAAATGGGTATTAGTGAATCCGGATAGATTAGTACATACTATGCTTGCTCTTATGAAGAGGATGATTGATCTCATAATCATTTGTGTAGAGACACTAAAGCAAGTATGTAGGTGCTTATTAGAGAATAAGTTCACTGAACGTGACTCGCTCAAGGAACACCTAATAGAGTCTTACTTGCCTGTCAATAGGAGTTCCTTTTGTGATAATAGTATAAGTGATCCTTGGACTTGAGATCATCATAGTATCTTGTGTATGATGAATTATGTTTTGACATATTTCTTAAAACCTTTAGGGTCTATCAAAGGGTATGATCGGATATAATAAGTCATACATGGAGATAGGTGAATGATCAACAAATAATCTACCACTTCTAGTAAAAGAAGAGAATGTCCTATGCGATTCGATAAATGACAACTCAGTAGTCCTTGGCCAAGGCTGAATGAAAATTAGAAAGTAGTTTCTAATTTATATTAATTAGAGTTATTCATTTAAGGATCGAAATGCATATAATTAAATAAAATAAGACTTGACAGTTATACCATGTCTTATATTTGATTGGGACGTTGTGAGGTAGAAGGATTGAATTGTACGGTAACTATTCGCTGAATAGGTTCTTTTGTGATTAAATGTTGAAATCTATATTATCTGGAAAGTCGTTGATCGCTAAGGGGGCTTACCCTTATTATGGAATAAATATTATTTATTTAAATGAATTAAATAGTTTAATTTATTTAATAAATAAGATTAGAATAGTTCTAATTAATTTATTCTATAACCGGTTTAATATAGAGAACCTAAAGGGTCACACCGCAAAAGAAAAATAATTATTTAAGAAGTAAATGGCATAATTGTAATAATGAATTAAGTATATTTAATTTATACTATGTGGATAGAATAAATTAAATAGCTTAATATTTATTATTTAGTATTTTGAAAATACTAATTATAAATTAATAAGAGGAGTCTTATTATTATTATTATTACTATTATTATTATTATTTAGTTTCTAAATGGTTTAGGAATTAATTAATAAGAGTACTCTCATAATTGATAATTAAGTTCCTAAATAGTTTAGGGATTATAATTATTATATTAAATTAATTAAGATCCTATTTAGATTAGGAGTTTAATTAAAAACCCTATTCCTAAAGGTGTTAGGAGGGTTTACTAAATCTATAAATAAGAGAAGTCTTATTATGGATTAAGGTTACACACATACACTTCCATAAGTTTTGGGAGAGTACTCACATATTCTCTAGAGAGAGAAAACTAGGGTTTGCCATCACCCACTTCTTGAATTATTGTTATTCCTTGGTGGATCACCTCTAGAGGCCAAACACTTGGGTGGCTAACATTGATCATTGGAATCCAATCGGTGAAATTCAAGGAGAACGCGAAGGATTTGGAGGTGAACTTGTACCCGTTGAAGCTTTGAGTTCTACAAGGGTATATCTCTAACTTCTTCTTTATTAATTAATAGTTGCGCATAAAGGTCGATCCTGGATTATGGTTTGTAAATTTTTAAATTTGATTTTACCATGCTTCCGCTAATTTTATGCAATTTGATTGCGTCTATGAATATTACAAACCAACAACAACTAGAAGTGTTCTTTAACCGAGAACTTTTGTTAGTTGTACGTACGGTTTTCAATGCGAGAGTGATAGGATTGCACCTTTTGATGCTAAACAAAGTTGAACGAGGTAATATGACACTAAATCATCTATTTGTTTACCAATTTGAGGGGATGAATGATACAACTAGAAGTGCTCTTTAACCGAGGTTTTGTGTTAGTTGTACGTACGGTTTTGAATGCGAGAGTGATAAGAGCACCTTTTGATGCTAAACAAAGTTGAACGAGGTAATATGACACTAAATCATCTATTTGTTTACCAATTTGAGGGGATGAATGATACAAGTAGAAGTGCTCTTTAACCGAGGTTTTGTGTTAGTTGTACGTACGGTTTTGAATGCGAGAGTGATAAGATTGCACCTTTTGGTGCTAAATAAAGTTAAACGAAGTAATATGACACTTAATCATCTATTTGTTTACCAATTTGAAGGAACGAATGAAACAACTAGAAGCATTCATCAACCGAGGACTTGTGTGAGTTGTACGTACTGTTTTGAATGCGAGAGTGATAGGATTTCACCTTTTGGTGCTAAACAAATTTGAACGAAGTAATTGTTGGTTTGTAATATTCATAGACGCAATCAAATTGCACAAAATAGCGGAAGCATGGTAAAATCAAATTTAAAAATTTACAAGCCATAATCCAGGATCGACCTTTATGCGCAATTATTAATTAATAAAGAAGAAGTTAGAGATATACCCTTGTAGAACTCAATGCTTCAACGGGTACAAGTTCACCTCCAAATCCTTCGCGTTCTCCTTGAATTTCACCGATTGGATTCCAGTGATCAATGTTAGCCACCCAAGTGTTTGGCCTCTAGAGGTGATCCACCAAGGAATAACAATAATTCAAGAAGTGGGTGATGGCAAACCCTACTTTTCTCTCTCTAGAGAATATATGAGTACTCTCCCAAAACTTATGAAAGTGTATGTGTGTAACCCTAATCCATAATAAGACTTCTCTTATTTATAGATTTAGTAAACCATCCTAACACCTTTAGGAATAGGGTTTTTAATTAAACTCCTAATCTAATTAGGAACTTAATTAATTTAATTTAATAATTATAATTCCTAAACTATTTAGGAACTTAATTATTAATTATGAAAGTACTCTTATTAATTAATTCCTAAACCATTTAGGAACTAAATAATAATGATAATAGTAATAATAATAATAATAATAATAATAATAATAAGACTCCTCTTATTAATTTATAATTAGTATTTCCAAAATACTAAATAATAAATATTAAGCTATTTAATTTATTCTATCCATATAGTATAAATTAAATATACTTAATTCATTATTACAATTATGCCATTTACTTCTTAAATAATTATTTTCCTTTTGCGGTGTGACCCTTTAGGTTCTCCATATTAAACCGGTTATAGAATAAATTAATTAGAACTATTCTAATCTTATTTATATAAATAAATTAAACTATTTAATTCATTTAAATAAATAATATTTATTCTATAATAAGGGTAAGCCCCCTTAGCGATCAACGAATTTCCAGATAATATAGATTTCAACATTTAATCACAAAAGAACCTATTCAGCGAATAGTTACCATACAATTCAATCCTTCTACCTCACAACGTCCCAATCAAATATAAGACATGGTATAACTGTCAAGTCTTATTTTATTTAATTATATGCATTTCGATCCTTAAATGAATAACTCTAATTAATGTAAATTAGAAACTACTTTCTAATTTTCATTCTGCCTTGGCCAAGGACTACTGAGTTGTCATTTATCGAATCGCATAGGACATTCTCTTCTTTTACTAGAAGTGGTAGATTCTTTGTTGATCATTCACATATCTCCATGTATGACTTATTATATCCGATCATACCCTTTGATACACCCTAAAGGTTTTAAGGAATATGTCAAAACATAATTCATCATACACAAGATACTATGATGATCTCAAGTCCAAGGATCACTTGTACTACTATCACAAAAGGAACTCCTATTGACAGCCAAGTAAGACTCCATTAGGTGTTCCTTGAACGAGTCACGTTCAGTGAATTTATTCTCTAATAAACATCTACATACTTGCTTTAGTGTCTCTACACAAATGATTATGAGATCAATCATCCTCTTCATAAGAGCAAGCATAGTATGTACCAATCTATCCGGATCTACTAATCCCCTTTTTAGTGATCCAACGATTAGGAACAATTTTAGTTTTAAGCTATCTTGAATTTAGATCTCATTAGCATGATCCTTATCATGGTTCTAAAAGCATTGCTCAAAAACTATGGGTTTATCTATTTGATTAATTCAAGTAATTAATCATGAATAAAGAAATGCCTTGATTCTTTTATTAATAAACGAACAAGATTACAAAGTATATGCTTATCACATCAAATGTGATTGGCTTGAGGGCATGCTACTTTCAATCTCCCACTTGCACTAAAGCCAATCGCCCTTTGGTATCCCTATACCATTCTTCTCTAAGTGGCGTACAAATTGCTTAGTAAATGCTTTAGTTAATGGATCTGTAATGTTGTTCTAAGAGCTTGCCATCTTTATGGTGTCGTCTCCTTTTCAATGATTCATCTAATCATATGAAAGTGCTGCAACATATGGTTGGATTTCAGATGAGACCTAGGTTCGTTGGCAAATTAAACTCCTTTAATGTTATGAACCATTATAAGTTGTTTAATGAACTTGTTAAACCAAACAAATACCTTTGCAGCTTCACTTATAGTTATTTATTATGTCTTTGTCACTAAATCAACAACTCCTTACTGTTTGGAACTTTTCCAACTCACTGCAGCACCGTTCAAGGTAATCATATTACCTAAAACGGATATGTTGTTATCTTGGTTAGTCTGAACAAACTTGAGTTTGTTAAGCCCTCTAGTTCTATATCAGACTCATCATTAGAAACTCTTTTCTAATATTCTTCTCCAGAAATGAACTGATATCTGCTTATCATGCATAAGCAATATCAAGTTAAGTACATATCATCCCGTACATGATAGATCCTATTGCTGAGGCATAAGGAGTCTTACTCATACGGTCTCTCTCTTGGAACCTACTTCTTCGAGAGATATATTCCAGAACCCAACGACATGAGCCCTTTCTTGGAATCTTTCATGCTAAACTTCTTTAGCATAGAATCAATGTACGTTCCTTGGGACAAGCCAACCATCCTTTTAGATCTATCTCTATAGATCTTTATCCCCAAAATATAGGATGTTTCTCCCAAGTCCTTCATGGAGAAGTGTTTAGATAACCAAATCTTGATCGACTGTAGCATTGGAACATCATTCCCTATTAGTAATATATCATCAACATATAATACTAGGAATGTGACAGCGCTCCCACTAACCTTTGTACACACTTGGTTCATTATCGTCTTTGATATAATCAAACACTTTTGATTGTCTCATCAAAACGGATGTTCCATCTTTGAGAAATTTGCTCCAATTCATAATTGGATCGTTATAATTTACATACTTCATTTACTCCATCTATATAGAGATAAATCATCTTGGTTGTATCATACATACATCCTTTTGTATAGTAAACTACAATTGCAAATAAAATCTGAATTTATATATGCATTTTCACTAGTGAAAATTTTTATTTTAGTCAACTCATTGACTTTATTTGAAATCTTTTTACCACTAGTCAGGTCTTATAGGTCTTCACCTTGCCATCTGCATTTAGTCTTTCTCCAAAGACCCATTTCAAATTTTATGATTATCAGTCATTTCTCTTGAGTATCTAATACTCATACCTCATCGTATGTAACTGGATCATCATCCACTAAGATGCGTACCTCATCACCATCATCTATGATGAATCCATACCATTCAGGTATCTTCGGTACTAAACCAGATTTACGACTTGGTTGTGGTACAATAGGTTTATCTACTTATACAGATTCCTTCACTTAATCTATAGTGTTTTGTGGTTCTTGAACTTCTTCAAGATCTATTTTACTCTCACTAACCCTTTAAGGAAAAACTTCTTTTCTTATAAGGCAGCGTGTTTCAATAAACACCTTTTAGTTAGTCAGAATATAGAAGTGATACCCTAAACTTTCTTTAGGATATCCCACAAGTTTACACTTATCAGATTTTGTCCCAAGCTTATCACTGTCAAACTTTTTGACATAAGCTGGACAATCCAAATCTTAACATACTTAAGACTTGGTTTCCTCCCTATCCATGACTCATATGATGTCTTGAGAAGGAAATAAGAAGGTATCTGATTTAGTAGATATGCGATCGTTTCTAAGGTATCACCCTAGAAGTATACTGGAATATTGGTATAACTCATCATGGATCATCACCATGTCCATTATGTGAGAATACCATTTCGCTTAAGATGATCTAGAAACTTATTGCTTAAGTATTCCCTTCTCGATCTAATCGAAGAACTTTAATACTTTTAGCCTTTAGTTTCTATACTTCACTTTTGAATTCTTTGAACGTTTCAAACGATTCGGATTTGTATTTCATCAAATACATATATCGAAATCTAGAATCATCAGTGAAAGTAATGAATGAATAACCTCCTCTTGCATTTGTTGTCATAGGTCCCACACACGACTGTGTGTACCATCTCTAACAACTCCGTAACTCGCTCTCCATGTCCACTAAATGAAGATTTAGTCATATTTTCCATGATACAAGATTCACAAGTTGTATTTGATTCATAATCAAAAGGCTCTAAAAACCTATCTTAATACAACTTGTTTAGTCTTGTTTCATTAACATGACCGAGTTAACAGTATTGCAAGAAGGTATGATCCATATCATCTCTTTGCCTTTAGTTTGCTCAATTTTGAAATATTTTCATGTAAGTCAAGGTTACAAAATCCATCAAGTAATCAACATAGTAACATCTTACTAACTAAATGGATTTGCCCGTAGGCAATGCTAAACTGTAAGTTCCTGTGATTAATGTAGCAACCTTTTGCTCCATTTTCCACACACAGGATTATTTATCTTTAGTTCAGCTTTCTACTTCTGCTTAGTCTCTGCAACGATTTGCATATTCAAGACCACCAGCCAATATCTAATACCTAAGTAGAAACTTGACGTTTAGAAAGTTCTACTTCATTATGAACAAATCTATATCTGCAGTTGAAGCTTCACTAAGCTTCTTCCGCTTAACTACTACAAGATACTCCTTGTAGTTCCTCTTCCAGTGTCCCAGCTTATCACAATGAAAGCAAACTCCTTTGCCCTCGGGATCACTTTTATTTATGTCCTTTGTTTAGCCTTTCTTTTGCCTTCTATCTTTTCTGACTCCTCAGAAACACCTTTGGCCATCTTCTTCAACTTAGAAGATTCATCTACTAGTAAGACTTGGTCTTTCTTGGAAGGAAAGTGACTCTCAACTTATTCAACATATTTAAGCAAATCAGGTAAACTGACTTCAAGCTTATTAATGTTAAAGTTCACAACAATTTGTGAAAGGGAGTCAGCGAGTGACTGCAAGATCGAATCTTGACTCAACTCTCCATCTTTGACAAAACCTAGGTGTCCTAATTGATCAATCGAATTAATCATCTTTAGGACACGTGTCTTTACTGTAGTGCCATTGGTTATTATAGATTGGAAGAGCTCATTATATATCTTATATCTAGTTGACCTACTTTGCTCACCAAAGAACTATTGAATGTGCAACAATATAGTAGGTGCATCCATTTTCTCGTGTTGACGCTGTAACTAAATACTTATGGATGCGAGCATGATGTATTGAGCCATCTTTGCATCATCTTGCTATTTCTTAAAATAACAATATCTTCCTCATAGGCTTAGTCTGCAACGTTTGCAAGAATAGGCAAATTAAGGACATTTGCTAGCTTTTCAGCATTGAGAACTTTTCTCAAATTTGTTTAATCAATCCGAACAATTCGGTTCGATTAATTGTTAGCATCTAATATGCTATGCAGTGTTAGTGAATTAAACATAGCAATATTCTTTAAGTGAATTAATAACAACATTAACATGCATTCATTTTATTAATCACCAAGTTAATTAGGTCTTTATTTAAAATGGTGTCTCTCACTATTTTCATCAAACAATATTACCCTCTATATATAGTTCGACAAATCTAATTAAAGATTTGCTAGTGAGATAAAGATCTTATCGACATAAGTATAACCTTGTGTGTGCACAATAAATTATAGTTTATTCAATAGGTAGACAACTCCTTGTCAATTACATCAACATGTAACTCCTTGTATTTTGCCTCTTAGATTATTATGATCATGTGTGTGCACATCCAAATCAAAATTATCTAAGTTAAGTCAGACCTAGCACTTCCATATAAGTGAAGAGAAAAATACTGCCCTTGTGTGTGCACAACAAAACAGTAATGTTCAATTCCTTATAAGCATCAAATGTGATAAAACAACATCTCAAATGATCGATATAAGTCTTGTGTGTGCACAACAAACGTATATTGATTATTTGATACTCTATCGTTTTATCATGCTAGAAGGCAACGTTCGATATTCCAAATATCTTTGAACGTTACAACTTAATATTTTAGTAGTAGAATAAATAAATTAGAACAATTCTAATTTTATTTAATTGAATTAAACTCCTTTTAATTCATGAATTAAATATTTTAATTCATTTTATAAATAATATTTATTCTACATCATGAGGGTTTGTTAATATTAATTGTCTCATCTTATTTAGCGTGCATGCACATATATATATAAAATACGCGTCATATTATTTAACATGCGAAGCATGTTTGGATAATATATAATATATATAATTAACATGCACATATAGAATACTATATTCTACTTGGATTGATTATGGACTTTTATTCTAATTTGGTTCACTAGAGCCACCAAGTGAACCAAAAGGTTAAACCTAGGGTGCAAGAATAAATTAAATTAAATATAACTATTACATTTAAATCTGGGCTCCATTACAAATGAGTCTTCATGCGCTCCTTGATCATTTGCTCCAATTCTTCAAAATAATTCTAATTAATCCTATTACAAAACTATTTACAATAAATAGAAACCTTGATCAAAAGTCAAGGGGAAGTACATAGGAGGGATATAGAATTATACATAAGAAAAATTAGAAATACGAGGTACGCAGACCCCATTTATAAAACCCATTCATTCATGCATCAATTTAAAATTAAATCCAATCACATTGGTCAATAGTCCATAATCAATCCCATTTATTATCATATATATCAATAAATATTATTCATCGCATGAATTAAATAAAATATTCCATATATGTATTGGTATCATTTAATGGGCAATTAAAGATGCATGAAATCCAATTTCATGTTTAAAATAAACCTTTTATTTTAATTATAAAATTATTTAAAAATAAACTATTTATTTTTATTATTTTAAAATTACCTAAAATAAACTCTTTTATTTTTGAAATTTTAAAATCTGCACAAAATTACCAAACTGTTTGGCTAATTAATATATATATTATTAACATATCATATATATTAATAATATATATACACATATCAATAGTACGGTAATCATTAGCATGATTGATACCAATCTAGAATTGTATCATACTAAGTTACTAACATATATATATATATATACCCAGCAACTGGCTTTATCATATGACACAAAAATGGGACAAGCATATATATATATATATATAATCCGAAAGTGGCTAACTTATGCGGCTTTTGTTTGCTTTTGTTAATATATATATATTTTAAATATATATTATATATCCGAAGCCCTTTTGGTCATCAACTGCCGAAAACTGGTGGCTATATTAATGACTCAAAATTTGGGACAAGCATGTATATATATATATATATATATATATATATATATATTAATTACCGAATCCGTGCGGCTGCTTTGCCGGAACTGTAGCTGCTTTTCGGGTTTTTTTTTTTTTTTTTTTTTTTTTTCAATTTTCCAAAATCGAAATTGTTACTTCATTGAATACAATTCACAATCCGAAAACCCAGCCTTTTTCAATTCAATTCGGTAATAATTTATACACATATATATATATATGTTTCAAAAGCTTTTTTAAAATAATAATTTTACACAACAAATTATGCCCAATAAATTATTCTAAACACATACCTATACAGATATGGAATCAAAATAATTAATAATTAGCATAAAGTTTGGCTCTTGATACCACTGTTGGTTTGTAATATTCATAGACGCAATCAAATTGCACAAAATAGCGGAAGCATGGTAAAATCAAATTTAAAAATTTACAAACCATAATCCAGGATCGACCTTTATGTGCAATTATTAATTAATAAAGAAGAAGTTAGAGATATACCCTTGTAGAACTCAAAGCTTCAACGGGTACAAGTTCACCTCCAAATCCTTCGCGTTCTCCTTGAATTTCACCGATTGAATTCCAGTGATCAATGTTAGCCACCCAAGTGTTTGGTCTCTAGAGGTGATCCACCAAGGAATAACAATAATTCAAGAAGTGGGTGATGGCAAACCCTAGTTTTCTCTCTCTAGAGAATATATGAGTACTCTCCCAAAACTTATGAAAGTGTATGTGTGTAACCCTAATCCATAATAAGACTTCTCTTATTTATAGATTTAGTAAACCATCCTAACACCTTTAGGAATAGGGTTTTTAATTAAACTCCTAATCTAATTGTTGTTTCATTATTTCCTTCAAATTGGTAAACAAATAGATGATTTAGTGTCATATTACTTCGTTCAAATTTGTTTAGCACCAAAAGGTGAAATCCTATCACTCTCGCATTCAAAACCGTACGTACTACTCACACAAGTCCTCGGTTGAGGAAAACTTCTAGTTGTTTCATTCCTCCCTTCAAATTGGTAAACAAATAGATGGTTTAGTGTCATATTACTTCGTTCAATTTTGTTTAGCATCAAAAGGTGCAATCCTATCACTCTCGCATTCAAAACCGTACGTACAACTAACACAAAACCTCGGTTAAAGAGCACTTCTAGTTGTTTCATTCATCCCTTCAAATTGGTAAACAAATAGATGATTTAGTATCATATTACTTCGTTCAAATTTGTTTAGCATCAAAAGGTGCAATCCTGTAATGACCACGAATTTCATTAGTCATTGTAAATATACTTAATAAATATTTAGCAATGAATTTAAATTTTTCTCATTAATTAATTGTGCATTAGATAATTAAATAAATGTACTTATGTGCATGTATATTTATTTAAAGAATTAAAGCAAAATGTATAATTAATTAAAGCAAATCTAATTGGATTATATTTTATATCCAAATAAGTTGATAAACTAGGTTAAAGATATTAACCTAGTAGCCCATGTAATTAATTTAATTACTAGCCCATGTAATTAATTAAACAAGCCCAATGCTTGATTTAATTAAATGTAGCATAGTTATTTAAATGCTAGCCCAATGTGTTAATTAAATTGAGCCCAAACCAATTCAATGGATGAGCCCAATATATTAATTTCCTAAGTCCAACATGGAGCCCAATAGGAAGTCAAAATTGGTCAACAATTGAAACCATGTATATATATATATATATATATATATATATATGTGTGTGTGTGTGTGTGTGTGTGTGTGTGTGTGTGTGTGTATAATTGAACATTTAAGCAATAAAAACACAAGGAAAAATGGCCAATAAAGGGCCATTTGGCCGGCCAATGTGGGGCCCCTTGGGGGTGGCTTGTGAGCTTCATGTTGCTTCAAAATCAAGCCATGTCATAAGTTGCTCAACCACTCTAGTCAATCAACTAGTCAATCCATGAAATAGTAAGCTAGTTTAGCACTTAATTTGACCAACATGGGAGAATTAGTGAGTTAATGCTAGATTAGTGGTTGGCTATAAATAAGAGACTCCACATTGGGTCTAAGGTGTTAGTTCATTTGCTAGACTTTTCTAGAGAAAAGAGAGAGAACATTTGTGAGCTAAAGAGAGAATACACACAAGTGTTGAGTGAAAAAGCTAAGGAAAATCTTGGTGGATGTCCTCAAGCTTCATAACTTACTTTGGTAGGAGGAGAAGGAGAGCAAGCAAATCACTAAGGTTTAAAAGTTCTCTAAAAACCTTCTCATTTCATTTTTGTAGTCTAGAAAGCTTTTGATCGGTTAAAATCTATTTTTAACTGATCAAAACTCGTTTTGACGATCTAGATGTATTTAACTATGTAATATATGTATATTCATAGATCTATGTGTTTATAACATGATTTGGTAGGTTAGAATTGCATAGAAGCTAAAGAAATATGTGTAACACAATTTTACCGGTAAACCCTAACCATGCATGCTATGTTTGATGTTGTATTTTGAAATGTAGAAATCCAAAATTGGATTTTTATGACTAGAAAGCTAGATCTATGAGTTTTAAAGATAAAACCTTTTGGAAGTTTTCAAAAATAATTAATAACAAAGAAGTTATAGCTTTTATCAAAAAGGATGTCGTTTTTCAACCCTATGTGGTTCGATCCGTAAATTTCGTGTAAAACGCTTTCAAAAAGACGATCGAACCATGAAATATTGTAAAACATTAAGTTAGGAACACATCAACACTGATTTGGTGTGATTTGGATGTGTAGATTTTATTTAATCAAGGTTTGATCAAAGGGTATCAAAACTGTCAAGAAATCAAAATTAGGGTTTGCATTCTGTGAGTCAGCGCCGGGGCGCAGTGTGTAGAACAAACCACTGCGCCGGGGCGCAGTCCACTGTTTTGAGAAAAAAATAAAAACCCGAACCGGGTCGGGTCGGGCCGGGTCAACCGGGTCGGGTCGGGTCTGGTTCGGGTCAGAAAATGAAAAATGTTCCAGAAATCATTTTAGTATTTTTGGACTTAATAAATATATTTTTAAATACATATATAATTGATTTATTGATTTAAAGGTGTATAAATATTATTATTGAAATAATAATATAATAAGGGTAATAAAATATTATTAAATAAATAATAATATTAGAAGATTATTAAAATATTATTAAGTGTATAATAATACTATAAAGTCAATAAAATATTATTAAATGAGTAATAATATTAGATAATCAATAAAGTATTATTAAAGGAATAATAATATTAGATATATATTAAAATATTATTAAATAATTAATAATATTAAATAATTAATAAAATATTATTAAATGATTAAAAATATTAGATAATTAATAAAATATTGTTAAATGATTAATAATATTAGAAACTTAATAAAATATTATTAAATGATTAATAATATTAGAAACTTAATAAAATATTATTAAAGGATTAATAATATTAGATACTTAATAAAATATTATTAAATGATTAATAATATTAGCTACTTAATAAAATATTATTAAATGATTAATAATATTAGGTAACGAATAAAATATTATTAAATGATTAATAATATTAGATACTCAATAAGGTATTATTAAATGATTAATAATATTAGATATTTATTTTGAACTATATTAAACAAGTAATATAAGTTCTTTGTGTTTGAAATATTATCAAATAATGATAATATTTCTTAAGTGTTTAATTACCCACAATTAATTAATTATGTGGATTCGTAAGGTTTATAAAGGTCATTATACTTACAAGTATATGATACTAATTTAAGATCAAATTGATTTAATTGTTAGGTTCGTTCAAGGATTGTTAGATTAATTTGATTAGCAGTAGACGACGCACGAGGCAAGTTTTCTAACTTTAACTTGTAATTCTTATTGCAAGTTTTCTACCCTTAACTTGTACTTATTGTTGCAATTATTATTCAACCATATTTACATTTCAACTATTGTTGAGCAAGTATTCTACACTCGTAGATATTTGACAGACCTTTAAGTGAATTAATTATTAAAAATTACTTCACATCGCTATTGATTATTGTATTCGCACATAGTGCTTTGCAAACTGTTTAAGAACGTCTAAGCTAATTGTTTCGGCTAGACAAATGTATGTTAAATTCATTTAATTGAATATTATAAAAGCTTATCCAAACCACTGGTTGGTGCGGATTTTTACAGTAAGACTGAGATAGAACAACCCTAGTTAAAGGGAATTTTTATTTGTCGGAGACCCGACAGCGCGCAAGAAAACTAAATGTGATGCATATACATAGGACATTAGAGGACTGATCCCCTCAAGTGTCCCGCTATTTTTAAACAAGGAGTCAGACATTGTATGTCTGTTTTACCTTAGTAGCAGTTCATGGTCCTTAAAGTCCACTCAGCAGTAGAGAGTCAGTCCCTTCTTTTATTGAACATTGATTCTTGTTATCTTTCACAATTGCTATTGTTGAAAACTTGAAGTTATTTCCATTCATCATGATATATCGTATGATTGTTGTTTATAAACTTGTTGAGTCATTTAGTTGCTCATTCTTGCTATATCATGACTATATTTCAGCCATTCCCGAAAGCTCTAAATCGGACAAAGGCAAAGGGAAAGCGAATGCTTAGTTTTAAGTAATTGCATGCTAGTTTAATTTACTGTTATGTAATTACTGTTGTAAATCTTTTGTATTTCCCTTAAGATATGTAATGATAAGATTAAGGTAATAGACCTTGGGAAGTGTAGCCTTTTGATTAAGGAACCTTTTCTATTATTCCGCGAAGTTGAATACAATTTATGTAGTTCATTATTGTTTAGTATTGTACAGTGAGAACCAAACCCGAGGTTAAAGAACCCGGATTTGGGGTCGTCACAAATCCCATCACTCTCGCATTCAAAACCGTACGTATAACTCACATAAGTCCTCGGTTAAGGAAAGCTTCTAGTTGTTTCATTCCCCCTACAAATTGGTAAACGAATAGATGATTTAGTGTCATATTACTTCGTTCAACTTTATTTAGCACCAAAAGGTGCAATCATATCACTCTCGCATTCAACACAGTACGTACAACTCACACAAGTCCTCGGTTAAGGAAAGCGTCTAGTTGTTCCATTCCTCCCTTCAAATTGGTAAACAAATAGATGATTTAGTGTCATATTACTTCGTTCAACTTTGTTTAGCATCAAAAGGTGCAATCCTATCACTCTCGCATTCAAAACCATACGTACAACTAACACAAAACCTCGGTTAAAGAACACTTCTAGTTGTTTCATTCATCCCATCAAATTGGTAAACCAATAGATGATTTAGTGTCATATTACTTCGTTCAACTTTGTTTAGCACCAAAAGGTGCAATCCTATCACTCTCGCATTCAAAACCATACGTACAACTAACACAAGTCCTCGGTTAAAGAAAACTTCAAGTTGTTTCATTATTTCCTTCAAATTGGTAAACAAATAGATGATTTAGTTTCATATTACTTCGTTTAACTTTGTTTAGCACCAAAAGGTGCAATCCTGCCATTCTCGCATTCAAAACCGTACGTACAACTCACACAAATCCACGGTTAAGGAAAGCATCTAGTTGTTTCATTCCTCCCTTCAAATTGGTAAACAAATAGATGATTTAGTGTCATATTATCTCGTTCAACTTTGTTTAGTATCAAAAGGTGCAATCCTATCACTCTCGCATTGAAAACCGTACGTACAACTAACACAAGTCCTCGGTTAAAGAACACTTCTAGTTGTTTCATTATTTCCTTCAAATTGGTAAACAAATAGATGATTTAGTGTCATATTACTTCGTTCAAATTTGTTTAGCACCAAAAGGTGAAATCATATCGCTCTCGCATTCAAAACCGTACGTACAACTCACAAGTCCTCGGTTGAGGAAAGATTCTAGTTGTTTGATTCCTCCCTTCAAATTGGTTAACAAATAGATGATTAAGTGTCATATTACTTCGTTTAACTTTATTTAGCACCAAAAGGTGCAATCCTATCACTCTTACATTCAAAACTGTACGTACAACTCACACAAGTCCTCGGTTAAGGAAAGCGTCAAGTTGTTTCATTCCTCCCTTCAAATTGGTAAACAAATAGATGATTTAGTGTTATATTACTTCGTTCAACTTTCTTTAGCACCAAAAGGTGCAATCCTATCACTCTCGCATTCAAAACAGTACGTACAACTCACACAAGTCCTCGGTTAAGTAAAGCGTCTAGTTGTTTCATTCCTCCCTTCCAATTGGTAAACAAATAGATGATTTAGTGTAATATTACTTCGTTTAACTTTGTTTAGCACCAAAAGGTGAAATCATATCACTCTCGCATTCAAAACCGTACGTACAACTCCCACAAGTTCTCGGTTAAGGAAAGCGTCTAGTTGATTCATTCCCCCCTTCAAATTGGTAAAGAAATAGATGATTTAGTGTCATATTACTTCGTTCAACTTTGTTTAGCACCAAAAGGTGCAATCCTATCACTCTCGCATTCAAAACCATACGTACAACTAACATAAGTCCTCGGTTAAAGAAAACTTCAAGTTGTTTCATTATTTCCTTCAAATTGGTAAACAAATAGATGATTTAGTTTCATATTACTTCGTTTAACTTTGTTTAGCACCAAAAGGTGCAATCATATCACTCTCGCATTCAAAACCGTACGTACACCTCACACAAGTCCTCAGTTGAGGAAACCTTCTAGTTGTTTCATTCCTCCCTTCAAATTGGTAAACAAATAGATGATTTAGTGTCATATTACTTCGTTCTACTTTGTTTAGCATCAAAAGGTGCAATTCTATCACACTCTCTTTCAAAACCGTACGTACAACTAACACAAGTCCTCGGTTAAAGAGCAATTCTAGTTGTTTCATTATTTCCTTCAAATTGTTAAACAAATAGATGATTTAGTGTCATATTACTTCATTCAATTTTGTTTAGCATCAAAAGGTGCAATCCTATCATTCTCGTATTCAAAATCGTACGTACAACTCACACAAGTCCTCGGTTAAGGAAAGTTTCTAGTTGTTTCATTATTTCCGTCAAATTGGTAAAAAATAGATGATTTAGTGTCATATTACTTCGTTTAACTTTATTTAGCACCAAAAAGTGCAATCCTATCACTCTCGCATTCAAAACCGTACGTACAACTGTAACGCCCCGAAAATTCCCGTACTAGCTACAGGCAACCTCGTGCGTTATTGTACAACCTTCTTTATCTCAATCATAACTTACAACAATATTATAGTTGTTAACAACAGAGTTATTTAAAATTTTAACATAATCCTGTCTCAGAATCGCAATCTTTAAACATTCTATTACAACTTTGAAATCATATGAATAATGATTTAGCATACCACCCTGTCACCCTTATACATAAAGGACAACATCTGAAAAATGATTTAAAATAATCTATATATGTTCTCTTAACATTTCAGTTTGTTAATCTATAGCACATTTAAGACATAAAAATCTTCACAAGTAATACCCACGGATATAATTTATTCTATCGCAAGGTTTTACTATAAAAGCACCTACGTTTCGATCTGGATGACTCGTTAGTCAATCTTCATCTTCGCCTCTACCAGAGTAATCAGCTTCCTCAAGCTTTTCTGTAATATTTTATTTTAAGCAAGAGTGAGCACGACGGCTCAGCAAGTCTAACAGTTTCACATTACACATAAACATATTTCATCATGCTTTATGCATCTCATGCTTTGCAGTGACTACGTATCTCATGCATATCATGTTTTGCATTTACTCTATGATTCATGTTATTCATGCATGTCATTTACAATTTCATACAGTTCAATATAGAACAATCAACTTAATCAGCTACTGCATATCAACAATTTATTTCAACTTGTATCACAAAGGCACATTAACACATTATTGCACATAATAACATATGCACACATAATAATTTTACAATATTCTAAATCATGCACATAATGCAACACGTTCTGAAAAATTTGCCTGGACTTGCATAACCAGCTTACGATAATCTTTCACGTTCCTTGCACCACCTACACGGTATGTGAGATTAACGGTGCACAATATCAGTCAAAGTTTGACTCAATACTAAATCTTATTTTAAAGATATTTATTTCTTCTTATCGTTCCCTTTATTTAATAGGATTAATTTCATATTTTAGTCTCTCTTTGACTTGACTCAGTGTTTCATATTCAACACCATAAATCTTTTGTTCGAAGCTATACAGTTCTGACATTTATTAATGTCACTGCATTAATGCCTGGGCCTTATTTCTATTTAGGTCGAACAACTAATTAGTCACTAATGGACCATACCCTTTGTTTAACTTAATCACATAATTTAACTCGACAACTTATCATAATATTATCAATCTCGAAAAATATTTTAAATCTTACTATCAATTAGTAATAACTTATAATGTTATTTAATTGTTAAATAACATATTAAATAATCATTACTATTATTAATTCCTTTTTAATAATAGTTTACCTTAATCATTATTATTAATCTTTTAGTAATAATTTAATTGCATGCTAGTATTATTACCCTTTAATAATATTTTAATTGACTTATTATTATTATTAATTATTTTAATAATAATTTAATTGTTCATCAATATTATTACTCACTTAATAATATTTGAAATCCTCGCGTATCATTAGTAATTATTTAATAATGATTCAACCCTTAACTATTTTTATTCAATAGTTAATTACTTGTTAAACAATATTATTAATTCTTTAATAATATTGTAAATCTTTATTTATCATTATTATTTATTTAATAATGGTTTAGCTCTTAACTATTATTATTTAATAGTTAAATAAATGCTAAACAATATTATTAATTCTTTAATAATATTTTAAATTAATTACATATCATTATTAATTATTGAATAATAATTTAATTCTTAACTATTTTCATTTAATAGTTAATCATTAATATTATCAATATATTTTAATTACTTAATAATCTTCTTCCGATTAAGAAATAATTTATTCCACTCAATTACCATTTATTTATTTATTTTAATATGAATTAAATAATAATTAATTAATTATTTATCCGCACTCATTATTTAATATTAATTAAATAATAAATAATTATACTATTAACTCTAACATCCTTTGATTACTATTTAATATATTAAATAGTAAGCAATTAACCATCTTTAATTATTATTTAATGTTGATTAAATAATAATTAATTAATTTGTGGCCTTTATTTTTTATTTACTCTTAAATAAATAATAAATAATTAGTTTAAATATTTTCTCGTAATTTAGTTACTATTTAATATCAATTAAATAATAATTACCTAGTTACTTCATTTATTTACTATTTAATTACCAAATAAATAATAAATAATTAATTTATTTTCTCCAAACATGTTGATATTATTATTAAATACATAAAGAACATATTTAAGATTTAATAATAATTTATTTATAATTTTCTTGAATTATTAGCTAGGTAGTCACAAATTAGTGTACATTTACACCATAAATAATATGAAAAATACCAATTTTCAGAAATAATACCATCTCAATACCTATAACACTTCAAATAATCAGTAGGTTATTTGTTCATATTTTTCCAAAATTTAAAAATACTTTTTATTATTTTTCATACATTTAGTAAGCTTTTATCATTTAATAATTATGAAAAATAGCTACTGACATTACAAAAATACCATTAAATTCCAGAAAATAGTACACAAAATTCCAAGCAACTTTCTAGTTTGGGCCGTCGCCGGAACCGGCCGGAAAATGGGTGAACCGGCCGCCGGAATGCTCCGGCCGGTTCACCGAAAAAAAACCGGCAGTAACATTGCCTTATTCCAGATTTTTGTCAAGCTTTGGGGTCTTTTATTAAAACCTTAATAACTTGAGTTCTATAACTCCGATGGAGCTCTACTTTATATTGTTGCGTTCGTATCTTCTCGAACTACAATTTTCCATTATTGGATTAATTTTTCGGACATGATTTGACCTCCGAAAACAGCCTGGAACCGGACTGTTCACGCAAAACTTCCGACAGTGGAGTGTTTTAGTAGAAAAATCATATCTCACTCGTTTTAAATCGGATTTTAGTCATTCAAGTTTGAGAATTTACATAACTTCAAGATCTATCCAAAAAAATTGACGGATCAAAAATCCGACTTACGGCGTGTGAACAGTAAATCCGTTTATGGGCTGCTCGGTTTATAACTTTCCGGCAAATATGATTTTGTATATTTTGGCTAACTTTTCCACATAAACCCATACGAAAAATCATGAAAAATACTCTAACACATACTTCTAACGTCCTAGAATGCTTTTAAGCATTTAAAGCTTGATCAACATAAATCAAACAAAATATTATATATAGGATATAACATTAGGGTTTTTAGGGTTTTCTACTTACCTTTTTGGTTTAAAGGCTTGTTTTCTAATCTTTCCAAAATAGGATATGAAACTTGATGGCATCAAGACCTCCCCTCCTGCTGCCGTGGCCCCTCTTGGAGGTGTTCTTGGTATATTTGTGGTACTAAGCTCACAAGAAATGAAGAAAATGGAGGTACTTTGCTCTCTCACTCTTTCTCTCTTGGCTTCCTCTCTTCCTATCTCTAAAATCTGATTTCTACAATTTTTCTAACCCTTCAAAAGAGTTGGGGGAGTGTTATATTTATAGAAGAAGGTTAATTTAGTTTATCTCCTTAATTAAGCAAGCTTTGACCACATTAGCCTAATTAAACACAAACAAAGACCCACAAAATGAGGAGGGATCTAGGGGCCATGTTTTCTAGGATTTCTTTAATATTTTTCTAGAGCCAAGCAAGCCTACTAGGGCCTTTATAGGCTGCTGCCAGCAGCCCTATATATATCTATATATATAATTTATTTTTCCTTTATTTTCCAAATTGATGCATAATTATATATATATATACTTATATATATATAATGGGTCACCACTTAAATCCTCTTTGGACCAACATTTGGGCTCCCAATACACTTTAGTTTGGGCTTGGAAAATAATTAAATTGGACTCTCAATTGGGCTCCCTTTAATTAATTTATTGGGCTAATTTATTTAATTAACCACACTAAAATCACAAATCCTTAATTAAACAATTAATTAGACTTGTTAAATATTTAATTGAGTTAGTCCACTAATTAGTTATTTTATTTGGACTATTAATTGGGATTTTAAATATTCTTCCCATTTCCCATTAATTAGTAATCATACTAATTAATTTACTAAATTTATTTCGTTCTGCTATATTCGAAGTAAATTGAATATTTAATTAATTAATTAACTTATCGATTTCTCGATATTAATAACTCTAGGATTCATCCACTAATTATTTTATTTTATTAGTGGAGCTATTTCTAGTTCAATTGCTACTGCGAGTCGCGCATCTGCTTGAATTCAATAATCGCGCGTAGGTTTAGTTAATTATCGAGTCGATTCACTAAACGATTTTAATTTAATCATCTAATCCAATTAGACTTGCCCTAATTAAGCCTCATTGAATCCTAATTAGGGTTTCTCAACATATCGCTCGCTCGGTATTAATTTTCTAAGTTTGTTCGTCATTTTAATAATCCCGTTGATCGAACAACCTTAAAATAAAATCTCGGATATTCAATATTCAGAATACCCCTTCTTAGGGTTTACAATAATCACCCTTAATTAATTCACTAATTTAGAAAATTTAAATTCTAAATTTTAATTATAACATTATTATTATATTTTCGGGTTCATTTCAACTAGGTTGGCTTAAAATCGAATTACCACAACAATACCTAGCTTATCTTATTCATCAAATAATTCATCAAATTTTAAAGGTGTCATACTACCTTGTTTTACCCTGGTGAATTGTCTTTATTATAATTCTCTTATCTATCGAGTCACTAATCGCATCCTGAGTTAATAACTGATTTACTCGTCCCTCTAAGGCATCTTTGCTCAAAGAGAGAATTTTTAGGATTCTGCAACACTTGAACCTCCCAGGCTCTTACTAACACATAGATAACAAAATTTATCCATTTATTTACACCCTTCTCACAGAACTAGGTTTTAATCTACAACCTTTATTTTATCATCAAGACCTTATTAAAAAAAATCTCATGAAATATCTGGGATATTACAACAACTCACACAAGTCCTCGGTTAAGGAAAGCATCCAGTTGTTCCATTCCTCCCTTCAAATTGGTAAACAAATAGATGATTTAGTGTCATATTACTTCGTTCAACTTTGTTTAGCACCAAAAGGTGCAATCCTATCACTCTTGCATTCAAAACAGTACGTACAACTCACACAAGTCCTCGATTAAGGAAAGCGTCTAGTTGTTTCATTCCTCCCTTCAATTTAGTTAAACAAATAGATGATTTAGTGTCATATTACTTCGTTCAACTTTGTTTAGCAGCAAAAGGTGCAATCCGATTCTCGCATTCAAAACCATACGTATAACTAACACAAGTCCTCAGTAAAATAAAACTTCAAGTTGTTTCATTATTTCCTTCAAATTGGTAAACAAATAGATGATTTAGTTTCATATTACTTCGTTTAACTTTGTTTAGCACCAAAAGATGCAATCCAATCACTCTCACATTCAAAACCGTACGTACAACTCACAAAAATCCTCGGTTAAGGAAAGCGTGTAGTTGTTTCCTTCCCCCCTTCAAATTGGTAAACAAATAGATGATTTAGTGTCATATTACTTCGTTCAACTTTGTTTAGCACTGAAATGTGCAATCCTATCACTCTTGCATTCAAAACAGTAAGTACAACTCACACAAGTCCTTGATTAACGAAAGCGTCTAGTTGTTTCATTCCTCCCTTCAATTTGGTAAACAAATAGATGATTTAGTGTCATATTACTTCGTTCAACTTTGTTTAGCACCAAAAGGTGCAATCCAATTCTAGCATTCAAAACCATACGTATAACTAACACAAGTCCTCAGTAAAAGAAAACTTGAAGTTGTTTCATTATTTCCTTCAAATTGGTAAACAAATAGATGATGTAGTTTCATATTACTTCGTTTAACTTTGTTTAGCACTAAAATGTGCAATCCTATCACTCTCGCATTCAAAACCGTACGTACAATTCACACAAATCCTCGGTTAAGGAAAGCGTCTAGTTGTTTCATTCCTCCCTTCAAATGGGAAACAAATAGATGATTTAGTGTCATATTACTTCGTTCAAATTTGTTTAGCATCAAAAGGTGCAATCCTATCACTCTCGCATTCAAAACCGTACGTACAACTAACACAAGTCCTCGGTTAAAGAGCACTTCTAGTTCCTTCATTATTTCCTTCAAATTGGTAAACAAATAGATGATTTGTTGTCATATTACTTCGTTCAACTTTGTTTAGCATCAAAAGTTGCAATCCTACCACTCTCGCATTCCAAACCGTACGTACAACTCACACAAGTCGTCGGTTAAGGAAAGCTTCTAGTTGTTTCTTTATTTCCGTCAAATTGGTAAACAAATAGATGATTTAGTGTCATATTACTTCGTTTAACTTTGTTTAGCACCAAAAGGTGAAATCCTATCACTGTCGCATTCAAAACCGTACGTACAACTCACACAAGTCCTCGGCTAAGGAAAGCGTCTAGTTGATTCATTCCTCCCTTCAAATTGGTAAACAAATAGATGATTGATTGTCATATTACTTCGTTCAACTTTGTTTAGCATCAAAAGGTGCAATCCTATCACTCTCGCATTCAAAACCGTACGTACAACTCACACAAGTCGTCGGTTAAGTAAAGCTTCTAGTTGTTTCATTATTTCCGTCAAATTGGTAAACAAATAGATGATTTAGTTTCATATTACTTCGTTTAACGTTGTTTAGCACCAAAAGGTGCAATCCTATCACTCTCGCATTCAAAACCGTACGTACAACTCACACAAGTCCTCGGTTAAGGAAAGCGTCTAGTTGTTTCATTCCTGCCTTCAAATTGGTAAACAAATAGATGATTTAGTGTCGTATTACCTCGTTCAACTTTGTTTAGCATCAAAAGGTGCAATTCTATCACTCTCGCATTCAAAACCGTACGTACAACTAACACAAGTCCTCGGTTAAAGAACACTTCTAGTTGTTTCATTATTTCCTTCAAATTGGTAAACAAATAGATGATTTAGTGTCATATTACTTCGTTCAAATTTGTTTATTACCAAAAGGTGAAATCCTATCACTCTCGCATTCAAAACCGTACGTACAACTCACACAAGTCCTCGGTTGAGGAAACCTTATAGTTGTTTCCTTCCTCCCTTCAAATTCTTAAACAAATAGATGATTTAGTGTCATATTACTTCGTTTAACTTTATTTAGCACCAAAAGGTGCAATCCTATCACTCTCGCATTCAAAACCGTACGTACAAGTCACACAAGTCCTCGGTTAAGGAAAGCGTTTAGTTGTTTCATTCCTCCCTTCAAATTGGTAAACAAATAGAAGATTTAGTGTCATATTACTTCGTTCAACTTTGTTTATAACCAAAAGCTGCAATCCTATCACTCTTGCATTCAAAACAGTACGTACAACTCACACAAGTCCTGGATTAAGGAAAGCGTCTAGTTGTTTCATTCCTCCCTTCAATTTGGTAAACAAATAGATGATTTAGTGTCATATTACTTCGTTCAACTTTGTTTAGCACCAAAAGGTGCAATCCGATTCATGCTTTCAAAACCATACGTATAACTAACACAAGTCCTCAGTAAAAGAAAAATTCAAGTTGTTTCATTATTTCCTTCACATTGGTAAACAAATAGATGATTTAGTTTCATATTACTTCGTTTAACTTTGTTTAGCACCAAAATGTGCAATCCTATCACTCTCGCATTCAAAACAAGACGTACAACTCACACAAGTCCTCGGTTAAGAAAAGCGTCTAGTTGTTTCATTCCTCCCTTCAAATTGGTAAACAAATGATGATTTAGTTTCATATTACTTCGTTCAACTTTGTTTAGCATCAAAAGGTGCAATCCTATCACTCTTACATTCAAAACCGTACCTACAACTAATACAAGTCCTCGGTTAAAGAGCACTTCTTCTAGTTGCTTCATTATTTCCTTCAAATTGATAAACAAATAGATGATTTGTTGTCATATTACTTCATTCAACTTTGTTTAGCCTCAAAAGGTGCAATCATATCACTCTCGCAATCAAAACCGTACGTACAACTCACACAAGTCGTCGGTTAAGGAAAGCTTCTAGTTGTTTCATGATTTCCGTCAAATTGGTAAACAAATAGATGATTTAGTGTCATATTACTTCGTTTAACTTTGTTTAGCACCAAAATGTGAAATCCTACCAATCTCACATTCAAAAACGCACGTACAACTCACATAAGTCCTCGGTTAAGGAAAGCTTCTAGTTGTTTCATTCCTCCCTTCAAATTGGTAAACAAATAGATGATTTAGTGTCATATTACTTCGTTCGACTTTGTTTAGCATCAAAGGTGCAATCCTATCACTCTCGCATTCAAAACCGTACGTACAACTCACACAAGTCCTCGGTTAAGGAAAGCTTCTAGTTGTTGCATTATTTCCGTCAAATTGGTAAACAAGTAGATGATTTAGTGTCATATTACTTCGTTTAGCTTTGTTTAGCACCAAAAGGGGAAATCCTATCACTCTCGCATTCAAAACCGTACGTACAACTCACACAAGTCATCGGTTAAAGAAAGCGTCTAGTTGATTCATTCCTCCCTTCAAATTGGTAAACAAATAGATGATTTAGTGTCATATTACTTCGTTCAACTTTGTTTAGCACCAAAAGGTGCAATCCTATCACTCTCGCATTCAAAACCATACGTACAACTAACACAAGTCCTCGGTTAAAGAAAACTTCAAGTTGTTTCATTATTTCCCCCAAATTGGTAAACAAAAAGATGATTTAGTTTCATAATACTTCGTTTAACTTTGTTTAGCACCAAAAGGTGCAATCCTATCACTCTCGCATTCAAAATCGTACGTACAACTAACACAAGTCCTCGGTTAAGGAAAACATCTAGTTGTTTCATGCCTCCCTTCAAATTGTTAAACAAATAGATGATTTAGTTTCATATTACCTCGTTCAACTTTGTTTAGCATCAAAAGGTGCAATCCTATCACTCTCGCATTGAAAACCGTACGTACAACTAACACAAGTTCTCGGTTAAAGAAAGCATTTAGTTGTTTCATTCCTCTCTTCAAATTGGTAAACAAATAGATGATTTAGTGTCATATTACTTCTTTCAACTTTGTTTAGCAACAAAAGGTCCAATCCTATCACTCTCGCATTCAAAACCATACGTACAACTAACACAAGTCCTCGGTTAAAGAGCACTTCTAGTTGTTTCATTATTTCCTTCAAATTGGTAAACGAATAGATGATTTCGTTTTATATTACTTTGTTTAACTTTGTTTAGCTCCAACAGGTGCAATCCTATCACTCTCGCATTCAAAACCGTACGTACAACTAATAGAAGTCTTCGGTTAAAGAGCACTTCTAGTTGTTTCATTATTTCCTACAAATTGGTAAACGAATAGATGATTTAGTGTCATATTACTTCGTTCAACTTTGTTTAGCATCAAAAGGTGCAATCCTATCACTCTCGCATTCAAAACCGTACGTACAACTCACACAAGTCCTCGGTTAAGGAAAGCGTCTAGTTGTTTCATTATTTTCGTCAAATTGTTAAACAAATAGATGATTTAGTGTCATATTACTTCGTTTAACTTTGTTTAGCACCAAAAGGTGAAATCCTATCACTCTCGTATTCAAAACCGTACGTACATCACAAAAGTCTTCGGTTAAGGAAAGCGTCTAGTTGTTTCATTCCTCCCTTCGAATTGGTAAGGAAATAGATGATTTAGTGTCATATTACTTCGTTCAACTTTGTTTAGCACCAAAAGATGCAATCCTATCACTCTCGCATTCAAAACCATACGTACAACTAACACAAGTCCTCAGTTAAAGAAAACTTGAAGTTTTTTCATTATTTCCTTCAAATTGGTAAACGAATAGATGATTTAGTTTCATATTAATTCGTTTAACTTTGTTTAGCACCAAAAGGTGAAATCCTATCACTCTCGCATTCAAAACCGTATGTACAACTCACACAAGTCCTCGGTTAAGGAAAGCGTCTAGTTGTTTCATTCCTCCCTTCAAATTGGTAAACAAATAGATGATTTAGTGTCATATTACGTCGTTCAACTTTGTTTAGCACCAAAATGTGCAATACTATCACTCTCGCATTCAAAACCGTACGTACAACTCACACAAGTCCTCAGTTAAGGAAAACGTCTAGTTGTTTCATTCCTCCCATCAAATTGGTAAACAAATAGATGATTTAGTGTCATATTAATTCGTTCAGCTTTTGTTTAGCATCAAAAGGTGCAAATCTATCACTCTCGCATTCAAAACCGTACGTACAACTAACACAAGTCCTCGGTTAAAGAGCACTTCTAGTTGTTTCATTATTTCCTTCAAATTGGTAAACAAATAGATGATTTAGTGTAATATTACTTCGTTCAACTTTGTTTAGCATCAAAAGGTGCAATCCTTTCACTCCCGCATTCAAAACCGTACGTACAACTCACACAAGTCCTCGGTTATGGAAAGCTTCTAGTTGTTTCATTATTTCCGTCAAATTGGTAAACAAATAGATGATTTAGTGTCATATTACTTTCTTTAACTTTGTTTAGCACTAAAAGGTGAAATCCTATCACTCTCGCATTCAAAACTGTACGTACAACTCACACAAGTCCTCGGCTAAGGAAAGCGTCTAGTTGTTTCATTCCTCCCTTCCAATTGGTAACCAAATAGATGATTTAGTGTCATATTACTTCTTTCAACTTTGTTTAGCAACAAAAGGTCCAATCCTATCACTCTCGCATTCAAAACCATACGTACAACTAACACAAGTCCTCGGTTAAAGAGCACTTCTAGTTGTTTCATTATTTCCTTCAAATTGGTAAACGAATAGATGATTTCGTTTCATATTACTTTGTTTAACTTTGTTTAGCTCCAACAGGTGCAATCCTATCACTCTCGCATTCAAAACCGTACGTACAACTAATACAAGTCTTCGGTTAAAGAGCACTTCTAGTTGTTTCATTATTTCCTACAAATTGGTAAACGAATAGATGATTTAGTGTCATATTACTTCGTTCAACTTTATTTAGCATCAAAAGGTGCAATCCTATCACTCTCGCATTCAAAACCGTACGTACAACTCACACAAGTCCTCGGTTAAGGAAAGTGTCTAGTTGTTTCATTATTTTCGTCAAATTATTAAACAAATAGATGATTTAGTGTCATATTAGTTCGTTTAACTTTGTCTAGCACCATAAGGTGAAATCCTATCACTCTCGTATTCAAAACCGTACGTACATCACACAAGTCCTCGGTTAAGGAAAGCGACTAGTTATTTCATTCCTCCCTTCGAATTGGTAAAGAAATAGATGATTTAGTGTCATATTACTTCGTTCAACTTTGTTTAGCACCAAAAGATGCAATCCTATCACTCTCGCATTCAAAACCATACGTACAACTAACACAAGTACTCAGTTAAAGAAAACTTGAAGTTTTTTCATTATTTCCTTCAAATTGGTAAACGAATACATGATTTAGTTTCATATTAATTCGTTTAACTTTGTTTAGCACCAAAAGGTGAAATCCTATCACTCTCGCATTCAAAACCGTACGTACAACTCACACAAGTTCTCGGTTGAGGAAAGCTTCTAGTTGTTTCATTCCTCCCTTAAAATTGGTAAACAAATAGATGATTTAGTGTCATATTACTTCGTTTAACTTTGTTTAGCACAAAAAGGTGCAATCCTATCGCTCTCGCATTTAAAACCGTATGTACAACTCACACAAGTCCTCGGTTAAGGAAAGTGTCTAGTTGTTTCATTCATCCCTTCAAATTGGTAAACAAACAGATGATTTAGTGTCATATTACATCGTTCAACTTTCTTTAGCATCAAAAGGTGCAATCCTATCACTCTCGCATTCAAAACCGTACGTACAACTAACACAAGTCCTCGGTTAGAGAGGACTTCTAGTTGTCTCATTATTTCCTTCAAATTGGTAAACAAATAGATGATTTAGTGTCATATTACTTCGTTCAACGTTGTATAGCATCAAAAGCTGCAATCCTATCACTCTCGCATTCAAAACCGTACGTACAACTCACACAAGTCCTCGGGTAAAGAAAGCTTCTAGTTGTTTCATTCCTCCCTTCAAATTGGTAAACAAATAGATGATTTAGTGTCATATTACATCGTTCAACTTTGTTTAGAACCAAAATGTGCAATACTATCACTCTCGCATTCAAAACCGTACGTACAACTCACACAAGTCCTCAGTTAAGGAAAACGTCTAGTTGTTTCATTCCTCCCTTCAAATTGGTAAACAAATAGATGATTTAGTGTCATATTAATTCGTTCAGCTTTGTTTAGCATCAAAAGGTGCAATCCTATCACTCTCGCATTCAAAACCGTACGTACAACTAACACAAGTCCTCGGTTAAAGAGCACTTCTAGTTGTTTCATTATTTCCTTCAAATTGGTAAACAAATAGATGATTTAGTGTAATATTACTTCGTTCAACTTTGTTTAGCATCAAAAGGTGCAATCCTATCACTCCCGCATTCAAAACCGTACGTACAACTCACACAAGTCCTCGGTTATGGAAAGCTTCTAGTTGTTTCATTATTTTCGTCAAATTGGTAAAAAAATAGATGATTTAGTGTCATATTACTTTCTTTAACTTTCTTTAGCACTAAAAGATGAAATCCTATCACTCTCGCATTCAAAACTGTACGTACAACTCACACAAGTCCTCGGTTAAGGAAAGCGTCTAGTTGTTTCATTCCTCCCTTCCAATTGGTAAACAAATAGATGATTTAGTGTCATATTACTTCTTTCAACTTTGTTTAGCAACAAAAGGTCCAATCCTATCACTCTCGCATTCAAAACCATACGTACAACTAACACAAGTCCTCGGTTAAAGAGCACTTCTAGTTGTTTCATTATTTCCTTCAAATTGGTAAACGAATAGATGATTTCGTTTCATATTACTTTGTTTAGCTCCAACAGGTGCAATCCTATCACTCTCGCATTCAAAACCGTACGTACAACTAATACAAGTCTTCGGTTAAAGAGCACTTCTTGCTGTTTCATTATTTCCTACAAATTGGTAAACGAATAGATGATTTAGTGTCATATTACTTCGTTCAACTTTGTTTAGCATCAAAAGGTGCAATCCTATCACTCTCGCATTCAAAACCGTACGTACAACTCACACAAGTCCTCGGTTAAGGAAAGCGTCTAGTTGTTTCATTATTTTCGTCAAATTGTTAAACAAATAGATGATTTAGTGTCATATTACTTCGTTTAACTTTGTTTAGCACCAAAAGGTGAAATCCTATCACTCTCGTATTAAAAACCGTACGTACATCACACAAGTCATCAGTTAAGGAAAGCGTCTAGTTGTTTCATTCGTCCCTTCGAATTGGTAAAGAAATAGATGATTTAGTGTCATATTACTTCGTTCAACTTTGTTTAGCACCAAAAGATGCAATCCTATCACTCTCGCATTCAAAACCATACGTACAACTAACACAAGTCCTCAGTTAAAGAAAACTTGAAGTTTTTTCATTATTTCCTTCAAATTGGTAAATGAATAGATGATTTAGTTTCATATTAATTCGTTTAACTTTGTTTAGCACCAAAAGGTGCAATCCTATCACTCTCGCATTCAAAACCGTACGTACAACTCACACAAGTTCTCGGTTGAGGAAAGCTTCTAGTTGTTTCATTCCTCCCTTAAAATTGGTAAACAAATAGATGATTTCGTGTCATATTACTTCGTTTAACTTTGTTTAGCACAAAAAGGTGCAATCCTATCACTCTCGCATTTAAAACCGTATGTACAACTCACACAAGTCCTCGGTTAAGGAAAGTGTCTAGTTGTTTCATTCATCCCTTAAAATTGGTAAACAAATAGATAATTTAGTGTCATATTACTTCGTTCAACTTTGTTTAGCATCAAAAGGTGCAATCCTATCACTCTCGCATTTAAAACCGTACGTACAACTCACACAAGTCCTCGGTTAAGGAAAGCTTCTAGTTGTTTCATTATTTTCGTCAAATAGGTAAACAAATAGATGATTTAGTGTCATATTACCTCGTTTAACTTTGCTTAGCACCAAAAGGTGAAATCCTATCACTCTCGCATTCAAAACCGTATGTACAACTCAAACAAGTCCTCGGCTAAGGAAAGCGTCTAGTTGTTTCATTCCTCCCTTCAAATTGGTAAACAAATAGATGATTTAGTGTCATATTACATCGTTCAACTTTGTTTAGCATCAAAAGGTGCAATCATATCACTCTCGCATTCAAAACCGTACGTACAACTAACACAAGTCCTCGGTTAGAGAGCACTTCTAGTTGTCTCATTATTTCCTACAAATTGGTAAACAAATAGATGATTTAGTGTCATATTACTTCGTTCAACTTTGTATAGCATCAAAAGCTGCAATCCTATCACTCTCGCTTTCAAAACCGTACGTACAACTGACACAAGTCCTCGGTTAAGAAAAGCTTCTAGTTGTTTCGTTATTTCCGTCAAATTGGTAAACAAATAGATGATTTAGTGTCATATTACTTCGTTTAACTTTGTTTAGCACCAAAAGGGGAAATCCTATCACTCTCGCATTCAAAACCATACGTACAACTAACACAAGTCCTCGGTTAAAGAAAACTTCAAGTTATTTCATTATTTCGTTCAAATTGGTAAACAAATAGATGATTTAGTTTCATATTACTTCGTTTAACTTTGTTTACCACCAAAGGGTGCATTCCTATCACTCTCGCATTCAAAACCGTACGTACAACTAACACAAGTCCTCGGTTAAGGAAAGCGTCTAGTTGTTTCATTCCTCCCTTCAAATTGGTAAACAAATAGATGATTTAGTGTCATATTACTTTGTTCAACTTTGTTTAGCATCAAAAGGTGCAATCCTATCACTCTCGCCTTCAAAACCGTACGTACAACTCACACAAGTCCTCGGTTAAGGAAAGCTTCTAGTTGTTTCATTATATTCGTCAAATTGGTAAACAAATAGATGATTTAGTGTCATATTATTTTGTTTAACTTTGTTTAGCACCAAAAGGTGCAATCCTATCACTCTCGCATTCAAAACAGTACGTACAACTCACACAAGTCCTTGGTTAAGGAAAGCGTCTAGTTGTTTCATTCATCCCTTCAAATTGGAAAACAAATAGATGATTTAGTATCATATCACTTTGTTAAACTTATTTTAAGATCAAAAGGTGCAATCCTATCACTCTCGCATTCAAAACCGTACGTACAACTCACACAAGTCCTCGGTTAAGAAAAGAGTCTAGTTGTTTCATTCCTCTCATCAAATTGGTAAACAAATAGATGATTTAGTGTCATATTAATTCGTTCACCTTTGTTTAGCATCAAAAGGTGCAATTCTATCACTCTCGCATTTAAAACCGTATGTACAACTAACACAAGTCCTCGGTTAAATTGGTAAACAAATAGATGATTTAGTGTCATATTACTTCGTTCAACTTTGTTTAGCATCAAAAGCTGCAATCCTATCACTCTCGCATTCAGAACCGTACGTACAAGTCACACAACTCCTCTGTTAAGGAAAGCTTCTAGTTATTTCATTATTTCCGTCAAATTAGTAAACAAATAGACGATTTAGTGTCATATTACTTCGTTTAACTTTTTTTAGCACCAAAAGGGGAAATCCTATCACTCTCGCATTCAAAACCGTACGTACAACTCACACAAGTCCTCGGTTACGTAAAACGTCTAGTTGTTTCATTCCTCCCTTCAAATTGGTAAACAAATAGATGATTTAGTGTCATATTACTTCGTTCAACTTTGTTTAGCATCAAAAGGTGCATTCCTGTCACTATCGCATTTAAAACCGTACATACAACTAACACAAGTCCTCGGTTAAAGAGCACTTCTAGTTGTTTCATTATTTCCTTCAAATTGGTAAACAAAGAGATGATTTAGTGTCATATTACTTCGTTCAACTTTGTTTAGCATCAAAAGGTGCAATCCTATCACTCTCGCATTCAAAACCGTACGTACAAGTCACACAAGTCCTCGGTTAAGGAAAGCTTCTAGTTGTTTCATTATTTCCGTCAAATTGGTTAACAAATAGATGATTTAGTGTCATATTACTTCGTTTAACTTTGTGTAGCACCAAAAGGTGAAATCCTATCACTCTTGCATTCAAAACCGTACGTACAACTCACACAAGTCCTCGGTTAACGAAAGCGTCTTGTTGTTTCATTCCTCCCTTCAAATTGGTAAAAAAATAGATGATTTAGTGTCATATTACTTCGTTCAACTTTGTTTAGCATCAAAAGGTGCAATCTTATCACTCTCGCATTCAAAACCGTACGTACAACTAACACAAGTCCTCGGTTAAAGAGCACTTCTAGTTGTTTCATTATTTCCTTCAAATTGGTAAACAAATAGATGATTTAGTGTCATATTACTTCGTTCAACTTTGTTTAGTATCAAAAGGTGCAATCCTATCACTCCCGCATTCAAAACCGTACGTACAACTCACACAAGTCCTCGGTTAAGGATAGCGTCTCGTTGTTCCATTCATCCCTTCAAATTGGTAAACAAATAGATGATTTAGTGTCATATTACTTCGTTCAACTTTGTTTAGCATCAAAAGGTGCAATCCTATCACTCTTGCATTCAAAACCGTACGTATAACTCACACAAGTCCTCGGTTAAGGAAAGCTTCTAGTTTTTTCATTATTTCCGTTAAATTGGTAAACAATTGATGATTTGGTGTCATATTACTTCGTTTAACGTTGTTTAGCACCAAAAGGAGAAATCCTATCACTCTCGTATTAAAAACCGTACGTACAACTCACACAAGTCCTCGGTTACGTAAAACGTCTAGTTGTTTCATTCCTCCCTTCAAATTGGTAAACAAATAGATGATTTAGTGTCATATTACTTCGTTCAACTTTGTTTAGCATCAAAAGGTGCAATCCTGTCACTATCGCATTTAAAACCGTACGTACAACTAACACAAGTCCTCGGTTAAAGAGCACTTCTAGTTGTTTCTTTATTTCCTTCAAATTGGTAAACAAATAGATGATTTAGTGTCATATTACTTCGTTCAACTTTGTTTAGCATTAAAAGGTGCAATCCTATCACTCTCGCATTCAAAACCGTACGTACAAGTCACGCAAGTCCTCGGTTAAGGAAAACTTCTAGTTGTTTCATTATTTCCGTCAAATTGGTTAACAAATAGATGATTTAGTGTCATATTACTTCGTTTAACTTTGTTGAGCACCAAAAGGTGAAATCCTATCACTCTCGCATTCAAAACCGTACGTACAACTCACACAAGTCCTCGGTTAACGAAAGCGTCTTGTTGTTTCATTCCTCCCTTCAAATTGGTAAACAAATAGATGATTTAGTGTCATATTACTTCGTTCAACTTTGTTTAGCATCAAAAGGTGCAATCCTATCACTCTCGCATTCAAAACCGTACGTATAACTCACCCAAATCCTCGGTTAAGGAAAGCTTCTAGTTGTTTCATTATTTCCGTCAAATTGGTAAACAAATGATGATTTGGTGTCATATTACTTCGTTTAACTTTATTTAGCACCAAAAGGGGAAATCCTATCACTCTCGCATTCAAAACCGTACGTACAACTCACACAAATCCTCGGTTACAGAAGGCGTGTAGTTGTTTCATTCCTCCCTTCAAATTGGTAAACAAATAGATGATTTAGTGTCATATTACTTCGTTCAACTTTGTTTAGCATCAAAAGATGCAATCCTATCACTCTCGCATTCAAAACAGTACGTACAACTCACACAAGTCCTCGGTTAAGGACAACGTCTAGTTGTTTCGTTCATCCCTTGAAATTGGTAAACAAATAGATGATTTAGTATCAAATTACTTTGTTCAACTTTGTTTAAGATCAAAAGGTGCAATCCTATCACTCTCGCATTCAAAACCGTACGTACAACTAACACAAGTCCTCGGTTAAAGAGCACTTCTAGTTGTTTCATTCATCCCTTCAAATTGGTAAACAAATAGATGATTTAGTGGCACATTACTTCGTTCAACTTTGTTTAGCATCAAAAGGTGCAATCCTATCACTCTCACATTCAAAACCATACGTACAAGTCACACAAGTCCTCGGTTAAGGAAGGCTTCTAGTTGTTTCATTATTTACATCAAATTGGTAAACAAATAGTTGATTCAGTGTCATATTACTTCGTTCAACTTTGTTTAGCACCAAAAGGGGAATTCCTATCACTCTTGCATTCAGAACCGTACGTACAACTCACACAAGTCCTCGGTTAAGGAAAGCGCCTAGTTGTTTCATTCCTCCCTTCAAATTGGTAAACAAATAGATGATTTTGTGTCATATTACTTCGTTTAACTTTGTTTAGCATCAAAAGGTGCAATCCTATCACTCTCGCATTCAAAACCGTACGTACATCTAACACAAGTACTCGGTTAAAGAGCACTTCTAGTTGTTTCATTATTTCCTTCAAATTGGTAAACAAATAGATGATTTAATGTCACATTACTTCGTTCAACTTTGTTTAGCACCAAAAGGTGAAATCCTATCACTCTCGCATTCAAAACCGTACGTACAACTCACACAAGTCCTCGGTTAACGAAAGCGTCTTGTTGTTTCATTCCTCCCTTCAAATTGGTAAACAAATAGATGATTTAGTGTCATATTACTTCGTTCAACTTTGTTTAGCATCAAAAGGTGCAATCCTATCACTCTCGCATTCAAAACCGTACGTATAACTCACCCAAGTCCTCGGTTAAGGAAAGCTTCTAGTTGTTTCATTATTTCCGTCAAATTGGTAAACAAATGATGATTTGGTGTCATTTTACTTCGTTTAACTTTGTTTAGCACCAAAAGGGGAAATCCTATCACTCTCGTATTCAAAACCGTACGTACAACTCACACAAATCCTCGGTTACAGAAGGCGTGTAGTTGTTTCATTCCTCCCTTCAAATTGGTAAACAAATAGATGATTTAGTGACATATTACTTCGTTCAACTTTGTTTAGCATCAAAAGATGCAATCCTATCACTCTCGCATTCAAAACAGTACGTACAACTCACACAAGTCCTCGGTTAAGGACAACGACTAGTTGTTTCGTTCATCCCTTGAAATTGGTAAACAAATAGATGATTTAGTATCAAATTACTTTGTTCAACTTTGTTTAAGATCAAAAGGTGCAATCCTATCACTCTCGCATTCAAAACCGTACGTACAACTAACACAAGTCCTCGGTTAAAGAGCACTTCTAGTTGTTTCATTCATCCCTTCAAATTGGTAAACAAATAGATGATTTAGTGTCACATTACTTCGTTCAACTTTGTTTAGCATCAAAAGGTGCAATCCTATCACTCTCACATTCAAAACCATACGTACAAGTCACACAAGTCCTCGGTTAAGGAAGGCTTCTAGTTGTTTCATTATTTACATCAAATTGGTAAACAAATAGTTGATTCAGTGTCATATTACTTCGTTCAACTTTGTTTAGCACCAAAAGGGGAATTCCTATCACTCTTGCATTCAGAACCGTACGTACAACTAACACAAGTCCTCGGTTAAGGAAAGCGCCTAGTTGTTTCATTCCTCCCTTCAAATTGGTAAACAAATAGATGATTTAGTGTCATATTACTTCGTTCAACTTTGTTTAGCATCAAAAGGTGCAATCCTATCACTCTCGCATTCAAAACCGTACGTACAACTCACACAAGTCCTCGGTTAAGGAAGGCTTCTAGTTGTTTCATTATTTACATCAAATTGGTAAACAAATAGTTGATTCAGTGTCATATTACTTCGTTCAACTTTGTTTAGCACCAAAAGGGGAATTCCTATCACTCTTGCATTCAGAACCGTACGTACAACTCACACAAGTCCTCGGTTAAGGAAAGCGCCTAGTTGTTTCATTCCTCCCTTAAAATTGGTAAACAAATAGATGATTTAGTGTCATATTACTTCGTTGAACTTTGTCTAGCACCAAAAGGTGCAATCCTTTCACTCTCGCGTTCAAAACAGTAAGTACAACTCACACAACTCCTCGGTTAAGGAAAGCGTCTAGTTGTTTCATTCATCCCTTCAAATTGGTAAACAAATAGATGATTTAGTGTCATATTAGTTTGTTCAATTTTGTTTTGCATTAAAAGATGAAATCCTATCACTCTCGCATTCAAAACCGTACGTACAACTAACACAAGTCCTCGGTTAAAGTGCACTTCTAGTTGTTTCATTATTTCCTTCAAATTGGTAAACAAATAGATGATTTAGTGTCATATTACTTCGTTCAACTTTGTTTAGCACCAAAAGGTGCAATCCTATCACTCTCGCATTCAAAACAGTACGTACAACTCACACAAGTCCTCGGTTAAGGAAAGCGTCTAGTTGCTTCATTCCTTGCTTCAAATTGGTAAACAAATAGATGATTTAGTGTCATATTACTTCGATCAACTTTGTTTAGCACCAAAAGCTGCAATCCTATCACTCTCGCATTCAAAACCATACGTACAACTCACACAAGTCCTCAGTTAAGGAAAGTGTCTAGTTACTTCATTCTTTGCTTCAAATTGGTAAACAAATAGATGATTTAGTGTCATATTACTTCGTTCAACTTTGTTTAGCATCAAAAGGTGCAATCCTATCACTCTCGCATTCATAATTTCTTCTCTTTGAAATTATCTTTCTTGATTAATTCTTAACCCGAAGATTAACACAGCGGAATAAGATTTAGTTAATCTTTTCTTGAAATGTTAAATTAATAAATCAACAAGCAAATATATGACAGATATAACAAATGAAAGACACCAAGAGAGAGACTCAGGGTTTTAAGTGGTTCAGAGCACACAATACTCCTACTCCACTGTTCTGCTCTCACAGCAGCAAATCCACTAAGGATATTTTTACAAAAGCTGAATCACTAAGATTCCTTCAAGACCCGCAGTCTTGGAATTTTAGTTCACAAAGAACTTCACAAGTCTAACAGACTTGCTTACACTAGTTCACTAAGAACTTTCAAAGTCTAACCGACTTGCTTAAATCAGTTCACAGAGAACTCTTCTGGATTGATGTATATTTGGATGTGCTACTAAGTTGCTTATCAGCTTGAATGTTTGAAGGGCTTAGTAGCAATGCAGACTTTCTTATCAGTTCAATCTCTTTTTTTTTCACTTCTTGCGTTCTTCTTTCTTTTTACAGTGCTGCTCCTTTTCTTCTGCTGATCTTCGTATTTAAGAGGTAAGGGCTTCAGATTTCTTCCCGTTAGATCGTGTATTTCTTCCCGTTACCTCACAGAGGAGAGCTGCTGAATATTGTTTTAATAAAGCTCATTAAATCTCTGATGAGACATTATTTGATCTGACCTGTTAGTCCATGCAAGGTTGTTTTCCTTTTTCCTCTTAGACAGAGATGTCAGACATAGGTTCCCACTAACTTTTATAGAGTCGTTTGGTCTTCCCAAACTATAGGTCTGATAGGACACAGTCTTCTGACTTTTCTGCCTTAAAAGTTTTCTTTCTGTTCCATAGTGCGCTTGGGTCAGACTCCTGACTTTTCTGACTTGATTGATTTGCAGAAGCTTCCTTTTTAGTTACTTTGATGAAGAAAAAAATACTTGAATAGAATGGCTCCTGATCTGACAAACGTGATGTCTCCTTTCTTTTTGCTCAAAGATCTTATATGATCAATTCTACGAATACCTTTGCTTACGTGATTGATCTGTAAAGGATCATCTCTTACTGATCATCGTAGAGTTTACTTAACTGTTAGAATGTTGATCGTAGAGTCCAATATAAGATTTCTCGGAAAGAACAGTCTGGTTGATCGTAGAGTCTTCTGGACCACAATCGTAGAGTCCATTCTACGATTGGTTGTCTTGATCGTAGAGTCTTCGGAAGCACAGTCGTAGAGTCCTTTCTACGATTGGTTGCCTTAATCGTAGAGTCTGTTTTGAATCGTAGAGTTTCATTGACACAAATCGTAGAGTTCTTTTTACGACTTTATTACATCAACAGATCAACCTAACAGTTTTGATCTATCTAAGTCTTAGTACAACACACAAGACTTTTATACAATTAATAATAGATCAACCTAACAGCTTTGATCTTATCTAATACAACCCTTGTACATTATTTCTAATCATCAAATTTAATCATTCAATGTTCAACAATCTCCCCCAATTTGATGATGACAACATTATTAACAGATAGTGATTTAGAGCATATTAGTATGGGCAAAATGCAAGAGTAATTGAATGCCTAATCATACAGTGAGCAGCTGTATTTTCTAGAGAAAAAATATGAATTTTATTGATGTTTTTATCAGATGATACAATTTAGAAAACAACAGAAAAAAAACTTATCTCCTTCTGCTAGGAGGTCTCCTGCCTTCTGCTTCCCTCTGCCTGAAGAATGCTCTCCTTTCTTCTTCAGCTTTTCTTAGTTCTTCTTCCCTCAACACAGCTTCTTCTTCTTTAATTTGAAACCATTCCTGTGAGCTAGAAGGTCTCATTGATGAGGAAGAAGGTCTTGCTGTTACCACCTCCTGTTGTGAGCCAGAAGTCCTCATAGTTGAGGAAGAAGGTCTTGCTGTCACCTCCTGTCTGGGACGAGATGGTACTGCTTCGAATCTAGGAGGATATATTGAAGTTTGAACCATCCTCATCCCTTGAGGTGCTCTTCCTCTTCTGCTGTGATCTGAGCTAGTTCTTGTTTGCTCTACTGTGCTCAGTTTCTTCTCCCCCTTGTTGGCATCATTAAGTGTTGCTACCTGTTCTGAGATTTGCTGGATGCCCTGAATAATTTCTTGAAGTTGGGTCTTAGTGGCAGCTACATCATCTTGGTGAGCTTGCAGTCTTTCGTTAGCCATGATTTGTTTTTGCTCCACCAATGACAAAGTGTCATTCGATCGATGTTTTTGTTCTCTGAGAGAGTCCTTCAAGGCAATGATTTCATTACTGAGGAGGGTGATAGATTTATTATTTGTTTCTTGAAGAATAACAATGGCCTGCTGATGTGAGTTCAAGGCTTGCAGAATAACTCTATCCCTTTCCTTGAGATTTTCAGAGACTGCTGCCGTTAGCTGCTTCAGTCTTGTGGAAAATTGGTTGTTCAGACCGGTAGAGAGACCATTGGCAGCATCAATGATGTCGTCCAGTCTACGTTGAAGGTTGTGGGATTTTGATGCCAGGTCGTTTTGTATCTCTGTATGGATATGGCTTGTCAAATCAGTTAAGCCCTCAGATGTAGGAAGCCGAGATACCTTGTCTAAAATTTCCTAGAGAAGTTGAGATGATTGTCCCTGGTCGGCCGTAGAGCTTGGAATATGAAAGTACTCGTGACCAGAGGTGGAGGGAATATCCTCGTGTGTTAACAGGAGTCTTGAAGATGGAGCCGGAGGAATTGTTTGCTGAGTAGGCAGAATTTCAGGAGAGTCTGGAGGGCACTCTACGTTTTGATCATGTATGCTTTCTGGACCACCAATCGTAGATGGTGGGGACTCTACGATCGGGGAAATGTGGGTCGTAGAGCTTGATGCAGGATGAGTACTTGTGAACTCCTCAAATTTATTGAACATATGTGAAGGTGTATAATTTTGAATGAGGGTTTGAGGAATAAAATGTACCTTTTGCCCTAAAGTTCGTGAAAAGGGGCTGCTAGAGATGAGCTTCTGGGCAAAGAACAGATTCTGAGGGTAGCCTTGAGCAATAATCATCACATTTGGATATGCTTTGAAGGTCCAAAAGAGTTGATCCCATGCATTGTGCACCAGAGCTCGGTGGAATGGCATTAGTGGCAAGAATTTTATCAGGCAGTTGAAGTTAAGGTGCCTTTGCTCATTTCTTCCAACGGCCACTATTTCAATGTCATCCTCTTCATCATCATTCATTGTGGCTGTAGGGATTGAAATGTCATCTTGTGTCTCCCCCTCAGCCAGAGCATCTGCTGGCTCAGGAATACTTGGAAGCTCCCCCTCAGCTTGAGCATTCATAGGCTCAACTGCTCCAGATGACTCCTTTTCTCCTGGAGTAAGGTCAAGTCTTTCAAGTAGCTCCCCCTTAGCTACTGAGCTTTTGTCGGCTAACTTTACTAGCCTTCTTCTCCTTTTCCTTGGCTCCTTTGGAATGACCTCTTCAGCTTCATATTTGCTGCGAGTCTCTCTTCGCAGATCTGAACTCTCATCCCCTGAAGCAGCCTTTTCTTCAGGAGCAGTAACAGGAGCCTCATTTGAAGATCCTTGAGGTTCTTCAAGCTCAAAAGCTCTTTTTCCTTTCCTTCTTCTGACAAGACCCGGAGAATGCCTGCTGACCTCCTGAGATTCTTCTTCAACAGGAGTGTTCCTCAGAAGTGATGGCCCTGCCCCACTCTGTGTACCTTCACTATCCCCTGACCGAGATAGTTTCCTATTTTCAACTGGGTTCCTCCTCCAGTTGTCAAAGAGTTTCTGGGTAATCCTCTTGTTGGTATTGAGGACTTCTCCTTCATCATGCTCAATTAAATCCCCCAATGATGATCTAAGAAGAATGCTGATGAATCTTCCATAGAACATTTTTCTAGTCCCCTTAGCCTTTTCTGTATTTAGGACCCAATTTCCTATCCATTCCAGCAGCAAGGAGCCATAGTTGATGTTTGTCTTTTTGACTATGGCTGTCATTATTTTCAGCTGTATCTCACTGACTGAGTCATGGGCTGAATCTTTACAGAGGAGACATTTTCCTACAACATCAGCTAAAAACTCGTATTTCTGAGGAAATTCTTTCTTCTTCAACCCTTTCAGTGCTGGATTCTTTTGATGGTGCATTCTTCTCAGCCCTTCTTCGGTGCTCACCATACTTAGAGATGTCAGGCCCCCTTGCTTGAAACCTAGGGCTAGGTTGAATTCTTCAGCGGTGAGGTTGAGCGGAACTCCTTTTACAGTGGTGGTTAGAGTTCCATTGGCATAGGATCCATTTACGTAGAACTCTCGAACAAGCTTTGATAGAATCCTTGTATTTGTTCCCAACGCTTCTCGCAGTCCAGCTTTATCTAGCAACTGGATTATTCTCTTGAACTGCTTATCTGCTGTATCGAAGGCTTCAAAGTTGAGCTCATTTCCAGAAATAACTTGAGCAGGTGCCATTTGATCGTTTTTCTGAAACGAGAAGAACGGTTTATCTGAGAAATGATAACTTAGGGTTCGGAATTGAGAGAGAAAAGAGAGAGAGAGAGATATAGATTTTTGAACTTTGAAGAAATGAACGACGTGCAGTTTTCAAAGTATTTAAAACTTCCCTCTATGTTTGCTGAGACACGTTCTGATAGGCTCATTTCAGTTGGTTGATGACCATTTTACCCTTAGTTCCTCAGAGCTTTACGATCCTTAGTCACACAACGATTCTTTTGTTTTTCGTAGAGTTGTCTCTACGATTGAGGAATACTCTGCGATCCTTGGATAGGAAGTCGTTAAGTAAGTTCTACGATTCTTGGCTTGATGATCGTCAAGTGAGCTCTACGATCTTGAGTATACTCTACGATCCTTGACAATTGTTGACTTGAGTTGAGCATGTTCATTACTTTTCTTGCACACTTTTGTTCCTGCAGAGTTAGTATCCTAAAGAAAACATACATTAAGGGTCTAGATTTAGCATTCCTAACTCACTTATTAGTTTATTAAATCTTGACTCATCTAAAGGCTTTGTAAAGACATCTGCTAGTTGATCTTCAGTTGGGATGTAGTGAAGTGATATATTTCCATTTTGTACATGATCCCTGATGAAATGATATCTTATATCTATGTGCTTAGTTCTAGAGTGCATAACAGGATTATGTGTTATAGCAATTGCACTAGTATTATCACAGTGTATAGGGATAGATTTTAGCTCAAACCCATAGTCTGCAAGCTGTGTCTTCATCCATAGGATTTGTGCACAGCAACTGCCTGCAGCTATATATTCAGCTTCTGCAGTGGATGTTGATACTGAGTTCTGCTTTTTACTAAACCAAGAAACAAGTCTGTTGCCAAGCATCTGACAAGTTCCACTTGTGCTTTTTCTGTCTATTTTGCATCCTGCATAGTCAGCATCTGAGTATCCCACAAGATCAAAGGAGGACTCCTTGGGATACCATAATCCTAAATTTGGAGTTCCTTTAAGATACTTGAAAATTCTTTTCACAACTAATAGATGTGACTCTTTGGGGTTAGCCTGAAATCTAGCACATATACATGTAGCAAACATTATATCTGGTCGACTCGCAGTAAGATATAATAGTGAACCTATCATACCTCTGTACTGAGTGATTTCAGTGGATTTACCATTTTCATCTTTGTCAAGCTTGGTGGCAGGTGGCATAGGAGTCTTCATGATAGATGCAGATTCCATGCCATATTTCTTTAACAAGTCTTTGATATATTTGGCCTGATTAATGAATATGCCTTCATTTGTCTGCTTCACTTGTAGTCCAAGGAAGAAGTTGAGTTCTCCCATTAAGCTCATTTCAAATTTGCTCTGCATAAGCTTGGCAAATCTTTCACTTAATTTTTCATCAGAGGAACCAAATATGATATCATCTACATAAATTTGAACTAGCAGTGTCTTATCCTTATGTTTCTTCAAAAATAAGGTAGTATCAATTCTTCCTCTATTAAATCCCTTTTCAATGAGAAAGTTAGTCAAGGTTTCATACCATGCTCTAGGTGCTTGTTTTAGACCATATAGTGCTTTATCTAATTTATAGACATAATTTGAAAAAGTTGAATTGATGAAACCTGGAGGTTGTTCCACGTAAACTTCTTCTTGGAGTTCCCCATTCAGAAAAGCACTCTTGACATCCATTTGGAAGACTTTAAACTTCATGTGAGCAGCATGGGCAAGGAAAATCCTTATGGCTTCCAATCTGACAACTGGAGCATATGTTTCATCGTAGTCAATTCCTTCTTCTTGAGAATATCCTTTGGCCACTAATCTTGCTTTGTTCCTTGTTATCACACCATTTTCATCCATCTTGTTTCTGAAAACCCATTTGGTGCCAATGACAGGTTTATGCTGAGGCCTGGCCACTAATCTCCAGACCTTGCTTCTTTCAAATTGATTTAGCTCCTCTTGCATTGCCTCTATCCAACTTGAATCTTCTAAGGCCTCTTCAATCTTCTTGGGTTCCTCTTGAGAGAGAAAGCTTAGGTAAAAGCATTCATTAGAGGTTGCAGCTCTAGTCTTGATTCCGGTGTTTGGATCTCCAATACTAAGATCTTGAGTGTGATCTTTGGTCCATTTTATTCTGCTAGGAACGTCTGTTCTGGTGCCCTCTTGTCTGAGTTCCTCTAAATCAGCTTCTGGTTCTGATTGTAGAGTTCCAGTGTCTGATGTGGTGTGCTCTACGATTTCCTCTCCTAGCTCAACGATTTCTGTTGCTGGTTCCATGGCCGTAGAGTCGGACTCTACGATTTTGAGTTCTTCGATCGTTGAGCTTGTGTCTGCCGACTCGTTGAAAGGTGATCTTTTCTTTTCAGGATCTGATTCATCGAATGTGACGTGGATGGAGATTTCAACAGTTAGTGACTCCTTGTTGAACACTCTAAATGCTCTGCTATCTGTTGCATAACCAAGAAAGATTCCTTCATCTGATTTTGGCTGGAATTTGGTTAGATGCTTCTTGCCATTGTTGAGTATGTAACACAGGCAACCAAAGGCATGAAAATAACTTATATTTGGCTTTCTTCCTTTCCATAATTCGTACGGAGTTTTCTTCAATGTTGAGTGTATGAGTGACCTGTTTTGAGTATAACATACAGTACTGATGGCTTCAGCCCAGAAATATTCAGGGAGAGAAGCTGTTGCTAAGAGGGTTCTTCCTGCTTCAATAAGAGTTCTATTCTTCCTTTCTGCTACTCCATTTTGCTGAGGCGTTCTTGGGGCTGAGAAGTTGTGATTTATTCCATTTTCTTCACAAAACAAGTCCATTTCTGAGAAATCAAATTCTCGTCCATGATCACTTCTGATGGCCTTTATCTTCTCTCCCTTTTCATTCATGATCAGTCTGAAGAGCTTGATGAGATGTGAAATGGTTTCATCTTTGGAGCTTAGAAAGAATACCCATGTATATCTGGTGTAGTCATCAACTACAACTAGAGAGTATTTCTTTCCTCCGAGGCTGGTCGTAGATACTGGACCGAATAAATCCATGTGAAGTAGTTGAAGTGCTCTATCATTTGAGTTTGCTGATTTGCTTTGGAATGACGTCTTTGTTTGCTTTCCAAACTGACAAGCTTTGCAGGGCTTTTCTTTAATGAAGTTTAACTTTGGCAATCCTTTTACTAGATCTTTGGAGGCAAGCTTTGAAATGCTTTTGAAGTTAAGATGTGATAACCTCCTATGCCAGAGCCAACACATATCTTCAGAGGCTTTAGCAAGAAAGCAGACAGTTTGTTCTGAACTTAATTTAGCAAGATTGACCACATAGACATTTCCTTCTTGAACTCCTTCTAGCTTTAGAGAATTTGTTTTCAAGTCTCTAACTTGACATTGGTTGTTGAGGAAGGTGACTTGATGTCCTTTATCACAGAGTTGACTTATACTTAGCAAGTTGTGCTTTAGTCCCTCAACATATGCTACTTTACTGAAAGATATTGCACCATTCCCAGTTGAGCCATAACCCCTGGTTTTCCCTGAGTTGTTGTCTCCAAAAATAACAGTAGGTCCATCTTTTTCTTTAAATTCTGATAGAAGAGCCTTATCTCCTGTCATGTGTCGTGAGCATCCACTGTCAAGATACCAGATGGATCTCTTTACCTGCATAACAAATCAATCTTCATTTTGGTACCCATATCTGTTTGGGTCCTGCTCTGTTAGTACCTTTTGGGACCCAAATCTGTTTGATTTTAGATCCTTGCCTTCTATGATATCTTAACAAATATTTATCATTTTTATGAGGGTGCCTATAATTAATATGATATTGATAATGATATGTGTGTATTTGTGACTTTTTGTTCGTCCAAGACTTGTATGGATTATGATTTCTCATAGTCTTTTGCTGATCTACATTCTGCTTCCATATAACTCTACGATTCTCATGATTCGTAGAGTGAGTTTTGCTTGACTTATTTTTCAATTTTCTGAATCTAAGACCTGTGTGAGTTTTGTTAAAACTGATTGTAGGTTTAGCAGAATGTGAATAGGTGGTAGAATCTGAGGATTTGATGAACACAATTCCTTTATTAAAATTAAAGGATTTGCCTTCATTTATTTCCTTTGACTTCTCCATATTGGGTTCTGAGAATAAATTCTCAAATCCCAATCCTGATCTATCAGTCACATCTCTTTGACTTGAGATCAGGGTGTCCATAGACAAACTAGACTTGTTCCACATAGAAATAGTATTTTCTAGTTCCTGAATCTTGGAGACTAGTGAGGATTCTTTATATGTGCTCAACTCATTTATCTCTTTTAGTCTTTTATTCTCAGTTTCAAGATTAGAGTAAAGTTGTGCAGTTTGAACTGAGGCTTCTAATTCCATGCTTATCTTTTCTTTATCCTCTTTTAGATGAGAGTAATCTTTAGATAACCTTCTAAACAATTTTATATATTTGTGCAATTCTATCATTAAGTCATGCATGCCTTCTCTAAGATCATCAATGCTTAAATCAGGAGAATAGAAATCAAATACCTCATCTATGATGAATTCCTTTTTGCTGCTTCCTTCTTCATTTGCCATTAAGCACATATTGGCCTTCTGTAGCTCTTCATCATCACTTGACTCAGAGTTCAGTTCTTCTTCTGAGTCACTCCAGGAGCCTTCAGCCATGAAGCTTTTGTCCTTCTTCTTTTGTTTGTGGAAGCTTTTGAATTCTCTTTTTGGATTTGCTTTTGATTTGTCCCTCTTCACCTCTTCTCTCAATGGTTTTGGACATTTAGCAATGAAATGATCTGGCTTCTTGCAATTGTAGCAAAGGTCATTTGCTTGTTCTTTACTGCTGTTGCTTCTGAACTTCTGAGATCTATTTCTGTTGATGAATCTTTTAAAATGTCTGACTAGCATGGCAGCTCCTTCATCATCATTTGATTCATCTTTGTCAGAGTCAGAAATATCCTTGTGATTGCTTCTGTGAGTTGAGGTTGAGGCTTTAAGAGCAATGTTTTTCTCCTTCTTTTTTTCACCAGATAGATTTTCTGCTCTTTGATTTAGCTCCAGCTCATAGGTGAGAAGATTTCCATATAACTGTTGTACAGTCATCTCGTGCAAGTTCTTTGACTCTCGGATGGCTGTGGTTTTGGCATCCCATTTGCTTGGCAGAGATCTCATGAATTTTATGATAAGATCTCTGTTTGGATAGATTTTTCCATAAGATCTGAGAGAGTTTAGTAGCAAGTTAAATCTCTCGTAGGTGGTTGTAATGTTTTCACCAGAGATGTGAGTGAACATCTCATACTGTTGAACAAGCAGTGATTGCTTATTTTCTCTGACTTCTTCTGTTCCTTCATGCATGATCAACAGAGTTTGCCATACTTCTTGAGCCGTCTTGCAGTTGACAACGTTCTCAAATAGATCATCATCCAGAGATTGAAACAAGATGTTCTTAGCCCTTTTGTCTCTTTGAACATCCTTCTTTTCATTGTCCGTCCATTCATCTCTTTTCTTTGCTACAAGCTTGCTTGGATCTTCAGTTGATAGTGCAAGCTTCATTGGTATGAATGGCCCATTCATCACTGTCTCGAATAGTTCATCATCTATAGCATCCATGTAAGCCTGCATACGAACTTTCCAGTTAGCAAATTTTTCTTTATTACACATAGGTGGTCGGTTACCTCCTCCGAGTTCCGATCCATTCTTGTTGAGTGCCATTTGATCTACTCAAGCTTGTAAGGCTTTAGATGTGAGAACCTGCTCTGATACCAATTGTTAGTTCCCAATGACACGAAAGTAATCTAGAATGGGGGGTTGAATAGATTCTTTTATAATTTCTTCTCTTTGAAATTATCTTTCTTGATTAATTCTTAACCCGAAGATTAACACAGCGGAATAAGATTTAGTTAATCTTTTCTTGAAATGTTAAATTAATAAATCAACAAGCAAATATATGACAGATATAACAAATGAAAGACACCAAGAGAGAGACTCAGGGTTTTAAGTGGTTCAGAGCACACAATACTCCTACTCCACTGTTCTGCTCTCACAGCAGCAAATCCACTAAGGATATTTTTACAAAAGCTGAATCACTAAGATTCCTTCAAGACCCGCAGTCTTGGAATTTTAGTTCACAAAGAACTTCACAAGTCTAACAGACTTGCTTACACTAGTTCACTAAGAACTTTCAAAGTCTAACCGACTTGCTTAAATCAGTTCACAGAGAACTCTTCTGGATTGATGTATATTTGGATGTGCTACTAAGTTGCTTATCAGCTTGAATGTTTGAAGGGCTTAGTAGCAATGCAGACTTTCTTATCAGTTCAATCTCTTTTTTTTTCACTTCTTGCGTTCTTCTTTCTTTTTACAGTGCTACTCCTTTTCTTCTGCTGATCTTCGTATTTAAGAGGTAAGGGCTTCAGATTTCTTCCCGTTAGATCGTGTATTTCTTCCCGTTACCTCACAGAGGAGAGCTGCTGAATATTGTTTTAATAAAGCTCATTAAATCTCTGATGAGACATTATTTGATCTGACCTGTTAGTCCATGCAAGAAGTCTTCTTTTACAGAGATGTCAGACATAGGTTCCCACTAACTTTTATAGAGTCGTTTGGTCTTCCCAAACTATAGGTCTGATAGGACACAGTCTTCTGACTTTTCTGCCTTAAAAGTCTTCTTTCTGTTCCATAGTGCGCTTGGGTCAGACTCCTGACTTTTCTGACTTGATTGATTTGCAGAAGCTTCCTTTTTAGTTACTTTGATGAAGAAAAAAATACTTGAATAGAATGGCTCCTGATCTGACAAACGTGATGTCTCCTTTCTTTTTGCACAAAGATCTTATATGATCAATTCTACGAATACCTTTGCTTACGTGATTGATCTGTAAAGGATCATCTCTTACTGATCATCGTAGAGTTTACTCAACTGTTAGAATGTTGATCGTAGAGTCCAATATAAGATTTCTCGGAAAGAACAGTCTGGTTGATCGTAGAGTCTTCTGGACCACAATCGTAGAGTCCATTCTACGATTGGTTGTCTTGATCGTAGAGTCTTCGGAAGCACAGTCGTAGAGTCCTTTCTACGATTGGTTGCCTTAATCGTAGAGTCTGTTTTGAATCGTAGAGTTTCATTGACACAAATCGTAGAGTTCTTTTTACGACTTTATTACATCAACAGATCAACCTAACAGTTTTGATCTATCTAAGTCTTAGTACAACACACAAGACTTTTATACAATTAATAATAGATCAACCTAACAGCTTTGATCTTATCTAATACAGCCCTTGTACATTATTTCTAATCATCAAATTTAATCATTCAATGTTCAACACGTACAACTCACACAAGTCCTCGGTGAAGGAAGGCTTCTAGTTGTTTAATTATTTACGTCAAATTGGTAAACAAATAGATGATTTAGTGTCATATTACTTCGTTTAACTTTGTTTAGCACCAAAAGGTGAAATCCTATCACTCTCACATTCAAAACAATACGTACAACTCCTACAAGTCATCGGTTAAGGAAAACGTCTAGTTGTTTCATTCCTCCCTTCAAATTGGTAAACAAATAGATGATTTAGTGTCATATTACTTTGTTCAACTTTGTTTAGCATCAAAAGGTGCAATCCTATCACTCTCGCATTCAAAACCGTACTGCAACTAACCCACATCCTCGGTTAAAGTGCACTTCTAGTTGTCTCATTATTTATTTCAAATTGGTTAACAAATAGATGATTTAGTGTAATATTACATCGCTCAACTTTGTTTAGCATCAAAAGCTGCAATCCTATCACTTTCGCATTCAAAACCGTACGTACAACTAACACAAGTCCTCGGCTAAGGAAAGCGTCTAGTTGTTTCATTCCTCCCTTCAAATTGGTAAAAAAATAGATGATTTAGTGTCATATTACTTCGTTCAACTTTGTTTAGCATCAAAAGGTGCAATCCAATCACTCACGCATTCAAAACCGTACGTACAACTCACACATGTCCTCGGTTAAGGAAAGCTTCTAGTTGTTTAATTCCTCCCTTCAAATTGGTAAACAAATAGATGATTTAGTGTCATATTACTTCGTTTAACTTTGTTTAGCACCAAAAGGTGAAATCCTATCACTCTCGCATTCAAAACCGTACGTACAAGTAACACAAGTCCTCGATTAAGGAAAGCGTCTAGTTGTTTCATTCCTCCCTTCAAATTGGTAAACAAATAGATGATTTAGTGTCATATTACTTCGTTCAACTTTGTTTAGCACCAAAAGGTGCAATCCTATCACTCTCGCATTCAAAACAGTACGTACAACTCACACAAGTCCTCGGTTAAGGAAAGCATCTAGTTGTTTCATTCATCACTTCAAATTGGTAAACAAATAGATGATTTAGTGTCATATTACTTCGTTTAACTTTGTTTAGCACCAAAAGGTGCAATCCTATCACTCTCGCATTCAAAACCATACGTACAACTAACACAAGTCCTCGGTTAAAGAAAACTTCAAGTTGTTTCATTATTTCCTTCAAATTGGTTAACAAATAGATGATTTAGTTTTATATTACTTCGTTTAACTTTCTTTAGCACCAAAAGGTGCAATCCTATCACTCTTGCATTCAAAACAGTACGTACAACTCACACAAGTCCTCGGTTAAGGAAAGCGTCTAGTTGTTTCATTCATCCCTTCAAATTGGTAAACAAATAGATGATTACTTTGTTCAACTTTGTTTAAGATCAAAAGGTGCAATCCTATCACTCTCGCATTCAAAACCGTACGTACAACTAACACAAGTCCTCGGTTAAAGAGGACTTCTACTTGTTTCATTATTTCCTTCAAATTGGTAAACAAATAGATGATTTAGTGTCACATTACTTTGATCAACTTTGTTTAGCATCACAAGGTGCAATCCTATCACTCTCGCATTCAAAACAGTACGTACAACTCACAGAAGTCCTCGGTTAAGGAAGGCATCTAGTTGTTTTATTATTTACGTCAAATTGGTAAACAAATAGATGATTTAGTGTCATATTACTTCGTTTAACTTTGTTTAGCACCAAAAGGTGAAATCCTATCACTCTCGCATTCAAAACTGTACGTACAACTCACACAAGTCCTCGGTTAAGGAAAGCGTCTAGTTGTTTCGTTCCTCCCTTCAAATTGGTAAACAAATAGATGATTTAGTGTCATATTACTTTGTTCAACTTTGTTTAGCATCAAAAGGTGCAATCCTATCACTCTCGCATTCAAAACCGGACGTACAACTAACACACGTCCTCGGTTAAAGTGCACTTCTAGTTGTTTCATTATTTCCTTCAAATTGGTAAACAAATAGATGATTTAGTGTCATATTATTTCGTTCAACTTTGTTTAGCACCAAAAGGGGAAACCCTATCACTCTTGCACTCAGAACCGTACGTACAACTCACACAAGTCCTCTGTTAAGGAAAGCGTCTAGTTGTTTCATTCCTCCCTTCAAATTGGTAAAAAAATAGATGATTTAGTGTCATATTACTTCGTTCAACTTTGTTTAGCATCAAAAGATGCAATCCTATCACTCTCGCATTCAAAACTGTACGTACAACTAACACAAGTACTTGGTTAAAGAGCACTTCTAGTTTTTTCATTATTTCCTTCAAATTGGTAAACAAATATATGATTTTGTGTCACATTACTTCGTTCAACTTTGTTTAGAACCAAAAGGTGAAATCTTATCACTCTCACATTCAAAACCGTACGTACAACTCACACAAGTCCTCGGTTAAGGAAAACGTCTAGTTGTTTCATTCCTCCCTTCAAATTGGAAAACAAATAGATGATTTAGTGTCCTATTACTTCGTTCAACTTTGTTTAGCATCAAAAGTTGCAATCCTATCACTCTCGCATTCAAAACCGTACGTACAACTAACACAAGTACTTGGGTAAATAGCACTTCTAGTTGTTTCATTATTTCCTTCAAATTGGTAAACAAATATATGATTTTGTGTCACATTACTTCGTTCAACTTTGTTTAGCACCAAAAGGTGAAATCTTATCACTCTCGCATTCAAAACCGTACGTACAACTCACACAAGTCATCGGTTAAGGAAAGCGCCTAGTTGTTTCATTCCTCCCTTCAAATTGGTAAACAAATAGCTGATTTAGTGTCACATTACTTCGTTCAACTTTGTTTACCATCAAAATGTGCAATCCTATCACTCTCGCATTCAAAACCATACGTACAACTAACACAAGTCCTCGGTTAAATAAAACTTCAAGTTGTTTCATTATTTCCTTCAAATTGGTAAACAAATAGATAATTTAGTTTCATATTACTTCGTTTAACTTTGTTTAGCACCAAAAGGTGCAATCCTATCACTCTCGCATTCAAAACCGTACGTACAACTCACACAAGTCCTCGGTTAAGGAAAGTTTCTAGTTGTTTCATTCCTCCCTTCAAATTGGTAAACAAATAGATGATAAGTGTCATATAACTTCGTTCAACTTTGTTTAGCATCAAAAGGTGCAATCCTATCACTCTCGCATTCAAAACCTACGTACAACTAACACAAGTCCTCGGTTAAAGAGCACTTCTAGTTGTTTCATTATTTCCTTAAAATTGGTAAACAAATAGATAATTTAGTGTTACATTACTTCGTTCAACTTTGTTTAGCATCAAAAGGTGCAATCCTATCACTGTTGCATTCAAAACCGTACGTACAACTCACACAAGTCCTCGGTTAAGGAAGGCTGTAGTTCTTTCATTATTTACGTCAAATTGGTAAACAAGTAGATGACTTAGTGTCATATTACTTCGTTTAACTTTGTTTAGCACCAAAAGGTGCAATCCTATCACTCTCGCATTCAAAACCGTACATACAAGTAACACAAGTCCTCGGTTAAGGAAAGCGTCTAGTTGTTTCATTCCTCCCTTAAAATTGGTAAACTAGATGATTTAGTGTCATATTACTTCGTTCAACTTTGTTTAGCACCAAAAGGTGAAATCCTATCACTCTCGCATTCAATACCGTACGTACAACTAACACAAGTCCTCGGTTAAAGTGCACTTCTAGTTGTTTCATTATTTCCTTCAAATTGGTAAACAAATAGATGATTTAGTATCATATTACTTCGTTCAATTTTGTTTAGCTCTAAAAGGTGCAATCCTATCACTCTCCCATTCAAAAGAGTACGTACAAATCACACAAGTCCTCGGTTAAGGAAAGCGTTTAGTTGTTTCATTCAACCCTTCAAATCGGTAAACAAATAGATGATTTAGTGTCATATAACTTCGTTCAACTTTGTTTAGCGTCAAAAGGTGCAATCCTATCACCCTCGCATTCAAAACCATTCGTACAACTAACACAAGTCCTCGGTTAAAGAGCACTTCTAGTTGTTTCATTATTTCCTTCAAATTGGTAAACAAATAGATGATTTAGTGTCACATTACTTTGTTCAACTTTGTTTACCATCAAAAGGTGCAATCAAATCACACTCGCATTCAAAACCGTACGTACAACTAACACTAGTCCTCGGTTAAATAAAACTTCAAGTTGTTTCATTATTTCCTTCAAATTGGTAAACAAATAGATGATTTCGCTTCATATTACTTCATTTAGCACCAAAAGGTGCAATCCTATCACTCTCGCATTCAAAACCGTACGTACAACTCACACAAGTCCTCGGTTAAGGAAAGTTTCTAGTTGTTTCATTATTTACGTCAAATTGGTAAACAAATAGATGATTTAGTGTCATATTACTTCGTTTAACTTTGTTTAGCATCAAAAGGTGCAATCCTATCACTCTCGCATTCGAAACCGTACCTACAACTAACACTAGTCCTCGGTTAAAGTGCACTTCTAGTTGTTTCATTATTTCCTTCAAATTGGTAAACAAATAGATTATTTAGTGTCATATTACTTCGTTCAACTTTGTTTAGCATCAAAAGGTGCAATCATATCACTCTCGCATTCAAAACAGTACGTACGACTCACACAAGTCCTTGGTTCAAGAAAGCGTCTAGTTGCTTCATTCCTCCCTTCAAATTGGTAAACAAATAGATGATTTAGTGTCATATAACTTCGTTCAACTTTGTTTAGCATCAAAAGGTGCAATCCTATCACTCTCGAATTCAAAATCGTACGTACAACTAACAAAAGTCCTCGGTTAAAGAGCACTTCTAGTTGTTTCATTATTTCCTTCAAATTGGTAGACAAATATATAATTTAGTGTCACATTACTTCGTTCAACTTTGTTTAGCATCAAAATGTGCAATCCTATCACTCTCGCATTCAAAACCGTACGTACAACTCACACAAGTCCTCGGTTAAGGAAGACTTCTAGTTGTTTCATTATTTACGTCAAATTGGTAAGAAAATAGATGATTTAGTGTCATATTACTTCGTTTAACTTTGTTTAGCACCAAAAGGTGAAATACTATCACTCTCGCATTCAAAATCGTACGTACAAGTAACACAAGTCCTCAGTTAAGGAAAGCGTCTCGTTGTTTCAATACTCCGTTAAAATTGGTAAACAAGTAGATGATTTAGTGTCATATTACTTCGTTCAACTTTGTTTAACACCAAAAGGTGCAATCCTATCGCCCTCGCATTCAAAACAGTACGTACAACTCATACAAGTCCTCGGTTAAGAAAAGCGTCTAGTTGTTTCATTCATCCCTTCAAATTGGTAAACAAAAAGATGATTTAGTGTCATATTACTTCGTTCAACTTTGTTTACCATCAAAAGGTGCAATCCTATCACTCTCGCATTCAAAACCGTACGTACAACTAACACAAGTCCTTGGTTAAATAAAACTTCAAGTTGTTTCATTATTTCCTTCAAATTGGTAAACAAATAGATGATTTAGTTTCATATTACTTCGTTTAATTTGTTTAGCACCAAAAGGTGCAATCCTATCACTCTCACATTCAAAACCGTACGTACAACTCACACAAGTCCTCGGTTAAGGAAGGCTGTAGTTGTTTCATTATTTACGTCAAATTGGTAAACAAGTAGATGATTTAGTGTCATATTACTTCGTTTAACTTTGTTTAGCACCAAAAGGTGAAATCCTATCACTCTCGCATTCAAAACCGTACGTACAAGTAACACAAGTCCTCGGTTAAGGAAAGCGTCTAGTTGTTTCATTCCTCCCTTAAAATTGGTAAACTAGATGATTTAGTTTCATATTACTTCGTTCAACTTTGTTTAGCACCAAAAGGTGAAATCCTATCACTCTCGCATTCAAAACCGTACGTACAACTAACACAAGTCCTCGGTTAAAGTGCCCTTCTAGTTGTTTCATCATTTCCTTCAAATTGGTAAACAAATAGATGATTTAGTATCATATTACTTCGTTCAATTTTGTTTAGCTCTAAAAGGTGCAATCCTATCACTCTCGCATTCAAAACAGTACATACAACTGACACAAGTCCTCGGTTAAATAAAACTTCAAGTTGTTTCATTATTTCCTTCAAATTGGTAAACAAATAGATGATTTAGTTTCATATTACTTCGTTTAACTTCGTTTAGCACCAAAAGGTGCAATCCTATCACTCTCGCAATTAAAACCATACGTACTACTCACACAAGTCCTCGGTTAAGGAAAACGTCTAGTTGTTTCATTCCTCCCTTCAAATCGGTAAACAAATAGATGATTTAGTGTCATATAACTTCGTTCAACTTTGTTTAGCATCAATAGGTGCAATCCTATCACTCTCGCATTCAAAACCGTTCGTACAACTAACACAAGTCCTCGGTTAAAGAGCACTTCTAGTTGTTTCATTATTTCCTTCAAATTGGTAAACAAATAGATGATTTAGTCTCACATTACTTTGTTCAACATTGTTTACCATCAAAAGGTGCAATCAAATCACACTCGCATTCAAAACTATACCTACAACTAACACAAGTTCTCGGTTAAATAAAACTTCAAGTTGTTTCATTATTTCCTTCAAATTGGTAAACAAATAGATGATTTAGTTTCATATTACTTCGTTTAACTTCGTTTAGCACCAAAAGGTGCAATCCTATCACTCTCTCATTTAAAACCGTACGTACTACTCACACAAGTCCTCGGTTAAGGAAAGTTTCTAGTTGTTTCATTCATCCCTTCAAATTGGTAAACAAATAGATGATTTAGTGTCATATTACTTCGTTCAACTTTGTTTAGCATCAAAAGGTGCCATCCTATCACTCTCGCATTCAAAACCGTACGTACAACTAACACAAGTCCTCGGTTAAAGTGCACTTCTAGTTGTTTCATTATTTCCTTCAAATTGGAAAACAAATAGATGATTTAGAGTCATATTACTTCGTTCAACTTTGTTTAGCATCAAAAGGTGCAATCCTATCACTCTCGCATTCAAAATAGTACGTACGACTCACACAAGTCATCGGTTCAGGAAAGCGTCTAGTTGCTTCATTCCTCCCTTCAAATTCGTAAACAAATAGATGATTTAGTGTCATATTACTTCGTTTAACTTTGTTTAGCACCAAAAGGTGAAATCCTATCACTCTCGCATTCAAAACCGTACGTACAACTAACACAAGTCCTCGGTTAAGGAAAATGTCTAGTTGTTTCATTCCTCCCTTAAAATTGGTAAAAAAATAGATGATTTAGTGTCATATTACTTCGTTCAACTTTGTTTAGCACCAAAAGGTGCAATCCTATCACTCTCGTATTCAAAACAGTAAGTACAACTCACACAACTCCTCGGTTAAGGAAAGCGTCTAGTTGTTTCATTCATCCCTTCAAATTGGTAAACAAATAGATGATTTAGTGTCATATTACTTTGTTCAACTTTGTTTTGCATCAAAAGATGAAATCCTATCACTATCGCATTCAAAACCGTACGTACAACTAACACAAGTCATCGGTTAAAGTGCACTTCTAGTTGTTTCATTATTTCCTTCAAATTGGTAAACAAATAGATGATTTAGTGTCATATTACTTCGTTCAACTTTGTTTAGCACCAAAAGGTGCAATCCTATCACTCTCGCATTCAAAACAGTACGTACAACTCACACAAGTCCTCGGTTAAGGAAAGCGTCTAGTTGCTTCATTCCTTGCTTCAAATTGGTAAACAAATAGATGATTTAGTGTCATATAACTTCGTTTAACTTTGTTTAGCATCAAACGGTGCAATCCTATGACTCTCGCATTCAAAACCGTACGTACAACTCACACAAGTCCTCGGTTAAGGAAGGCTTCTAGTTGTTGAATTATTTACGTCAAATTGGTAAACAAATAGATGATTTAGTGTCATATTACTTCGTTCAAGTTTGTTTAGCACCAAAAGGTGCAATCCTATCACTCTCGCATTCAAAACAGTAAGTACAACTCACACAACTCCTCGGTTAAGAAAAGCGTCTAGTTGTTTCATTCATCCCTTCAAATTGGTAAACAAATAGATGATTTAGTGTCATATTACTTTGTTCAACTTTGTTTAGCATCAAAAGGTGCAATCCTATCACTCTCGCATTCAAAACCGTACTGCAACTAACACACGTCCTCGGTTAAAGTGCACTTCTAGTTGTCTCATTATTTCCTTCAAATTGGTAAACAAATAGATGATTTAGTGTAATATTACATCGCTCAACTTTGTTTAGCATCAAAAGCTGCAATCCTATCACTTTCGCATTCAAAACCGTACGTACAACTCACACAAGTCCTCGGTTACGGAAAGCGTCTAGTTGTTTCATTCCTCCCTTCAAATTGGTTAAAAAATAGATGATTTAGTGTCATATTACTTCTTTCAACTTTGTTTAGCATCAAAAGGTGCAATCCTATCACTCACGCATTCAAAACCGTACGTACAACTCACACATGTCCTCGGTTAAGGAAAGCTTCTAGTTGTTTAATTCCTCCCTTCAAATTGGTAAACAAATAGATGATTTAGTGTCATATTACTTCGTTTAACTTTGTTTAGCACCAAAAGGTGAAATCCTATCACTCTCGCATTCAAAACCGTACGTACAAGTAACACAAGTCCTCGATTAAGGAAAGCGTCTAGTTGTTTCATTCCTCCCTTCAAATTGGTAAACAAATAGATGATTTAGTGTCATATTACTTCGTTCAACTTTGTTTAGCACAAAAAGGTGCAATCCTATCACTCTCGCATTCAAAACAGTACGTACAACTCACAAAAGTCCTCGGTTAAGGAAAGCGTCTAGTTGTCTCATTCATCACTTCAAATTGGTAAACAAATAGATGATTTAGTGTCATATTACTTCGTTTAACTTTGTTTACCACCAAAAGGTGCAATCCTATCACTCTCGCATTGAAAACCATACGTACAACTAACACAAGTCCTCGGTTAAAGAAAACTTCAAGTTGTTTCATTATTTCCTTCAAATTGGTTAACAAATAGATGATTTAGTTTTATATTACTTCGTTTAACTTTCTTTAGCACCAAAAGGTGCAATCCTATCACTCTTGCATTCAAAACAGTACGTACAACTCACACAAGTCCTCGGTTAAGGAAAGCGTCTAGTTGTTTCATTCATCCCTTCAAATTGGTAAACAAATAGATGATTTAGTGTCATATATTACTTTGTTCAACTTTGTTTAAGATCAAAAGGTGTAATCATATCACTCTCGCATTCAAAACCGTACGTACAACTAACACAAGTCCTCGGTTAAAGAGCACTTCTACTTGTTTCATTATTTCCTTCAAATTGGTAAACAAATAGATGATTTAGTGTCACATTACTTTGATCAACTTTGTTTAGCATCAAAAGGTGCAATCCTATCACTCTCGCATTCAAAACCGTACGTACAACTCACAGAAGTCCTCTGTTAAGGAAGGCTTCTAGTTGTTTCATTATTTACGTCAAATTGGTAAACAAATAGATGATTTAGTGTCATATTACTTCGTTTAACTTTGTTTAGCACCAAAAGATGAAATCCTATCACTCTCGCATTCAAAACTGTACGTACAACTCACACAAGTCCTCGGTTAAGGAAAGCGTCTAGTTGTTTCATTCCTCCCTTCAAATTGGTAAACAAATAGATGATTTAGTGTCATATTACTTTGTTCAACTTTGTTTAGCATCAAAAGGTGCAATCCTATCACTCTCGCATTCAAAACCGGACGTACAACTAACACACGTCCTCGGTTAAAGTGCACTTCTAGTTGTTTCATTATTTCCTTCAAATTGGTAAACAAATAGATGATTTACTGTCATATTATTTCGTTCAACTTTGTTTAGCACCAAAAGGTGAAATCTTATCACTCTCGCATTCAAAACCGTACGTACAACTCACACAAGTCCTCAGTTAAGGAAAACGTCTAGTTGTTTCATTCCTCCCTTCAAATTGGAAAACAAATAGATGATTTAGTGTCATATTACTTCGTTCAACTTTGCTTAGCATCAAAAGGTGCAATCATATCACTCTCGCATTCAAAACCGTACGTACAACTAACACAAGTACTTGGTTAAAGGGCACTTCTAGTTGTTTCATTATTTCCTTCAAATTGGTAAACAAATATATGATTTTGTGTCACATTACTTCGTTCAACTTTGTTTAGCACCAAAAGGTGAAATCTTATCACTCTCGCATTCAAAACCGTACGTACAACTCACACAAGTCCTCGGTTAAGGAAAACGTCTAGTTGTTTCATTCCTCCCTTCAAATTAGAAAACAAATAGATGATTTAGTGTCATATTACTTCGTTCAACTTTGTTTAGCATCAAAAGGTGCAATCCTATCAATCTCGCATTCAAAACCGTACGTACAACTAACACAAGTACTCGGTTAAAGAGCACTTCTAGTTGTTTCATTATTTCCTTCAAATTGGTAAACAAATAGATGATTTAGTGTCACATTACTTCGTTCACCTTTGTTTAGCACCAAAAGGTGAAATCCTATCACTCTCGCATTCAAAACCGTGCGTACAACTCACACAAGTCCTCGGTTAAGGAAAGCGTCTAGTTGTTTCATTCCTCCCTTCAAATTGGTAAACAAATAGATGATTTAGTGTCATATAACTTCGTTCAACTTTGTTTAGCATCAAAAGGTGCAATCCTATCACTCTCGCATTCAAAACCGTACGTACATCTAACACAAGTCCTCGGTTAAAGAGCACTTCTACTTGTTTCATTATTTCCTTCAAATTGGTAAACAAATAGATGATTTAGTGTCATATTACTTCGTTCAACTTTGTTTAGCATCAAAAGGTGCAATCCTATCACTCTCGCATTCAAAACAGTACGTACGACTTACACAAGTCCTCGGTTCAAGAAAGCGTCTAGTTGCTTCATTCCTCCCTTCAAATTGGTAAACAAATAGATGATTTTGTGTCATATAACTTCGTTCAACTTTGTTTAGCATCAAAAGGCGCAATCCTATCACTCTCGCATTCAAAATCGTACGTACAACTAACACAAGTCCTCGGTTAAAGAGCACTTCTAGTTGTTTCATTATTTCCTTCAAATTGGTAAACAAATAGATAATTTAGTGTCACATTACTTCGTTCAACTTTGTTTAGCATCAAAAGGTGCAATCCTATCACTCTCGCATTCAAAACCGTACGTACAACTCACACAAGTCCTCGGTTAAGGAAGGCTTCTACTTGTTTCATTATTTACGTCAAATTGGTAAACAAATAGATGATTTAGTGACATATTACTTCGTTTAACTTTGTTTAGCACCAAAAGGTGAAATCCTATCACTCTCGAATTCAAAACCGTACGTACAAGTAACACAAGTCCTCGGTTAAGGAAAACGTCCTGTTGTTTCATTCCTCCCTTAAAATTGGTAAACAAATAGATGATTTAGTGTCATATTACTTCGTTCAACTTTGTTTAGCACCAAAAGATGAAATCTTATCACTCTCGCATTCAAAACCGTACGTACAACTCACACAAGTCCTCGGTTAAGGAAAGCGTCTAGTTTTTTCATTCCTCCCTTCAAATTGGTAAACAAATAGATGATTTAGTGTCATATTACTTCGTTCAACTTTGTTTAGCATCAAAAGGTGCAATCTTATCAATCTCGCATTCAAAACCGTACGTACAACTAACACAAGTACTCGGTTAAAGAGCACTTCTAGTTGTTTCATTATTTCCTTCAAATTGGTAAACAAATAGATGATTTAGTGTCACATTACTTCGTTCACCTTTGTTTAGCACCAAAAGGTGAAATCATATCACTCTCGAATTCAAAATCGTACGTACAACTCACACAAGTCCTCGGTTAAGGAAAGCGTTTAGTTGTTTCATTCCTCCCTTAAAATTGGTAAACAAATAGATGATTTAGTGTCATATTACTTCGTTCAACTTTGTTTAGCATCAAAAGGTGCAATCCTATCACTCTCGCATTCAAAACCGTTCGTACAACTAACACAAGTCCTCGGTTAAAGAGCACATCTAGTTGTTTCATTATTTCCTTCAAATTGGGAAACAAAGAGATGATTTAGTGTCACATTACCTCGTTCAACTTTGTTTAGCATCAAAAGGTGCAATCCTATCACTCTTGCATTCAAAACTGTACGTACAACTCATAGAAGTCCTCGGTTAAGGAAGGCTTCTAGTTGTTTCATTATTTACGTCAAATTGGTAAACAAATAGATGATTTAGTGTCACATTACTTCGTTCACCTTTGTTTAGCACCAAAAGGTGAAATCCTATCACTCTCGAATTCAAAATCGTACGTACAACTCACACAAGTCCTCGGTTAAGGAAATCGTTTAGTTGTTTCATTCCTCCCTTAAAATTGGTAAACAAATAGATGATTTAGTGTCATATTACGTCGTTCAACTTTGTTTAGAACCAAAATGTGCAATACTATCACTCTCGCATTCAAAACCGTACGTACAACTCACACAAGTTCTCAGTTAAGGAAAACGTCTAGTTGTTTCATTCCTCCCATCAAATTGGTAAACAAATAGATGATTTAGTGTCATATAACTTCGTTCAACTTTGTTTAGCATCAAAAGGTGCAATCCTATCACTCTCGCATTCAAAACCGTTCCTACAACTAACACAAGTCCTCGGTTAAAGAGCACTTCTAGTTGTTTCATTATTTCCTTCAAATTGGGAAACAAAGAGATGATTTAGTGTCACATTACCTCGTTCAACTTTGTTTAGCATCAAAAGGTGCAATCCTATCACTCTCGCATTCAAAACTGTACGTACAACTCATAGAAGTCCTCGGTTAAGGAAGGCTTCTAGTTGTTTCATTATTTACGTCAAATTGGTAAACAAATAGATGATTTAGTGTCATATTACTTCGTTTAACTTTGTTTAGCACCAAAAGGTGAAATCTTATCACTCTCGCATTCAAAACTGTACGTACAACTCACACAAGTCCTCGGTTAAGGAAAACGTCTAGTTGTTTCATTCCTCCCTTCAAATTGGTAAACAAATAGATGATTTAGTGTCATATTACTTTGTTCAACTTTGTTTAGCATCAAAAGGTGCAATCCAATCACTCTCGCATTCAAAACCGGACGTACAACTAACACACGTCCTCGGTTAAAGTGCACTTCTAGTCGTTTCATTATTTCCTTCAAATTGGTAAACAAAAAGATGATTTAGTGTCATATTATTTCGTTCAACTTTGTTTAGCACCAAAAGGGGAAATCCTATCACTCTTGCATTCAGAACCGTACGTACAACTCACACAAGTTCTCAGTTAAGGAAAGCGTCTAGTTGTTTCATTCCTCCCTTCAAATTGGTAAAAAAAATAGATGATTTAGTGTCATATTACTTCGTTCAACTTTGTTTAGCATCAAAAGGTGCAATCCTATCACTCTCGCATTCAAAACCGTACGTACAACTAACACAAGTACTTGGTTAAGGAACACTTCTAATTGTTTTATTATTTCCTTCAAATTGGTAAACAAATATATGATTTTGTGTCACATTACTTCGTTCAACTTTGTTTAGCACCAAAAGGTGAAATCTTATCACTCTCGCATTCAAAACCATACGTACAACTCACACAAGTCCTCAGTAGGAAAGCGTCTAGTTTTTTCATTCCTCCCTTCAAATTGGTAAACAAATAGATGATTTAGTGTCATATTACTTCGTTCAACTTTGTTTAGCATCAAAAGGTGCAATCCTATCAATCTCGCATTCAAAACCGTACGTACAACTAACACAAGTACTCGGTTAAAGAGCACTTCTAGTTGTTTCATTATTTCCTTCAAATTGGTAAACAAATAGATGATTTAGTGTCACATTACTTCATTCACCTTTGTTTAGCACCAAAAGGTGAAATCCTATCACTCTCGAATTCAAAATCGTACGTACAACTCACACAAGTCCTCGGTTAAGGAAAGCGTTTAGTTGTTTCATTCCTCCCTTAAAATTGGTAAAAAAATATATGATTTAGTGTCATATTACTTCGTTCAACTTTGTTTAGCATCAAAAGGTGCAATCCTATCACTCTTGTGACGACCCCAAATCCGGGTTCTTTAACCTCGGGTTTGGTTCTCACTGTACAATACATAACAACAATGAAATACATATATTGTATTCAAACTTCGCGGAATAATACAAAAGGTTCCTTAATCAAAAGGCTATACTTCCCAAGGTCTATTACCTTAATCTTAACATTACATATCTTAAGGGAAATACAAAAGATTTACAACCGTAATTACATAACAGTAATATAAACTAGCATGCAATTACTAAAACTAAACATTCGCTTTCCCCTTGCCTTTGTCCGATTTAGAGCTTTCGGGAATGGCTGAAATATAGTCATGATATAGCAAAAATGAGCAACTAAATGGCTCAGCAAGTTTATAAACAACAATCATACGATATATCATGATGAAGGGAAATAACTTCAAGGTTTCAACAATAGTAATTGTGAAAGATAACAAGAATCAATGTTCAATAAAAGAAGGAATTGACTCTTTACTGCTGAGTGGTCTTTAATGACCATGAACTGCTACTAAGGTAGAACAGACATACAATGTCTGACTCCTTGTTAAAATAACGGGACACTTGAGGGGATCAGTCCTCTCATGTCCTATGTATATGCATCACATTTAGTTTTCTTGCGCGCTGTCGGGTCTCCGACAAATAAAAAATCCCATTTAACTAGGGTTGTTCTATCTCAGTCTTACTGTAAGAATCCGCACCAGCCAATGGTTTGGATAAGCTTTTATAATATTCAACTAAATGAATTTAACATGCATTTGTCTAGCCGAAACAATTAGCTTAGACGTTCTTAAACAGTTTGCAAAAACACTATGTGTGAATACAATAATCAATAACGATGTGAAGTAATTTTCGATAATTAATTCACTCAAAGGACTGTCAAATATCTACGAGTGTAGATACTTGCTCAACAATAATTGAATTGCTCAAAGTAATTAAAATTGAATAATAATTGCAACAATAAGTACAAGTTAAGGGTAGAAGACTTGCCTCGTGCGTCGTTTACTGCTAACCAACTTAATTTAACAATTCTTGAACGGACCTAATAATTAAATCAGTTTGATCTAAAATTAGTATCATATACTTGTAAGTATAATGACCTTTATAAACCTTACGAACCACATAATTATATAATTATGGGTATATAAACACATAGGAAACATTATCATTAATTACTTGATAATATTTCAAATACAAAGAACCTATATTAATTATTTAATATAGTTCATACACTTATATAATATTATTAACAATTTAATAATATTTTATTAGTCTTGTAGTATTATTAATCGTTTAATAATACATTATTAGCCTTCTAATATTATTAATCTTTTAATAATATTCTATCAATCACTTAACATTATTAATCAATTAATGACATTTTATTGTCCTTATAATATTATTAATTATTTAATAATATTTTATCATCCTTATAATATTATTAATCATTTAATAATATTTTATTAACCTCATAATATTATTAATCCTTTAATAATATTTTATTTATTATTTAATATTATTAACTATGTAATAACATTTTAAATCATTATCTAATATTATTAATTATTTAATAATATTTTATTAATTATCTAATATTATTAATCATTTAATAATATTTTATTACCTCATTAATATTATTAACCATTTAATAATATTTTAAACATTATCTAATATTATTAATTATTTAATAATATTTTATTTAATATCCAATATTATTAATCATTTAATAATATTTTATTATCTTATTAATATTATTAATCGTCTAATAATATTTTAAATCATTATCTAATATTATTAATCATTTAGTAATATTTTATTTATTATCTAATATTATTAATCATTTAATAATATTTTATTCATTATCTAATATTATTAATCATTAAATAATATTTTATTCATTTACTAATATTATTATTTATTTAATAATATTTTATTGACTTATTAATATTATTACTCATTTAATAATATTTTAATCTCCTACTAATATTATCAATCATTTCATAATATTTAATTACTTATTAATATTATTAACCATGTAGTAATATTTTAATACTCTTTAAATAATACCAAAAGTTAACGTTTAAATTGGGTTAACCTTAGTATTTAATTTAAACATTTAGATAGCATTGATTTACAAATAGACTCCATATAAATTTGTTTAATACTCAAATATATTCATTTGACACCTATTTCAACTTAATTTTTCAAAGAAAACTCGACCCGGATCGACACGACCCGACCCGGACCGACCCAACTCGACACGGAGCACCAAAAATCTGCTTAACAGATTGTTCTGACGCAGCTGCGTTACTCCTGACGCGGCTGCGTCAGCCGTTTTATCCGAAAGTCAACTGTTTGACTGTTCGACCCTTCGACGCTCCGACAGCCATAACTTCTTCATACGAAAATATTTTGGGGTGATTCTTGAGTCCATTCTCATCAGAATTTCCCCCTATACAATTTCTCTTTAGAACACAAATCCAAATTCCAAACGTAACTAGACTCAAAATGGCTCTAAAGGCAACCTAGGGTTTTAAAATCAACATCATTTGCGGTAAAAGCCATCATTTCTTTGTTATTCATTATTTTTAAAAACTTCCAAAAGGTTTTATCTTTAAAACTCATAGATCTAGCTTTCTAGCCATAAAAATCCATTTTTGGATTTGTACATTTCAAAATACAACATCAAACATAGCATGCATGGTTAGGGTTTACCGGTAAAATTGTGTTACACATATTTCTTTAGCTTCTATGCATTTCTAACCTACCAAATCATGTTATAAACACATAGATCTATGAATATACATATATTACATAGTTAAATACATCTAGATTGTCAAAACGAGTTTTGATCGGTTAAAAATAGATTTTAACCGATCAAAAGCTTTCTAGACTACAAAAATGAAATGAGAAGGTTTTTAGAGAACTTTTAAACCTTAGTGATTTGCTTGCTGTCCTTCTCCTCCTACCAAAGTAAGTTATGAAGCTTGAGGACATCCACCAAGACCTTCCTTAGCTTTTCTCACACAAACTTATGTGTATTCTCTCTTTAGCTCTCAAAGTCTCTCTCTCTTTTCTCTAGAAATGTCTAGCAAATAAACTAACAATCTTGTAACAAGTGTAGAGCTTCTTATTTATAGCCAATCACTAACCTAGCATTAACTCACTAATCAAGCTATGTTGGTGAAATTACTTGCTAAGCATGCTTACTATTCCTTTGATTGACTAGTTGATTGACTCATGGAATGACTAGGGTTGTTCAACCACTATATGACATGGATGGATTTTCAAGCAATATAGGAAATCAATTATCCAAGTGGGGCCCTCACAAAAATCAGCAAAATGGCTTTTCCAAGCCATTTCCCTTTATTTTTAATGCAAAAATGTGCATATATACATCTATATATATATATATATTGACCAAAGTTTGACCCTTAATGGACTTCACATTGGGCTTGGGAATAACTTCTATTGGGCTCATTTAATTAAATTGTTTGGGCTCAATTTAAATACCACATTGGGCTAGCATTTAAATAACTATGCTAAATTTAATTAAATCAAGCATTGGGATTGTTTAATTAATTACATGGGCTAGTAATTAAATTAATTACATGGGCTACTAGGTTAATATCTTTAACCTAGTTTATCAACTCATTTGGATTTAAAATATAATCCAATTAGATTTGCTTTAATTAATTATACACTTTGCTTTAATTCTTTAAATAAATATACAAGCACATAAGTACATTTATTTAATTATCTAATGCACAATTAATTAATGAGAAAAATTTAAATTCATTGCTAAATATTTATTAAGTATATTTACAATGACTAATGAAATTCGTGGTCATTACAACTCTCGCATTCAAAACAGTACGTACGACTTACACAAGTCATCGGTTCAGGAAAGCGTCTAGTTGCTTCATTCCTCCCTTCAAATTGGTAAACAAATAGATGATTTAGTGTCATATAACTTCGTTCAACTTTGTTTAGCATCAAAAGGTGCAATCCTATTACTCTCGCATTCAAAACCGTTCGTACAACTAACACAAGTCCTCGGCTAAAGAGCACTTCTAGTTGTTTCATTATTTCCTTCAAATTGGAAAACAAATAGATGATTTAGTGTCACATTACCTCGTTCAACTTTGTTTAACATCAAAAGGTGCAATCCTATCACTCTCGCATTCAAAACCGTACGTACAACTCACAGAAGTCCTCGGTTAAGGAAGGCTTCTAGTTGTTTCATTATTTACGTCAAATTGGTAAACAAATAGATGATTTAGTGTCATATTACTTTGTTTAGCACCAAAAGGTGAAATCTTATCACTCTCGCATTCAAAACTGTACGTACAACTCACACAAGTCCTCGGTTAAGGAAAGCGTCTAGTTGTTTCATTCCTCCCTTCAAATTAGTAAACAAATAGATGATTTAGTGTCATATTACTTTGTTCAACTTTGTTTAGCATCAAAAGGTGCAATCCTATCACTCTCGCATTCAAAACCGGACGTACAACTAACACACGTCCTCGGTTAAAGTGCACTTCTAGTCGTTTCATTATTTCCTTCAAATTGGTAAACAAAAAGATGATTTAGTGTCATATTATTTCGTTCAACTTTGTTTAGCACCAAAAGGGGAAATCCTATCACTCTTGCATTCAGAACCGTACGTACAACTCACACAAGTCCTCAGTTAAGGAAAGCGTCTAGTTGTTTCATTCCTCCCTTCAAATTTGAAAAAAAAAATAGATGATTTAGTGTCATATTACTTCGTTCAACTTTGTTTAGCATCAAAAGGTGCAATCCTATCACTCTCGCATTCAAAACCGTACGTACAACTAACACAAGTACTTGGTTAAACAGCACTTCTAGTTGTTTCATTATTTCCTTCAAATTGGTAAACAAATATATGATTTTGTGTCACATTACTTCGTTCAACTTTGTTTAGCACCAAAAGGTGAAATCTTATCACTCTCGCATTCAAAACCGTACGTACAACTCACACAAGTCCTCGGTTAAGGAAAGCGTCTAGTTGTTTCAATGCTCCCTTCAAATTGGTAAACAAATAGATGATTTAGTGTCATATTACTTCGTTCAACTTTGTTTAGCATCAAAAGGTGCAATCCTATCAATCTCGCATTCAAAACCGTACGTACAACTAACACAAGTACTCGGTTAAAGAGCACTTCTAGTTGTTTCATTATTTCCTTCAAATTGGTAAACAAATAGATAATTTAGTGTCACATTACTTCGTTCACCTTTGTTTAGCACCAAAAGGTGAAATGCTATCACTCTCGCATTCAAAATCGTACGTACAACTCACACAAGTCCTCGGTTAAGCAAAGCGTTTAGTTGTTTCATTCCTCCCTTCAAATTGGTAAGAAAATATATGATTTAGTGTCATATTACTTCGTTCAACTTTATTTAGCATCAAAATGTGCAATCCTATCACTAACGCATTGAAAACCATACGTACAACTCACACATGTCCTCGGTTAAGAAAAGCTTCTAGTTGTTTCATTCCTCCCTTCAAATTGGTAAACAAATAGATGATTTAGTGTCATATTACTTCGTTTAACTTTGTTTAGCACCAAAAGGTGAAATCCTATCACTCTCGCATTCAAAACCGTACGTACAAGTAACACAAATCCTCGGTTAAAGAGCACTTCTAGTTGTTTCATTATTTCCTTCAAATTGGGAAACAAATAGATGATTTAGTATCACATTACCTCGTTCAACTTTGTTTAGCATCAAAAGGTGCAATCCTATCACTCTCGCATTCAAAACCGTACGTACAACTCACAGAAGTCCTCGGTTAAGGAAGGCTTCTAGTTGTTTCATTATTTACGTCAAATTGGTAAACAAATAGATGATTTAGTGTCATATTACTTCGTTTAACTTTGTTTAGCACCAAAAGGTGAAATCTTATCACTCTCGCATTCAAAACTGTACGTACAACTCACACAAGTCCTCGGTTAAGGAAAGCGTCTAGTTGTTACATTCCTCCCTTCAAATTGGTAAACAAATAGATGATTTAGTGTCATATTACTTTGTTCAACTTTGTTTAGCATCAAAACGTGCAATCCTATCACTCTCGCATTCAAAACCGGACGTACAACTAACACACGTCCTCGGTTAAAGTGCACTTCTAGTCGTTTCATTATTTCCTTCAAATTGGTAAACAAAAAGATGATTTAGTGTCATATTTTTTGCGTTCAACTTTGTTTAGCACCAAAAGGGGAAATCCTATCACTCTTGCATTCAGATCCGTACGTACAACTCACACAAGTCCTCAGTTAAGGAAAGCGTCTAGTTGTTTCATTCCTCCCTTCAAATTGATAAAAAAAATAGATGATTTTTGTCATATTACTTCGTTCAACTTTGTTTAGCATCAAAAGGTGCAATCCTATCACTCTCGCATTCAAAACCGTATGTACAACTAACACAAGTGCTTGGTTAAAGAGCACTTCTAGTTGTTTCATTATTTCCTTCAAATTAGTAAACAAATATATGATTTTGTGTCACATTACTTCGTTCAACTTTGTTTAGCACCAAAAGGTGAAATCTTATCACTCTCGCATTCAAAACCGTACGTACAACTCACACAAGTCCTCGGTTAAGGAAAGCGTCTAGTTGTTTCAATGCTCCCTTCAAATTAGTAAACAAATAGATGATTTAGTATCATATTACTTCGTTCAACTTTGTTTAGCATCAAAAGGTGCAATCCTATCAATCTCGCATTCAAAACCGTACGTACAACTAACACAAGTACTCGGTTAAAGAGCACTTCTAGTTGTTTCATTATTTCCTTCAAATTGGTAAACAAATAGATAATTTAGTGTCACATTACTTCGTTCACCTTTGTTTAGCACCAAAAGGTGAAATCCTATCACTCTCGCATTCAAAATCGTACGTACAACTCACACAAGTCCTCGGTTAAGGAAAGCGTTTAGTTGTTTCATTTCTCCCTTCAAATTGGTAAAAAAATATATGATTTAGTGTCATATTACTTCGTTCAACTTTGTTTAGCATCAAAATGTGCAATCCTATCACTAATGCATTGAAAACCGTACGTACAACTCACACATGTCCTCGGTTAAGAAAAGCTTCTAGTTGTTTCATTCCTCCCTTCAAATTGGTAAACAAATAGATGATTTAGTGTCATATTACTTCGTTTAACTTTGTTTAGCACCAAAAGGTGAAATCCTATCACTCTCGCATTCAAAACCGTACGTACAAGTAACACAAGTCCTCGGTTAAGGAAAGCGTCTAGTTGTTTCATTCCTCCCTTAAAATTGGTAAACAAATAGATGATTTAGTGTCATATTACTTCGTTCAACTTTGTTTAGCACCAAAAGGTGCAATCCTATCGCTCTCGCATTCAAAACAGTACGTACAACTCACACAAGTCCTCGGTTAAGGAAAGCGTCTAGTTGTTTCATTCATCCCTTCAAATTGGTAAACAAATAGATGATTTAGTGTCACATTACTTCGTTCAACTTTGTTTACCATCAAAAGGTGCAATCCTATCACTTTCGCATTCAAAACCATACGTACAACTAACACAAGTACTCGGTTGAATAAAACTTCAAGTTGTTTCATTCCTCCCTTCAAATTGGTAAACAAATAGATGATTTAGTGTCATATTACTTTGTTCAACTTTGTTTAGCATCAAAAGGTGCAATCCTATCACTCTCGCATTCAAAACCGTTCGTACAACTAACACAAGTCCTCGGTTAAAGAGCACTTCTAGTTGCTTCATTATTTCCTTCAAATTGGTAAACAAATTGATGATTTAGTGTCACATTACCTCGTTCAACTTTGTTTATAATCAAAAGGTGCAATCCTATCACTCTCGCATTCAAAACCGCACATACAACTCTCAAAAGTCCTCGGTTAAGGAAGACTTCTAGTTGTTTCATTATTTACGTCAAATTGGTAAACAAATAGATGATTTAGTGTCATATTACTTCGTTTAACTTTGTTTAGCACCAAAAGGTGAAATCCTATCTCGCATTCAAAACTGTACGTACAACTCACACAAGTCCTCGATTAAGGAAAGTGTCTCGTTGTTTCATTCCTCCCTTCAAATTGGTAAACAAATAGATGATTTAGTGTCATATTACATCGTTCAACTTTGTTTACCATCAAAAGGTGCAATCCTATCACTCTCGCATTCAAAACCGTACGTACAACTCACACAAGTCCTCGGTTAAGGAAAGCGTCTAGTTGTTTCATTCCTCCCTTCAAATTGGTAAACAAATAGATGATTTAGTGTCATATTACTTCGTTCAACTTTGTTTACCATCAAAAGGTGCAATCCTATCAATCTCGCATTCAAAACCGTACGTACAACTAACACAAGTACTCGGTTAAAGAGCACTTCTAGTTGTTTCATTATTTCCTTCAAATTGGTAAACAAATAGATGATTTAGTTTCATATTACTTCGTTTAACTTCGTTTAGCACCAAAAGGTGCAATCCTATCACTCTCGCATTCAAAACCGTACGTACAACTCACACAAGTCCTCGGTTAAGGAAAGCGTCTAGTTGTTTCATTCCTCCCTTCAAATTGGTAAAAAAATAGATGATTTAGTGTCATATTACTTCGTTCAACTTTGTTTAGCATCAAATGGTGCAATCCTATCAGTAACGCATTCAAAACCGTACGTACAACTCACACATGTCCTCAGTTAAGGAAAGCTTCTAGTTGTTTCATTCCTCCCTTCAAATTGGTAAGCAAATAGATGATTTGGTGTCATATTACTTTGTTTAACTTTATTTAGCACCAAAAGGTGAAATCCTATCACTCTCGCATTCAAAACCGTACGTACAACTAGCACAAGTCCTCAGTTAAAGTGCACTTCTAGTTGTTTCATTCATCCTTTCAAATTGGTAAACAAATAGATTATTTAGTGTCATATTACTTCGTTCAACTTTGTTTAGCATCAAAATGTGCAATCCTATCACTCTCGCATTCAAAATCGTACGTACAACTAACACAAGTCCTCGGTTAAAGAGCACTTCTAGTTGTTTCATTATTTCCTTCAAATTGGTAAACAAATATATGATATAGTGTCACATTACTTCGTTCAACTTTGTTTAGCACCAAATGGTGAAATCTTATCACTCTCGCATTCAAAACCGTACATACAACTCGCACAAGTCCTCGGTTAAGGAAACCGTCTAGTTGTTTCATTCCTCCCCTCAAATTGGTAAACAAATACATGATTTAGTGTCATATTACTTCGTTCAACTTTGTTTAGCATTAAAAGGTGCAATTCTGTCACTCTCGCATTCAAAACCGTACGTACAACTCACACAAGTCCTCGGTTAAGGAAAGTTTCTAGTTGTTTCATTCCTCCCTTCAAATTGATAAAAAAAATATATGATTTAATGTCATATTACTTCGTTCAACTTTGTTTAGCATCAAAAGGTGCAATCCTATCACTCTCGCATTCAAAACCGTACGTACAACTAACACAAGTACTTGGTTAAAGAGCACTTCTAGTTGTTTCATTATTTTCTTCAAATTGGTAAAGAAATATATGATTTTGTGTCACATTACTTCGTTCAACTTTGTTTAGCACCAAAAGGTGAAATCTTATCACTCTCGCATTCAAAACCGTACGTACAACTCTCACAAGTCCTCGGTTAAGGAAAGCGTCTAGTTGTTTCATTCCTCCCTTCAAATTGGTAAACAAATAGATGATTTAGTGTCATATTACTTCGTTCAACTTTGTTTAGCATCAAAAGGTGCAATCCTATCAATCTCGCATTCAAAACCGTACGTACAACTAACACAAGTACTCGGTTAAAGAGCACTTCTAGTTGTTTCATTATTTCCTTCAAATTGGTAAACAAATAGATGATTTAGTGTCACATTACTTCGTTCACCTTTGTTTAGTGCCAAAAGGTGAAATCCTATCACTCTCGCATTCAAAACCGTACGTACAACTCACACAAGTCCTCGGTTAAGGAAAGCGTCTAGTTGTTTCATTCCTCCCTTCAAATCGGTAAACAAATAGATGATTTAGTGTCATATAATTTCGTCCAACTTTGTTTAGCATCAAAAGGTGCAATCCTATCACTCTCGCATTCAAAACCGTTCGTACAACTAACACAAGTCCTCGATTAAAGAGCACTTCTAGTTGTTTCATTATTTCCCTGAAATTGGTAAACAAATAGATGATTTAGTGTCACATTACTTCGTTCAACTTTGTTTACCATCAAAAGGTGCAATCCTATCACTCTCACATTCAAAACCATACATACAACTAACACATGTCCTCGGTTAAATAAAACTTCAAGTTGTTTCATTATTTCCTTCAAATTGGTAAACAAATAGATGATTTAGTTTCATATTACTTCGTTTAACTTTCTTTAGCACCAAAAGGTGCAATCCTATCACTCTCGCATTCAAAACCGTACGTACAACTCACACAAGTCCTCGGTTAAGGAAAGTTTCTAGTTGTTTCATTCATCCCTTCAAATTGGTAAATAAATAGATGATTTAGTGTCATATTACTTCGTTCAACTTTGTTTAGCATCAAAAGGTGCAATCCTATCACTCTCGCATTCAAAACCGTACGTACAACTAACACAAGTCCTCGGTTTAAGTGCACTTCTAGTTGTTTCATTATTTCCTTCAAATTGGTAAACAAATAGATGATTCAGTGTCATATTACTTCGTTCAACTTTGTTTAGCACCAAAAGGGGCAATCCTATCACTTTCGCATTCAAAACCGTACGTACAACTAACACAAGTCCTCGGTTAAGTAAAGCGTCTAGTTGATTCATTCCTCCATTCAAATTTGTAAAAAACTAGATGATTTAGTGTCATATTACTTCGTTCAACTTTGTTGAGCATCAAAAGCTGCAATCCTATCACTAACGCATTCAAAACCGTACGTACAACTCACACATGTACTCGGTTAAGGAAAGCTTCTAGTTGTTTCATTCCTCCCTTCAAATTGGTAAACAAATAGATGATTTAGTGTCATATTACTTTGTTTAACTTTGTTTAGCACCAAAAGGTGAAATTCTATCACTCTCGCATTCAAAAGCGTACGTACAACTAACACAAGTCCTCGGTTAAAGTGCACTTCTAGTTGTTTCATTATTTACGTCAAATTGGTAAACAAATAGATGATTTAGTGTCATATTACTTCGTTCAACTTTGTTTAGCACCAAAAGGTGCAATCCTATCACTCTCGCATTCAAAACCGTCGGTTAAGGAAAGTTTCTAGTTGTTTCATTCATCCCTTCAAATTGTTAAACAAATAGATGATTTAGTGTCATATTACTTCGTTCAACTTTGTTTACCACCAAAATGTGCAATCCTATCACTCTCGCATTCAAAACGGTACCTACAACTGACACAAGTCCTCGGTTAAGGAAAGCGTCTAGTTGCTTCATTCCTCCCTTCAAATCGGTAATCAAATATATGATTTAGTGTCATATAACTTCGTTCAAATTTGTTTAGCATCAAAAGGTGCAATCCTATCACTCTCGCATTCAAAACCGTACGTACAACTCACACAAGTCCTCGGTTAAGGAAGACTTCTAGTTGTTTCATTATTTACGTCAAATTGGTAAACAAATAGATGATTTAGTGTCATATTACTTCGTTTAACTTTGTTTAGCACCAAAAGGTGAAATCCTATCACTCTCGCATTCAAAACCGTACGTACAAGTAACACAAGTCCTCGGTTAAGGAAAGCGTCTAGTTGTTTCATTCCTCCCTTAAAATTGGTAAACAAATAGATGATTTAGTGTCATAGTACTTTGTTCAACTTTGTTTAGCATCAAAAGATGCAATCGTATCACTCTCGCATTCAAAACCGTACGTACAACTAACACAAGTCCTCGGTTAAAGTGCACTTCTAGTTGTTTCATTATTTCCTTCAAATTGGTAAACAAATAGATGATTTAGTGTCATATTACTTCGTTCAACTTTGTTTAGCATCAAGAGGTGCAATCCTATCACTCTCGCATTCAAAACAGTACGTATGACACACACAAGTCCTCGGTTCAGGAAAGCGTCTAGTTGCTTCATTCCTCCCTTCAAATTGGTAAACAAATAGATGATTTAGTGTCATATTACTTTGTTCAACTTTGTTTAGCATTAAAAGATGCAATCCTATCACTCTCGCATTCAAAACTGTACGTACAACTAACACAAGTCCTCGGTTAAAGTGCACTTCTAGTTGTTTCATTATTTCCTTCAAATTGGTAAACAAATAGATGATTCAGTGTCAGATTACTTCGTTCAACTTTGTTTAGCACCAAAAGGGGCAATCCTATCACTCTCGCATTCAAAACAGTACGTACAACTCACACAAGTCCTCGGTTAAGGAAAGCGTCTAGTTGCTTCATTCCTCCCTTCAAATCGGTAAACAAATAGATGATTTAGTGTCATATAACTTCGTTCAACTTTGTTTAGCATCAAAAGGTGCAATCCTATCACTCTCGCATTCAAAACCGTACGTACAACTAACACAAGTCCTCGGTTAAAGAGCACTTCTAGTTGTTTCATTATTTCTTTCAAATTGGTAAACAAATAGATGATTTAGTGTCCCATTACTTCGTTCAACTTTGTTTAGCATCAAAAGGTGCAATCCTATCACTCTCGCATTCAAAACCGTACGTACAACTCACACAAGTCCTCGGTTAAGGAAGGCTTCAAGTTGTTTCATTATTTACGTCAAATTGGCAAACAAATAGATGATTTATTGTCATATTACTTCATTTAGCTTTGTTTAGCACCAAAAGGAGAAATCCTATCACTCTCGCATTCAGAACCGTACGTACACCTCACACAAGTCCTCGGTTAAGGAAAGCGTCTAGTTGATTCATTCCTCCATTCAAATTGGTAAAAAACTAGATGATTTAGTGTCATATTACTTCGTTCAACTTTGTTTAGCATCAAAAGGTGCAATCCTATCACTCTCGCATTCAAAACCGTACGTACAACTAACACAATTCCTCGGTTAAAGAGGACTTGTAGTTGTTTCATTATTTCCTTCAAATTGGTAAACAAATAGATGATTTAGTGTCACATTACTTCGTTCAACTTTGTTTAGCATCAAAAGGTGCAATCCTATCACTCTCGCATTCAAAAATGTACGTACAAATCACACAAGTCCTCGGTTAAGGAAGGCTTCTAGTTGTTTCATTATTTACGTCATATTGGTAAACAAATAGATGATTTATTTTTATATTACTTCGTTTAACTTTGTTTAGCACCAAAAGGAGAAATCCTATCACTCTCGTATTCAGAACCGTACGTACACCTCACACAAGTCCTCGGTTAAGGAAAGCGTCTAGTTGATTCATTCCTCCATTCTAATTGGAAAAAAAACTAGATGATTTAGTGTCATATTACTTCGTTCAACATTGTTTAGCATCAAAAGCTGCAATCCTATCACTAACGCATTCAAAACCGTACGTACAACTCACACATGTCCTCGGTTAAGGAAAGCTTCTAGTTGTTTCATTCCTCCCTTCAAATTGGTAAACAAATAGATGATTTAGTGTCATATTACTTCGTTTAACTTTGTTTAGCACCAAAAGGTGAAATCCTATCACTCTCGCATTCAAAAGCGTACGTACAACTAACACAAGTCCTCGTTTAAAGTGCACTTCTAGTTGTCTCATTATTTCCTTCAAATTTGTAAACAAATAGATGATTTAGTGTCATATTACTTCGTTCAACTTTGTTTAGTACCAAAAGGTGCAATCCTATCTCTCTCGCATTCAAAACCGTACGTACAACTCCCACAAGTCCTCGGTTAAGGAAAGTTTCTAGTTGTTTCATTCATCCCTTCAAATTGTTAAACAAATAGATGATTTAGTGTCATATTAGTTCGTTCAACTTTGTTTACCACCAAAATGTGCAATCCTATCACTCTCGCATTCAAAACAGTACGTACAACTCACACAAGTCCTCGGTTAAGGAAAGCGTCTAGTTGCTTCATTCCTCCCTTCAAATCGGTAATCAAATAGATGATTTAGTGTCATATAACGTCGTTCAACTTTGTTTAGCATCAAAAGGTGCAATCCTATCACTCTCGCATTCCAAACCGTACGTACAACTAACACAAGTCCTCGGTTAAAGAGCACTTGTAGTTGTTTCATTATTTCTTTCAAATTGGTAAACAAATAGATGATTTAGTGACATATTACTTTGTTCAACTTTGTTTAGCACCAAAAGGTGCAATCCTATTACTCTAGCATTCAAAACAGTATGTACAACTCACACAAGTCATCGGTTAAGGAAAACGTCTAGTTGTTTCATTCCTCCCTTCAAATTGGTAAACAAATATATGATTTAGTGTCATATTATTTTGTTCAACATTGTTTAGCATCAAAAGGTGCAATCCTATCACTCTTGCATTCAAAACCGTACGTACAACTAACACAAGTCCTCGGTTAAAGTGCACTTCTAGTTGTTTCATTATTTTCTTCAAATTGGTAAACAAATAGATGATTTAGTGTCATATTATTTCGTTCAGCTTTGTTTAGCATCAAAAGGTGCAATCCTATCACTCTCGCATTCAAAACAGTACGTACAACTCACACAAGTCCTCGGTTCAGGAAAGCGTCTAGTTGTTTCATTCCTCCCTTCAAATTGGTAAACAAATAGATGATTTAGTGTCATATAACTTCGTTCAACTTTGTTTAGCATCAAAAGGTGCAATCTTATCACTCTCGCATTCAAAACCGTATGTACAACTAACACAAGTCCTCGGTTAAAGAGCACTTCTAGTTGTTTCATTATTTCCTTCAAATTGGTAAACAAATAGATGATTTAGTGTCATATTAGTTTGTTCAACTTTGTTTAGCATCAAAAAGTGCAATCCTATCACTCTCGCATTCAAAACAGTACGTATGACACACACAAGTCCTCGGTTCAGGAAAGCGTCTAGTTGCTTCATTCCACCCTTCAAATTGGTAAACAAATAGATGATTTAGTGTCATATCACTTTGTTCAACTTTTTTTAGCATCAAAAGATGCAATCCTATCACTCTCGCATTCAAAACCGTACGTACAACTAACACAAGTCCTCGGTTAAAGTGCACTTCTAGTTGTCTCATTATTTCCTTCAAATTGGTAGACAAATAGATGATTTAGTGTCATATTACTTCGTTCAACTTTGTTTAGCACCAAAAGGGGCAATCCTATCACTCTCGCATTCAAAACAGTACGTACAACTCACACAAGTCCTCGGTTAAGGAAAGCGTCTAGTTGCTTCATTCCTCCCTTCAAATCGGTAAACAAATAGATGATTTAGTGTCATATAACTTCGTTCAACTTTGTTTAGCATCAAAAGGTGCAATCCTATCACTCTCGCATTCAAAACCGTACGTACAACTAACACAAGTCCACGGTTAAAGAGCACTTCTAGTTGTTTCATTATTTCCTTCAAATTGGTAAACAAATAGATGATTTAGTGTCACATTACTTTGTTCAACTTTGTTTAGCATCAAAAGGTGCAATCCTATCACTCTCGCATTCAAAACCGTACGTACAACTCACACAAATCCTCGGTTAAGGAAAGCGACTAGTTGCTTCATTCCTCCCTTCAAATTGGTAAACAAATAGATGATTTAGTGTCATATTACTTCGTTCAACTTTGTTTAGCATCAAAAGGTGAAATCCTATCACTCTCGCATTCAAAACCGTACGTACAAGGAAAGCGTCTAGTTGTTTCATTCCTCCCTTAAAATTGGTAAACAAATAGATGATTTAGTGTCATATTACTTCATTCAACTTTGTTTAGCATCAAAAGGTGCAATCCTATCACTCTCGCATTCAAAACCGTACGTACAACTAACACAATTCCTCGGTTAAAGAGGACTTGTAGTTGTTTCATTATTTCCTTCAAATTGGTAAACAAATAGATGATTTAGTGTCACATTACTTCGTTCAACTTTGTTTAGCATCAAAAGGTGCAATCCTATCACTTTCGCATTCAAAACCGTACGTACAAATCACACAAGTCCTCGGTTAAGGAAGGCTTCTAATTGTTTCATTATTTACGTCAAATTGGTAAACAAATAGATGATTTATTGTCATATTACTTCGTTTAACTTTGTTTAGCACCAAAAGGATAAGCCTATCACTCTCGCATTCAGAACCGTACGTACACCTCACACAAGTCCTCGGTTAAGGAAAGCGTCTAGTTGATTCATTCCTCCATTCAAATTTGTAAAAAACTAGATGATTTAGTGTAATATTACTTCGTTCAACTTTGTTTAGCATCAAAAGCTGCAATCCTATCACTAACGCATTCAAAACCGTACGTACAACTCACATATGTACTCGGTTAAGGAAAGCTTCTAGTTGTTTCATTCCTCCCTTCAAATTGGTAAACAAATAGATGATTTAGTGTCATATTACTTCGTTTAACTTTGTTTAGCACCAAAAGGTGAAATCCTATCACTCTCGCATTCAAAACCGTACGTACAACTAACACAAGTCCTCGGTTAAAGTGCACTTCTAGTTGTCTCATTATTTCCTTCAAATTGGTAACCAAATAGATGATTTAGTGTCATATTACTTCGTTCAACTTTGTTTAGCACCAAAAGGTGCAATCCTATCACTCTCGCATTCAAAACCGTACGTACCACTCCCACAAGTCCTCGGTTAAGGAAAGTTTCTAGTTGTTTCATTCCTCCCTTCAAATTGTTAACCAAATAGATGATTTAGTGTCATATTACTTCGTTCAACTTTGTTTAACACCAAAAGGAGAAATCCTATCACTCTCGTATTCAGAACCGTACGTACACCTCACACAAGTCCTCGGTTAAGGAAAGCGTCTAGTTGATTCATTCCTTCCTTCAAATTGGTAAACAAATAGATGATTTAGTGTCATATTACTTCGTTTAACTTTGTTTAGCATCACAAGGTGCAATCCTATCACTCTCGCATTCAAAACCGTATGTACAACTAACACAAGTCCTCGGTTAAAGAGCACTTCTAGTTGTTTCATTATTTCCTTCAAATTGGTAACCAAATAGATGATTTAGTGTCATATTACTTCGTTCAACTTTGTTTAGCACCAAAAGGTGCAATCCTATCACTCTCGCATTCAAAACCGTACGTACAACTCCCACAAGTCCTCGGTTAAGGAAAGCGTCTAGTTGCTTCATTCCTCCCTTCAAAATGGTAAACAAATAGATGATTTACTGTCATATTACTTCGTTCAACTTTGTAAACAAATGCGTTTACAAATGGTAAACAAGGAAAGCGTTTGTTTACCATTTTGAAGGGAGGAATGAAGCAACTAGACGCTTTCCTTAACTAAGTACTTGTGTAAGTTGTACGTAGGGTTTTGAATACGAGAGTGATAGGATTGCACCTTTTGATGCTAAACAAAGTTGAACGAAGTAATATGACACTAAATCATCTATTTGTTTACCAATTTGAAGGAAATAATGAAACAACTAGAAGTGCTCTTTAACCGAGGACTTGTGTTAGTTGTACGTACGGTTTTGAATGCGAGAGTGATAGGATCGCACCTTTTGATGCTAAACAAAGTTGAACGAAGTAATATGACACTAAATCATCTATTTGTTTACTAATTTGAAGGGAGGAATGAAACAACTAGACGTTTTCCTTAACCGAGGACTTGTGTGAGTTATACGTACGGTTCTGAATGCGAGAGTGATAGGATTGCACCTTTTGATGCTAAACAAAGTTGAAAGAAGTAATATGACAGTAAATCATCTATTTGTTTACCAATTTGAAGGGTGGAATGAAGCAACTAGACGCTTTCCTTAACCGAGTACTTGTGTAAGTTGTACGTACGGTTTTGAATACGAGAGTGATAGGATTGCACCTTTTGATGCTAAACAAAGTTGAACGAAGTAATATGACACTAAATCATCTATTCGTTTACCAATTTGAAGAAAATAATGAAACAACTAGAAGTGCTCTTTAACCGAGGACTTCTATTAGTTGTACGTACGGTTTTGAATGCGAGAGTGATAGGATTGGACCTTTTGATGCTAAACAAAGTTGAACGAAATAATATGACACTAAATCATCTATTTGTTTACTAATTTGAAGGGAGGAATGAAACAACTAGACGCTTTCCTTAACCGAGGACTTGTGTGAGTTATACGTAAAGTTCTGAATGCGAGAGTGATAGGATTGCACCTTTTGGTGCTAAAAAAAGTCAAACGAACTAATATGAAACTAAATCATCTATATGTTTACCAATTTGAAGGAAATAATGAAACAACTTGAAGTTTTCTTTAAACGAGGACTTGCGTTAGTTGTACGTATGGTTTTGAATGCGAGAGTGATAGGATTGCACCTTTTGGTGCTAAACAAAGTTGAACGAAGTAATATGACACTAAATCATCTATTCGTTTACCAATTTGAAGGAAATAATGAAACAACTAGAAGTGCTCTTTAACCGAGGACTTGTGTTAGTTGTACGTACGGTTTTGAATGCGAGAGTGACAGGATTGCACCTTTTGGTGCTTAACAAAGTTGAACGAAAGAATATGACACTAAATCATCTATTTGTTTACCAATTTGAAGGGAGGAATGAAACAACTAGACGCTTTCCCTAACCGAGGACTTGTGTGAGTTGTACGTACGGTTCTGAATGCGAGAATGATAGGATTGCACCTTTTGGTGCTAAACAAAGTTAAACGAACTAATATTAAACTAAATCATCTATATGTTTACCAATTTGAAGGAAATAATGAAACAACTTGAACTTTTCTTTAAACGAGGACTTGCGTTAGTTGTATGTATGATTTTGAATGCGAGAGTGATAGGATTGCACCTTTTTGTGCTAAACAAAGTTGAACGAAGTAATATGACACTAAATCATTTATTCGTTTACCAATTTGAAGGAAATAATGAAACAACTAGAAGTGCTCTTTAACCGAGGACTTGTGTTAGTTGTACGTACGGTTTTGAATGTGAGAGTGATAGGATTGCACCTTTTGATGCTAAACAAAGTTGAACGAAGTAATATGACACTAAATCATCTATTTGTTTACCAATTTGAAGGGAGGAATGAAACTACTAGACGCTTTCCTTAACCGAGGACTTGTGTGAGTTGTACGTACGGTTCTGAATGCGAGAGTGACAGGATTGCACCTTTTGATGCTAAACAAAGTTAAACGAAGTAATATGAAACTAAATCATCTATATGTTTACCAATTTGAAGGAAATAATGAAACAACTTGAAGTTTTCTTTCAACGAGGACTTGCGTTAGTTGTACGTGTGGTTTTGAATGCGAGAGTGATAGGATTGCACCTTTTGGTGCTAAACAAAGTTGAACGAAGTAATATGACACTAAATCATCTATTGGTTTACCAATTTGAAGGAAATAATGAAACAACTTGAAGTTTTCTTTAACCGAGGACTTGTGTTAGTAGTACGTATGGTTTTAAATGCGTGATTGATAGGATTACACCTTTTTGTGCTAAACAAAGTTGAACGAAGTAATATGACACTAAATCATCTATTTGTTTACCAATTTGAAGGGAGGAATGAAACAACTAGAAGTGCTCTTTAACCGAGGACTTGTGTTAGTTGTACGTACGGATTTGAAGGGAGGAATGAAACTACTAGACGCTTTCCTTAACCGAGGACTTGTGTGAGTTGTACGTACGGTTCTGAATGCGAGAGTGATAGGATTGCACCTTTTGGTGCTAAACAAAGTTAAACGAACTAATATGAAACTAAATCATCTATATGTTTACCAATTTGAAGGAAATAATGAAACAACTTCAAGTTTTCTTTAAACGAGGACTTGCGTTAGTTGTACGTATGGTTTTGAGTGCGAGAGTGATAGGATTGCACCTTTTGGTGCTAAACAAAGTTAAAGGAAGTAATATGACACTAAATCATCTATGCGTTTACCAATTTGAAGGAAATAACGAAAAAACTAGAAGTGCTCTTTAACCGAGGACTTGTGTTAGTTGTACGTACGGTTTTGAATGCGAGAGTGATAGGATTGCACCTTTTGATGCTAAACAAAGTTGAACGAAGTAATATGACACTAAATCATCTATCTGTTTACCAATTTGAAGGGAGGAATGAAACAACTAGACGCTTTCCTTAACCGAGGGATTATGTGAGTTGTACGTACGGTTTTGAATGCGAGAGTGATAGGATTGCACCTTTTGGTGCTAAACAAAGTTAAACGAAGTAATATAAAACTAAATCATCTATATGTTTACCAATTTGAAGGAAATAATGAAACAATTTGAAGTTTTCTTTAACCGAGGACTTGCGTTAGTTATACGTATGGTTCTGAATGCGAGAGTGATAGGATTAGAGCTTTTGGTGCTAAACAAAGTTGAACGAACTAATATGAAACCTAATCATCTATATGTCTACCAATTTGAAGGAAATAATGAAACAACTTGAAGTTTTCTTTAAACAAGGACTTGCGTTAGTTGTACGTTTGGTTTTGAATGCGAGAGTGATAGGATTGCACATTTTGGTGCTAAACAAAGTTGAACGAAGTAATATGACACTAAATCATCTATTCGTTTACCAATTTGAAGGAAATAATGAAACAACTAGAAGTGCTCTTTAACCGAGGACTTGTGTTAGTTGTACGTACGGTTTTGAATGCGAGAGTGATTGGATTGCACCTTTTGATGCTAAACAAAGTTGAACGAAGTAATATGACACTTAATCATCTATTTGTTTACCAATTTGAAGGGAGGAATGAAACAACTAGACGCTTTCCTTAACCGAGGACTTGTGTGAGTTGTACGTACGGTTTTGAATGCGAGAGTGATAGGATTGCACCTTTTGGTGCTAAACAAAGTTAAACGAACTAATATGAAACTAAATCATCTATATGTTTACCAATTTGAAGGAAATAATGAAACAACTTCAAGTTTTCTTTAAACGAGGACTTGCGTTAGTTGTACGTATGGTTTTGAATGCGAGAGTGATAGGATTGCAGCTTTTGGTGCTAAACAAAGTTGAACGAAGTAATATGACACTAAATCATCTATTTGTTTACCAATTTGACGGAAATAATGAAACAACTTGAAGTTTTCTTTAAACGAGGACTTGCGTTAGTTGTACGTATGGTTTTGAATGCGAGAGTGATAGGATTGCACCTTTTGGTGCTAAACAAAGTTGAACGAAATAATATGACACTAAATCATCTATTCGTTTACCAATTTGAAGGAAATAATGAAACAACAAGAAGTGCTCTTTAACCGAGGACTTGTTCTAGTTGTACGTACGGTTTTGAATGCGAGAGTGATAGGATTGCACCTTTTGATGCTAAACAAAGTTGAACGAAGTAATATGACACTAAATCATCTATTTGTTTACCAATTTGAAGGGAAGAATGAAACAACTAGACGCTTTCCTTAACCGAGGACTTGTGTGAGTTGTACGTACGGTTTTGAATGCGAGAGTGATAGGATTGCACCTTTTGGTGCTAAACAAAGTTAAACGAAGTAATATGAAACTAAATCATCTATATGTTTACCAATTTGAAGGAAATAATGAAACAACTTGAAGTTTTCTTTAACCGAGGACTTGCGTTAGTTGTATGTATGGTTTTGAATGCGAAAGTGATAGGATTGCAGCTTTTTGTGCTAAACAAAGTTGAACGAAGTAATATGACAATAAATCATCTATTTGTTTACCAATTTGACGGAAATAATGAAAGAACTAGAAGCTTTCCTTAACCGAGGACTTGTGTGAGTTGTACGTACGGTTCTGAATGCGAGAGTGATAGGATTGCAGCTTTTGGTGCTAAACAAAGTTGAACGAAGTAATATGACACTAAATCATCTATTTGTTTACCAATTTGAAGGAAATAATGAAGCAACTAGAAGTGCTCTTTAACCGAGAACTTGTGTTAGTTGTACGTACGGTTTTGAATGCGAGAGTGATAGGATTGCACCTTTTGATGCTAAACAAAGTTGAACGAAGTTATATGACACTAAATCATCTATTTGTTTACCAATTTGAAGGGAGGAATGAAACAACTAGACGCTTTTCTTAACCAAGGAGTTGTGTGAGTTGTACGTACGGTTTTGAATGCGAGAGTGATAAGATTGCACCTTTTGGTGCTAAACAAAGTTAAACGAGGTAATATGAAACTAAATCATCTATTTGTTTACCAATTTGAAGGAAATAATGAATCAACCTGAAATTTTCTTTAACCGAGGACTTGTGTTAGTTGTACGTATGGTTTTGAATACGAGAGTGATAGGATTGCACCTTTTGGTGCTAAACAAAGTTGAACGAAGTAATATGACACTAAATCATCTATTCGTTTACCAATTTGAAGGAAATAATGAAACAACTAGGCACTCTTTAACCGAGGACTTGTGTTAGTTGTACGTACGATTTTCAATGTGAGAGTGATAGGATTGCACCTTTTGATGCTAAACAAAGTTGAACGAAGTAATATGACAGTAAATCATCTATTTGTTTACCAATTTGAAGGGAGGAATGAAGCAACTAAACGTTTTCCTAAACCGAGTACTTGGTTGAGTTGTACGTACGGTTTTGAATACGAGAGTCATAGGATTGCACCTTTTGGTGCTAAACAAAGTTGAACGAAATAATATGACACTAAATCATCTATTCGTTTACCAATTTGAGGGAAATAATGAAACAACAAGAAGTGCTCTTTAACCGAGGACTTGTTTTAGTTGTACGTACGGTTTTGAATGCGAGAGTGATAGGATTGCACCTTTTGATGCTAAACAAAGTTGAACGAAGTTATATGACACTAAATCATCTATTTGTTTACCAATTTGAAGGGAGGAATGAAACAACTAGACGCTTTTCTTAACCAAGGAGTTGTGTGAGTTGTACGTACGGTTTTGAATGCGAGAGTGATAGGATTGCACCTTTTGGTGCTAAACAAAGTTAAACGAAGTAATATGAAACTAAATCATCTATTTGTTAACCAATTTGAAGGAAATAATGAAACAACCTGAAATTTTCTTTAACCGAGGACTTGTGTTAGTTGTACGTATGGTTTTGAATACGAGAGTGATAGGATTGCACCTTTTGGTGCTAAACAAAGTTGAACGAAGTAATATGACACTAAATCATCTATTCGTTTACCAATTTGAAGGAAATAAAGAAACAACTAGGCACTCTTTAACCGAGGACTTGTGTTAGTTGTACGTACGATTTTCAATGCGAGAGTGATAGGATTGCACCTTTTGATGCTAAACAAAGTTGAACGAAGTAATATGACAGTAAATCATCTATTTGTTTACCAATTTGAAGGGAGGAATGAAGCAACTAAACGTTTTCCTTAACCGAGTACTTGGTTGAGTTGTACGTACGGTTTTGAATACGAGAGTCATAGGATTGCACCTTTTGATGCTAAACAAAGTTGAACGAAGTAATATGACACTAAATCATCTATTCGTTTACCAATTTGAAAGAAATAATGGAACAACTAGAAGTGCTCTTTAACCGAGGACTTGTGTTAGTTGTACGTACGGTTTGAATGCGATAGTGATAGGATTGCACCTTTTGATGCTAAACAAAGTTGAACGAAGTAATATGACACTAAATCATCTATTTGTTTACCAATTTGAAGGGAGGAATGAAACAACTAGACGCTTTCCTTAACCGAGGACTTGTGTGAGTTGTACGTACGGTTCTGAATGCGAGAGTGGTAGGATTGCACCTTTTGGTGCTAAACAAAGTTAAACGAACTAATATGAAACTAAATCATCTATATGTTTACCAATTTGAAGGAAATAATGAAACAACTTGAAGTTTTCTTTAAACGATGACTTGCGTTAGTTGTACCTATGGTTTTGAATGCGAGAGTGATAGGATTGCAGCTTTTGGTGCTAAACAAAGTGGAACGAAGTAATATGACACTAAATCATCTATTTGTTTACCTATTTGACGGAAATAATGAAACAACTAGAATCTTTCCTTAACCGAGGACTTGTGTGAGTTGTACGTATGGTTTTGAATGCGAGAGTGATAGGATTGCACCTTTTGGTGCTAAACAAAGTTGAACAAAGTAATATGACACTAAATCATTTATTTGTTTACCAATTTGAAGGAAATAATGAAGCAACTAGAAGTGCTCTTTAACCGAGGACTTGGGTGAGTTGTACATACGGTTTTGAATGCGAGAGTGATAGGATTGCACCTTTTGATGCTAAACAAAGTTGAACGAAGTAATATAACACTAAATCATCTATTTGTTTACAAATTTGAAGGGAGCAATGAAACAACTAGACGCTTTCCTTAACCGGCGACTTGTGTGAGTTGTACTTACGGTTTTGAATGCGAGAGTGATAGGATTGCACCTTTTGGTGCTAAACAAAGTTAAACGATGTAATATGAAACTAAATCCTCTATTTGTTTACCAATTTGAAGGAAATAATGAAACAACTTGAAGTTTTCTTTAACCGAGGACTTGCGTTAGTTGTACGTATGGTTTTAATTGCGAGAGTGATAGGATTGTACCTTTTGGTGCTAAACAAAGTTGAACGAAGTATTATGACACTAAATCATCTATTTGTTTACCAATTTGACGGAAATAATGAAGCAACTAGAAGCTTTCCTTAACCGAGGACTTGTGTGAGTTGTACGTATGGTTTTGAATGCGAGAGTGATAGGATTGCAGCTTTTGGTGCTAAACAAAGTTGAACGAAGTAATATGACACTAAATCATTTATTTGTTTACCAATTTGAAGGAAATAATGAAGCAACTAGAAGTGCTCTTTAACCGAGAACTTGTGTTAGTTGTACGTACGGTTTTGAATGCGAGAGAGATAGGATTGCACCTTTTGATGCTAAACAAAGTTGAACGAAGTTATATGACACGAAATTATCTATTTGTTTAACAATTTGAAGGGAGGAATGAAACAACTAGACGCTTTTCTTAACCGAGGACTTGTGTGAGTTGTACGTACGGTTTTGAATGCGAGAGTGATAGGATTACACCTTGTGGTGCTAAACAAAGTTAAACGAAGTAATATGAAACTAAATCATCTATTTGTTTACCAATTTGAAGGAAATAATGAAACAACCTGAAATTTTCTTTAACCGAGGACTTGTGTTAGTTGTACGTATGGTTTTGAATACGAGAGTGATAGGATTGCACCTTTTGGTGCTAAACAAAGTTGAACGTAGTAATATGACACTAAATCATCTATTCGTTTACCAATTTGAAGGAAATAATGAAACAACTAGGCACTCTTTAACCGAGGACTTTGAAAGTAGTATGCCCTCAAGCCAATCACATTTGATGTGATAAGCATATACTTTGTAATTTTGTTCATTTATTAATAAAAGTATCAAGGCATTTCTTTATTCATGATTAATTACTTGAATTAATCAAATGGATAAACCCATAGTTTTCGAGCAATGCTTTTAGAACCATGATAAGGATCATGCTAATGAGATCTAAATTCAAGATAGCTCAAAACTAAAATTGTTCCTAATCGTTGGATCACTAAAAAGGGGATTAGTAGATCCGGATAGATTGGTACATACTATGCTTGCTCTTATGAAGAGGATGATTGATCTCATAATCATTTGTGTAGAGACACTAAAGCAAGTATGTAGGTGCTTATTAGAGAATAAGTTCACTGAACGTGACTCGCTCAAGGAACACCTAATGGAGTTTTACTCGTCTGTCAATAGGAGTTCCTTATGTGATACTCGTACAAGTGATCCTTAGACTTGAGATCATCTTAGTATCTCGTGTGTACTAAGTTATACTTTGACATATTCCTTAAGACCTATTGGTATATCAAAGGATGTGCTTGGGTATAATAAGGTACATATGGAGATAGATGAATGGTCAACAAAGGATCTACCACTTCCAGTAAAGGGAGAGAATGTCCTATGCGATTCAATAAGTGACAACTCAGAAATCTCTGGCCAGGGTTGAATTGAATTAGAAAGGAGTTTCTAATTTACATTAACTAGAGTTGTGTATTTGTGAATTGAAATGCATATAATCAAATAAATAAGACTTGACAGAAATTCCGTGTCTTATATTTGATTGGGACATTGTGTGGTAGAAGGATTGAATTGTACGGTAACTATTTGCTGAAAGGTTCTTTTACGATTAAATGTTGAAATCTATATTATCTGGAAAGTCGACTAATCGCTAAGGGGGCTTACCCTTATTGTGGAATAATTATTTATTCTGAATTAAAGAGTTAATTCGTAATAAATGAATTAGAATTGTTCTAATTTATTTATTATACAACCGGTTTAATATGGAGAACCTAAAGGGTCACACCGCAAAAGAGTAATATTTATTTTAGAAGTGGATGGCATAATCGTAATAATAAATGAAGTATATTTAATTTATACTATGGTAATAGAATAAATTAAATAGCTTAATATTTATAATTTAGTATTTTAGAAATACTAATTATAAATTAATAAGAGGAGTCTTATTATTATTATTACTATTATTATTATTACTACTAGTATTATTATTTAGTTCCTAAATGGTTTAGGAATTAATTAATAAGTAGTAATATCATTATTAAATAATTAAGTTCCTAAATGGTTTAGGAATTGTAATTAATTAATTTAGTTCCTAATTAAATTGGGAATTAAATTAAAACCCTAATCCTAAATAGTTTAGGAGGGTTGACTAGATCTATAAATAAGAGTAGTCTTATCATAGATCAAGGTTACACACTCTTTTATAAGAGAGAGAGAGTACTCCATAATTCTCTAGATCTAAAAGTTAGAGAGAGAGAGAATTAGGGTTAGCCACCCATGGTTTGGAGAAACTAAGATCCACTTCTTTAATTCATAGATCTCTTGGTGGATCACCTCTAGAGGCTCAACACTTGGGGAGCTAACATTGATCTGTGGAATCTAATCGGTGAATTATGAAGATGAACGTGAAGGATTAAAGGGAGATGAACTTGTACCCGTGGAAGCTTGGTTCTACAAAGGTATAAATTCTTTTATCCTTCTTCAATTAATAATAGTCGCATAAGAAAGATCCGGGTTATTGGTTTGTACAAAAATTTTAAAATATGATTTTTATTGCTTCCGTTGCGCTTATATAATTTGATTATATGTATGCCATAATTTTTGCAAACCAACAGTGGCATCAGAGCCAAACTTATGCGAATTATTAATTGTTTTAATTCCATATATGTATAGGTATTTGTTTATAACAAATTATTGGGCATAATTTATTTTATAATTTTTTTTTTTTTTTAACCGAAATCGGTATTACAAGCCAAAACTGTGAAGCTTTCGGTATTGATATATATTATATATATAAAGTAAACAAGCATGCTCGGTTTTGATAATTGTATCAAAAGGCAAGTCACGAATTTGTTCATAGCAGCAGCATGGTTTCGGTTATTATATGATATATATTGATAAAGCCCACGGTTTTGGTTTTGTTTTTAGTGTCGGTGGAAAGAGGTAAAGCAAGCCATTTTTTCGGTAATGTATATATATATATATATTAACAATCCAAGTTTGCATCCATGATTACCGCCCAGGCATGTCCCGAAATTAGTGTCTCGGTTGTAAAGTATTCTGGGTTGTGATATATATATATATATATATAATAGTTAAAGCAGCAATTTCCGGAATTGGTGAAATGGCTGTCCCACTCTTTCGGATTTGTACTATATATATATATATATATATATATGTTGTATTACCGATTAAATATATATATTATTAATATATATGATATATTTATAATATATATATTAATTAGCCAAACAGTTTGGTATTTTGCTGCAGATTTAAAATTTCAAAATAAAAGGGTTTATTTTGGATAATTTTAAATTAGTAAAAATAAATAGTTTATTTTAAATATGAAATTAGATTTCATACAACTTTAAATTGCCCATTAAATGATACCAATACATATATGGAATGTTTTATTTAATTCATGAGATGAATATTATTTATTAATATATATGTTGATATATATGATAATAAATGGGATTGATTATGGACTATTGACCAATGTGATTGGATTTAATTTTAATTAAATGCATGAATGAATGAGTTTTAATAAATGGGGTCTGCGTACCTCGTCTTTTTAATTTTTCTTATGTATAATTCTATCTCCCTCCTATGTACTTCCCCTTGACTGTTGATCAATGTTTCTATTTATTGTAAATAATTTGTAATATGATTAGTTAGAATTATTTTGAAGAATTGGAGCAAAGAAGCAAGGAGCGCATGAAGACCCATTTGTAATGGTGCCCGAATTTAAATGTAATAGTTACATTTAATTTAATTTATTCTTGCACCCTAGGTTTGACAAATTGGTTTATTTGGTGGCTCGAATAAACCAAACTAGAATAAAAAGTCCATAATCAATCCAAGTAGAATATAGTATTCTATATGTGCATGTTTATTTATATATATTATATATTATCAAACATGCTTCGCATGTTAATTAATATGACGCGTATTTTATATATATATGTGCATGTGCGCTAAACAAGATGAGACAATTAATATTAATAAACCCCTCATGATGTAGAATAAATATTATTTATAAAATGAATTAAAATGTTTAATTCATGAATTAAAGGAGTTTAATTCAATTAAATAAAATTAGAATTGTTCTAATTTATTTATCCTACTACTCATAATATTACGTTGTAACGTTCAAAGATATTTATTAAAAATATCGAACGTCGCCTTCTAACATGATAAAACGATAGAGTATCAAATAGTCAATATACGTTTGTTGTGCACACACAAGGCTTATATCGATTATTTGAGATGTTGTTTTATCACATTTGATGCTTATAAAGGAATTGAACATTACTGTTTTGTTGTGCACACACAAGGGCAGTATTTTTCTCTTCACTTATATGGAAGTGCTAGGTTTGACTTAACTTAGATAATTTTGATTTGGATGTGCACACACATGATCATAATAATCTAAGAGGCAAAATACAAAGGAGTTACATGTTGATGTAATTGATAAGGAGTTGTCTACCTATTGAATAAACTATAGTTTGTTGTGCACACACAAGACTGTATTTATGTCGATAGGATCCTTTTCTCACTAGCAAATCTTTAACTAGATTTGTCGAACTATATAAGGAGGGTAATATAGTTTGATGAAAATAGTGGGAGACACCATTTTAAATAAAGACCTAATTTATTTTGGTAATTAATAAAACGAATGCATGTTAATGTTGTTATTAATTCACTTAAAGAATATTGTTATGTTTAATTCACTAACACTGCATAGCATAATGTATGCTAACAATTAATCGAACCGAATTGTTCGGATTGATTAAACAAATTTGAGAATAGTTCTCAATGCTGAAAACCTAGCAAATGTCCTTAATTTGCCTATTTCTACAAACGTTGTAGACTAAGCCTCTGAGGAAGAGATTGCTATTTTAAATGGCAAGATGATGCAAAGGTGGCTCAATGCATCATGCTCGCATCCATAAGTATCGAGTTACAGCGTCAACACGAGAAAATGGATGCACCTACTATATTGCTGCACATTCAATAGTTGTATGGTGAGCAAAATAGGTCAATTAGATATAAGATATCTAAGGAGCTCTTCCGATCTATAATAATCAATGGCACTACAGTAAAAGACGCATGTCCTAAAGATGATCAATTGGATTGATCAATTAGGACAAACATGTTTTGTCAAGGACGGAGAGTTGAGTCAAGATTCGATCTTGCAGTCACTCACTGACTCTAATTCACAATTTGTTGTGAACTTCATACATTATTAAGCTAGATGTCAGTTTAACTGATTTGCTTAAATATGTTGAAGACTGTTGAGAGTCACTTTCCTTCCTAGAAAAACAAAGTCTTACTCGTAGATGAATCTTCTAAGCGGAGGAAGATGACCAAAGGTATTTCTGAGGAGTCAGAAAAAGTAGAAGGCAAAAGAAAGGCTAAACAAAGGACATAAATAAAAGTGATCCCGAGGGCAAAGGAGTTTGCTTTCATTGCGATAAGCTGGGACACTGGAAGAACAACTACAAGAGAGTTGTAGTAGTTAAGTAGAAGAAGTTTAGTGAAGCTTCAACTACAGATATAGATGTGTTCATAATGAAATAGAACTTTCTATAAGTCAAGTTCTACTTAGGTATTAGATACCGAATGGTGGTCTCACATATGCAAGTCGTTGCAGAGACTAAGCAGAAGTAGAAAGCTAAACAAATGATAAGTAATCATGTGCTGAGGAATGAAGCAAATGTTGTTGCATTAGCCATGAGAACTTATAGTTTAACACTGCCTACGGGCAAGTCTATTAAGTTAGTAAGTTGTTACTAGGTTCCAGTTCTTAGAAACATTATTTCAGTTCCATGTGATGACAAGGAAGGGTTTTTGACATTATAATAATGAACAATCGTTGTTCTGTTTATAATGATAATGTTTTATTTAGAACTAGTTGATTACTTAATGGACTTTGTATACTTGACTTATATGAAAAATATTCCAATTTGAACAAACTAAAATCAAATAGATGATATGAATCATACCTTCATGCAATACTGTTAACTCGGTTATGCTAATGAAACAAGACTAAACAAGTTGTATAAAGATAGGCTTTTAGAGCTTTTGATTATGAATCAAATACAACTTGTGAATCTTGTATCATGGATAATATGACTAAATCTCTATTTAGTGGACATGGAAAGCGAGTTACGGAGTTGTTAGAGATGGTTCACACAGTCGTGTGTGGGACCTATGACAACAGATGCAAGAGGAGGGTATTCATTCATTACTTTCACTAATGATTCTAGATTTTGATATATGTATTTAATGAAATATAAATCCAAATCGTTTGAAACGTTCAAAGAATTCAAAAGTGAAGTATAGAAACTAAATGCCAAAAGTATTAAAGTTTTTCGATTAGATCGAGAAGGGAATACTTAAAGCAGTAAGTTTCTAGATCATCTCAAGCGAAATGGTATTCTCACAATGGACATGGTGATGATCCATAATGAGTATTACCGATCTTCCAGTATCCTTCTAGGGTTATGCTCTAGAAACGATCACATATCTACTAAATAAGATACCTTCAAATTTCGTCCCTAAGACTTCATATGAGTCATGGATAGGGAGGAAACCAAGTCTTAAGCATGTTAAGATTTGAATTGTTCAGCTTATATTAAAAGGTTTGACAAAGATAAGCTAGGGACATGATCTGATAAGTGTAAACTTGTGGGATATCCTAAAGAAAGTTTAGGGTATCACTTCTATAATCCGACTAACTAAAATGTGTTTGTTTGAAACACGTTGCCTTATAGGAAAATGAGTTTTTCCTTAAAGGGTTAGTGGGAGTAAAATAGATCTTGAAGAAGTTCAAGAACCACAAAACACTACAGATAAAATGAAGGAATCTGTACAAGTAGATAAACCTATTGTACCACAACCAAGTCGTAAATATGGTTTAGTACCGAAGATACCTGAATGGTATGGATTCATCATAGATGATGATGATAAGGTACGCATCATAGTGGATGATGATCCAGATATATACAATGAGGTATGAGTATTAGATACTCAAGAGAAATGGTCGATGACCATAAAATCCGAAATGGGTCTTTGGAGAAAGACTAAAGCAGATGGCTAGGTGGAGACCTATAAGACCTGACTAGTGGTAAAAAGATTTCAAAAAGGTCAATGAGTTGACTAAGATGAAATTTTTCACTAGTGAAAATGCATATATCCATTCGGATTTTACTTGCAGTTACAGCTTACTATACAAAAGGATGTATGTATGATACAACCAAGAGGATTGGTCTCCATATAGATGGAGCGAATCAAGTATGTAAGTTACAACGATCCAATTATGGATTTGTGCAAGTTTCTCGAAGATGAAACATCCGTTTTGATAAGACAATCAAAAGAGTTTGATTTTATCAAAGACAAGGATGAACCAAGTATGTACAAAGGTTAGTGGGAGCACTGTGACATTCCTAGTATTATATGTTGATATAATATCAATAAGGAATGACATACCGATGCTACAATCAGTAAAGATGTGGTTGTCTAAAAACTTCTCCATTAAGGACTTGGGAGAAGCGTCCTAACATTCTATTTAGGATAAAGGTCTATAGAAATATATCATAAAGGATGCTCGGCTTAACCCAAGGGATGTACATTGATTCGTTGAAATGTACTAGACTTGATATTGCTTATGTATAATAAGCAGATATCAGTTCAATTTTGGAGAAGAATATTAGAAAAGAGTTTCTAATGATGGGTCTGATATAAAACTAAAGGGTTTAACAAACTCAAGTTTGTTCAGACTAACCAAGATAACAACATATCCATTTCAGGTAATATGATTACCGTAAATGGTGCTGTAGTGAGTTGGAAAAGTTCCAAACAGCAAAGAGTTGCTGATTTAGAGACAAAGACATAGTAAATAACTATAAGTGAAGCTGCAAAGGTGATTGTTTGGTTAAACAAGTTCATTACAGAACTTATAATGGTACCTAACATTAAAGGAGTTTAATTCGCCAAGGAACCTAGGTCTCATCTGAAATCCAAACATGTGTTGCGGCACTTTTATATGATTAGATGAATCATTGAAAAGGAGACGACACCATAAAGATGGTAGACTCTTAGAACAGCATTACAGATCCATTAACTAAAGCATTTACTAAGCAATTTGTACGCCACTTAGAGAAGAATGGTATAGGGATACCAAAGGGCGATTGGCTTTAGTGCAAGTGGGAGATTGAAAGTAGTATGCCCTCAAGCCAATCACATTTGATGTGATAAGCATATACTTTGTAATCTTGTTCATTTATTAATAAAAGTATCAAGGCATTTCTTTATTCATGATTAATTACTTGAATTAATCAAATGGATAAACCCATAGTTTTCGAGCAATGTTTTTAGAACCATGATGAGGATCATGCTAATGAGATCTAAATTCAAGATAGCTCAAAACTAAAATTGTTCCTAATCGTTGGATCACTAAAAAGGGGATTAGTAGATCCGGATAGATTGGTACATACTATGCTTGCTCTTATGAAGAGGATGATTGATCTCATAATCATTTGTGTAGAGACACTAAAGCAAGTATGTAGGTGCTTATTAGAGAATAAGTTCACTGAACGTGACTCGCTCAAGGAACACCTAATGGAGTTTTACTTGTCTGTCAATAGGAGTTCCTTATGTGATAGTCGTACAAGTGATCCTTAGACTTGAGATCATCTTAGTATCTCGTGTGTACTAAGTTATACTTTGACATATTCCTTAAGACCTATTGGTATATCAAAGGATGTGCTTGGGTATAATAAGGTACATATGGAGATAGATGAATGGTCAACAAAGGATCTACCACTTCCAGTAAAGGGAGAGAATGTCCTATGCGATTCAATAAGTGACAACTCAGAAATCCCTGGCCAGGGTTGAATTGAATTAGAAAGGAGTTTCTAATTTACATGAACTAGAGTTGTGTATTTGTGAATTGAAATGCATATAATCAAATAAATAAGACTTGACAGAAATTCCGTGTCTTATATTTGATTGGGACATTGTGTGGTAGAAGGATTGAATTGTACGGTAACTATTTGCTGAAAGGTTCTTTTACGATTAAATGTTGAAATCTATATTATCTGGAAAGTCGACTAATCGCTAAGGGGGCTTACCCTTATTGTGGAATAATTATTTATTCTGAATTAAAGAGTTAATTCGTAATAAATGAATTAGAATTGTTCTAATTTATTTATTATACAACCGGTTTAATATGGAGAACCTAAAGGGTCACACCGCAAAAGAGTAATATTTATTTTAGAAGTGGATGGCATAATCGTAATAATAAATTAAGTATATTTAATTTATACTATGGTGATAGAATAAATTAAATAGCTTAATATTTATAATTTAGTATTTTAGAAATACTAATTATAAATTAATAAGAGGAGTCTTATTATTATTATTACTATTATTATTATTACTACTAGTATTATTATTTAGTTCCTAAATGGTTTAGGAATTAATTAATAAGTAGTAATATCATTATTAAATAATTAAGTTCCTAAATGGTTTAGGAATTGTAATTAATTAATATAGTTCCTAATTAAATTGGGAATTAAATTAAAACCCTAATCCTAAATAGTTTAGGAGGGTTGACTAGATCTATAAATAAGAGGAGTCTTATCATAGATCAAGGTTACACACTCTTTCATAAGAGAGAGAGAGTACTCCATAATTCTCTAGATCTAAAAGTTAGAGAGAGAGAGAGAATTAGGGTTAGCCACCCATGGTTTGGAGAAACTAAGATCCACTTCTTTAATTCATAGATCTCTTGGTGGATCACCTCTAGAGGCTCAACACTTGGGGAGCTAACATTGATCCGTGGAATCTAATCGGTGAATTATGAAGATGAACGTGAAGGATTAAAGGGAGATGAACTTGTACCCGTGGAAGCTTGGTTCTACAAAGGTATAAATTCTTTTATCCTTCTTCAATTAATAATAGTCGCATAAGAAAGATCCGGGTTATTGGTTTGTACAAAAATTTTAAAATATGATTTTTATTGCTTCCGTTGCGCTTATATAATTTGATTATATGTATGCCATAATTTTTGCAAACCAACAGACTTGTGTTAGTTGTACGTACGGTTTTCAATGCGAGAGTGATAGGATTGCACCTTTTGATGCTAAACAAAGTTGAACGAAGTAATATGACAGTAAATCATCTATTTGTTTACCAATTTGAAGGGAGGAATGAAGCAACTAGACGCTTTCCTTAACCGAGTACTTCTGTGAGTTGTATGTACGGTTTTGAATACGAGAGTCATAGGATTGCACCTTTTGATGCTAAACAAAGTTGAACGAAGTAATATGACACTAAATCATCTATTCGTTTACCAATTTGGAGGAAATAATGAAACAACTAGAAGTGCTATTTAACCGAGGACTTGTGTTAGTTGTACGTACGGTTTGAATGCGATAGTGATATGATTGCACCTTTTAATGCTAAACAAAGTTGAACGAAGTAATATGACACTAAATCATCAAATGTTTACCAATTTGAAGGGAGGAATGAAACAACTAGACGCTTTCCTTAACCGAGGACTTGTGTGAGTTGTACGTACGGTTCTGAATGCGAGAGTGATAGGAGTGCACCTTTTGGTGCTAAACAAAGTTAAACGAACTAATATGAAACTAAATCATCTATATGTTTACCAATTTGAAGGAAATAATGAAACAACTTGAAGTTTTCTTTAAACGAGGACTTGCGTTAGTTGTACGTATGGTTTTGAATGCGAGAGTGATAGGATTGCACCTTTTGGTGCTAAACAAAGTTGAACGAAGTAATATGACACTAAATCATCTATTCGTTTACCAATTTGAAGGAAATAATGAAACAACTATGAGTGCTCTTTAACCGAGGACTTGTGTTAGTTGTATGTACGGTTTTGAATGCGAGAGTGATAGGATTGCACCTTTTGATGCTAAACAAAGTTGAACGAAGTAATATGACACTAAATCATCTATTTGTTTACCAATTTGAAGGGAGGAATGAAACAACTAGATGCTTTTCTTAACCGAGGACTTGTGTGAGTTGTACGTACGGTTTTGAATGCAAGAGTGATAGGATTGCACCTTTTGGTGCTAAACAAAGTTAAACGAAGTAATATGAAACTAAATTATCTATTTGTTTACCAATTTGAAGGAAATAATGAAACAACCTGAAGTTTTCTTTAACCGAGGACTTGTGTTAGTTGTACGTATGGTTTTGAATACGAGAGTGATAGGATTGCACCTTTTGGCGCTAAACAAAGTTGAACAAAGTAATATGACACTAAATCATCTATTCGTTTACCAATTTGAAGAAAATAATGAAACAACTAGACACTCTTTAACCGAGGACTTGTGTTAGTTGTACGTACGGTTTTCAATGCGAGAATGATAGGATTGCACCTTTTGATGCTAAACAAAGTTGAACGAAGTAATATGACAGTAAATCATTTATTTGTTTACCAATTTGAAGGGAGGAATAAAGCAACTTGACGCTTTCCTTAACCGAGTACTTGTGTGAGTTGTACGTACGGTTTTGAATACGAGAGTCATAGGATTGCACCTTTTGATGCTAAACAAAGTTGAACGAAGTAATATGACACTAAATCATCTATTCGTTTACCAATTTGAAGGAAATAATGAAACAACTAGAAGTGCTCTTTAACCGAGGACTTGTGTTAGTTGTACATACGGTTTTGAATGCGATAGTGATAGGAATGCACCTTTTGATGCTAAACAAAGTTGAACGAAGTAATATGACACTAAATCATCTATTTGTTTACCAATTTGAAGGGAGGAATGAAACAACTAGACGCTTTCCTTAACCGAGGACTTGTGTGAGTTGTACGTACGGTTCTGAATGCGAGAGTGATAGGATTGCACCTTTTGGTGTTAAACAAAGTTAAACGAACTAATATGAAACTAAATCATCTATATGTTTACCTATTTGAAGGAAATAATGAAACAACTTGAAGTTTTCTTTAAACGAGGACTTGCGTTAGTTGTACGTATGGTTTTGAATGCGAGAGTGATAGGATTGCACTTTTTGGTGCTAAACAAAGTTGAACGAAGTAATATGACACTAAATCATCTATTCGTTTACCAATTTGAAGGAAATAAGTAAACAACTAGAAGTGCTCTTTAACCGAGGACTTGTGTTAGTTGTACGTACGGTTTTGAATGCGAGAGTGATAGGATTGCACCTTTTGATGCTAAACAAAGTTGAACGAAGTAATATGACACTAAATCATCTATTTGTTTACCAATTTGAAGGGAGGAATGAAACAACTAGACGCTTTCCTTAACCGAGGACTTGTGTGAGTTGTACGTACGGTTCTGAATGCGAGAGTGATAGGATTGCACCTTTTGGTGCTAAACAAAGTTAAACGAACTAATATTAAACTAAATCATCTATATGTTTACCAATTTGAAGGAAATAATGAAACAACTTGAAGTTTTCTTTAAACGAGGACATGCGTTAGTTGTATGTATGGTTTTGAATGCGAGAGTGATAGGATTGCACCTTTTTGTGCTAAACAAAGTTGAACGAAGTAATATGACACTAAATCATTTATTCGTTTACCAATTTGAAGGAAATAGTGAAACAACTAGAAGTGCTCTTTAACCGAGGACTTGTGTTAGTTGTACGTACGGTTTTGAATGCGAGAGTGATAGGATTGCACCTTTTGATGCTAAACAAAGTTGAACGAAGTAATATGACACTAAATCATCTATTTGTTTACCAATTTGAAGGAAATAATGAAACAACTTGAAGTTTTCTTTAACCGAGGACTTGTGTTAGTTGTACGTACGGTTCTGAATGCGAGAGTGATAGGATTGCACCTTTTGGTGTTAAACAAAGTTAAACGAACTAATATGAAACTAAATCATCTATATGTTTACCTATTTGAAGGAAATAATGAAACAACTTGAAGTTTTCTTTAAACGAGGACTTGCGTTAGTTGTACGTATGGTTTTGAATGAGAGAGTGATAGGATTGCACTTTTTGGTGCTAAACAAAGTTGAACGAAGTAATATGACACTAAATCATCTATTCGTTTACCAATTTGAAGGAAATAAGTAAACAACTAGAAGTGCTCTTTAACCGAGGACTTGTGTTAGTTGTACGTACGGTTTTGAATGCGAGAGTGATAGGATTGCACCTTTTGATGCTAAACAAAGTTGAACGAAGTAATATGACACTAAATCATCTATTTGTTTACCAATTTGAAGGGAGGAATGAAACAACTAGACGCTTTCCTTAACCGAGGACTTGTGTGAGTTGTACGTACGGTTCTGAATGCGAGAGTGATAGGATTGCACCTTTTGGTGCTAAACAAAGTTAAACGAACTAATATTAAACTAAATCATCTATATGTTTACCAATTTGAAGGAAATAATGAAACAACTTGAAGTTTTCTTTAAACGAGGACATGCGTTAGTTGTACGTATGGTTTTGAATGCGAGAGTGATAGGATTGCACCTTTTTGTGCTAAACAAAGTTGAACGAAGTAATATGACACTAAATCATTTATTCGTTTACCAATTTGAAGGAAATAATGAAACAACTAGAAGTGCTCTTTAACCGAGGACTTGTGTTAGTTGTACGTACGGTTTTGAATGCGAGAGTGATAGGATTCCACCTTTTGATGCTAAACAAAGTTGAACGAAGTAATATGACACTAAATCATCTATTTGTTTACCAATTTGAAGGGAGGAATGAAACTACTAGACGCTTTCCTTAACCGAGGACTTGTGTGAGTTGTACTTACGGTTCTGAATGCGAGAGTGACAGGATTGCACCTTTTGATGCTAAACAAAGTTAAACGAACTAATATGAAACTAAATCATCTATATGTTTACCAATTTGAAGGAAATAATGAAACAACTTGAAGTTTTCTTTCAACGAGGACTTGCGTTAGTTGTACGTGTGGTTTTGAATGCGAGAGTGATAGGATTGCACCTTTTGGTGCTAAACAAAGTTGAACGAAGTAATATGACACTAAATCATCTATTTGTTTACTAATTTGACGAAAATAATGAAACAACTAGAAGCTTTACTTAACTGAGGACTTGTGCTTGTACGTACGGTTTTGAATGCGAGAGTGATAGGATTGCACCTTTTGGTGCTAAACAAAGTTAAACGAAGTAATATGAAACTAAATCATCTATTTGTTTACCAATTTGAAGGAAATAATGAAACAACTAGAAGTGCTTTTTAACCGAGGACTTGTGTTAGTTGTACGTACGGTTTTGAATGCGAGAGTGATAGGATTGCACCTTTTGATGCTAAACAAAGTTGAACGAAGTAATATGACACTAAATCATCTATTTGTTTACCAATTTGAAGGGAGGAATGAAACTACTAGATGTTTTCCTTAACCGAGGACTTGTGTGAGTTGTACGTACGGTTCTGAATGCGAGAGTGACAGGATTGCACCTTTTGATGCTAAACAAAGTTAAACGAACTAATATGAAACTAAATCATCTATATGTTTACCAATTTGAAGGAAATAATGAAACAACTTGAAGTTTTCTTTAACCGAGGACTTGTGTTAGTAGTACGTATGGTTTTAAATGCGTGATTGATAGGATTGCACCTTTTTGTGCTAAACAAAGTTGAACGAAGTAATATGACACTAAATCATCTATTTCTTTACCAATTTGAAGGGAGGAATGAAACAACTAGAAGTGCTCTTTAACCGAGGACTTGTGTTAGTTGTACGTACGGATTTGAAGGGAGGAATGAAACTACTAGACGCTTTCCTTAACCGAGCACTTGTGTGAGTTGTACGTACGGTTCTGAATGCGAGAGTGATAGGATTGCACCTTTTGGTGCTAAACAAAGTTAAACGAACTAATATGAAACTAAATCATCTATATGTTTACCAATTTGAAGGAAATAATGAAACTGTAAGACCCCGAATTTTATGAAATACAAAATTTAATTTTTCTTCATATAGATATTTTTTTTAAACAGTAAGTGGTTAAATCGATAAAGTTAAAAGTTAAGGATGTTATGTGCAAATTTTATTTTGTCGGACAATATTCACTTTGTCGGGGAATATTCGTTTGGTCGGGGAATATTCGTTTGGTCCGACGGCGCCGAAATAACAAATTATTGGTGGACCCCACAACGGAATATTTGTCGGATATAGAAAACGACAGAAATAACCTTTTTAAATAAAAATAGTCAACGGAACTGTTAAAATACCGGTGATAAAAGAATAGTAGCATACAGTAGTTATTGGTATTTTCTGTAGCACTCGGTACTCTACAGTAACACACGGTATTGCATAGTGTCTCATATTTTTGGTCTGATAATTGACACCGTAACTGTTACGCATCATTTCATCGATAATTGTCACTGCATAATATTTTATATTATCAATTCAATAATTGTTGTTACACAGTATTTTGCATTATTGATTTAATAATTGTCATTACACTGTATTTTATATCATTGAGTCAATAATTGTTGTTGCACTGTTTTTAAAATTATTGAACCTAATAATTGTCACAGTAACATATGCACAGTAATTCACATTATTGAATCAATAATTGTCATTACACAGTAACGTATGCTTTATTTTACATTATTGTTATCTCTATTATGATGTTATTTAAACAGTTGTATTTCATTAATTTATTGACTTGATATCTAAGAGCTAACTATACTGTATTTATAACAATTAGTCATAATAATTGAATTGATAAAGTTATTTGTTTATAATATAAAGTTAGGTGATTATTAGGTGATATGAAATGAATGGTGTAGATTAAAGTGTGAATTATTGTTGAATAATTGAATTGATTTGTTTATAATATAAAGTTAGGTGATTATTAGGTGATATGAAATGAATGGTGTAGATTAAAGTGTGAATTATTGTTGAATAATTAAATTGATTTGTTTATAATATAAAGTTAGGTGATTATTAGGTGATATGAAATGAATGGTGTAGATTAAAGATAATATAATATTTGAAATGGATGGTGTAGATTAAAAGATGATCTTTAAATGAATAGTTTAGATTAAATGAATGATAAGATTTTTGGCTATAAATAGAAGCCTTAACTTAAGGATTTTTCATAAACTTCCTTACTTGTTCTTTCTTTCTCTCTCTAAATACTTCTTGTGAAAGTTCTCTCTAAGTGTGCTTAAGTCATCTTGAGTATTTGTGAAGATCTATAAGTATACGTGTACTGTTCAAGTTAATCAACCTCATTTAAATCAATATCCAGTCACGTGTTACGGTAAGGGATACCATCTTTTTCATCTTCCATTATTCAAACGTACTATGGTAAGGGATTATCATTATTTGATTCTCGATAATAATATTGTTTCTTCCTTACTCATAAGACGTGCCTTTTATTTCCATGTATTAAATTGTGGGAATAACCTTACGGAGCGGATTGCCGCCTGTTGGTGAATAACCTTTCGTATTCATTCATTATTAATCTCTGAGAATAACCTTACGGAGCGGATTGCCGCCTGTTTGGTGAATAACTCTTTGTACTCAAATTCTATTAAATTGTGGGAATAACCTTACGGAGCGGATTGCCGCCTGTTGGTGAATAACCCTTTGTATTAATTTCTTTCACCTTTTGTTAATCAAACCTGCTACGGTAAGGGATATTATTTTCTTTCATACTCCTAAATCGAAATTTATTATGGAACTATTGCTTCTATAATTCCTGAAAATATTATATGTTCCATAATAGTTGAACTTCATTATTTCAACTGAACCTTCCTATTTACGTGAACCTTTCTATTGAATTGTAACCGTTATTCTGAACTGTGGATCTTGAATTTCACTCCACATCATGTTGACAATTTGGACATTATTTGAATCTGTACAAAGTAAACTTCCGATACTTATTGTTATCCTATTTCTTCTGTTCATCATTTATATTATTCTAATCATCCAAAAATCAAGCTGTTGTGAATATCTGTGGCCGGGGGCACAGATGTGATATATTTGTTGAACAGATGATAGGTTAAATGCGATATAATAGGTTAAAGGCGATACATCTGTTCGGTGTCTTTTATGGCACGTGGTGAATGTTCTCTTTGGCCCGTAGTGCAAAGATGAACTGTTGTTTGGTATGATTATGACCAAAGGCTGAATCTGGTATAATCATGACCGTTGGTGCTATATTGAATATCTTTGGCCCGTAGTACAAAGATGAACTGTTGATGTGCATGATTATGATCAGGAACTGTGAATTTGTATTATCTTGACTAATGATATTTCAGATGATAAAAGTTGATGATGTTTTTTTCTAAAAAGAGAACCGAGTGGACATTATAGTCTGCATTATTCTTCTAATAGATTACTCATTCCGCTGCTATTATTGATCTGAACGTTGTTTAAGAATTTAACTGCAGTTTTTGATATAAACCTTGTAGTCTATTGTATTCTATCAAGAACTCAACTGTTGAAGACTAATGATAATTTATTCGTCATTATCTTAGTCATGATATTCTTTACTGGGCTATTTGAGCTCACCCTTTCTTTTGTTCCATTGTTTTTCAACAGGAGATGAAAACATAACAGGGTCTAGCCGGGGAATGGAGTGAGGGTCCGATGAATAGTTATCATAGTCTTCACGTTTTGTAAAATAGTGTGGCAATAATAGTGAAGACTTAGTTGTGTATTATTATACACTGTATTGTTGTACGTTGTGCTTTGTTGTAATAATTTTGTTGTAGTATTTTGACGACTCAAGTTTGGGCTGTGTGGGCCCAGATTTGGGGGCGTCACAGTTGGTATCAGAGCTTAGGGATATGGTCTTTAATGGCGATCTGGGGTAGAACTAGGAGGGGAGAGACGAATAGAATCAGTCACTAGTGTGTCCTACCTAAAATAGATTTTATTATCTAATGAGTCGATTTGAATGTAGGAACATGAAGTGATGAGTCAGTTTATTTGAACTAACATTTATTTTGTGACCACAGTTAGGTATGGCATCTGGAAATCAGGAGGTTAACTATGAAATTACCGAAACAAATGTAGCTGCAAAACAAGAGGCGACGAATAATCTTCTTACAAACTCAGAGTTGAATCATTTGCCTAAGGCAAAAATTATGCGTGTTCTATCCAGTAAGGATGAAGGTGAAAGCTCTGCTACAGTCGTTCCAGATCCATTCTTAGAAGCAATTAAAGGAAGTAACGAACTTGCGGAAATTATTGCCTTTAATTTACTCACTAATTTGGAGAGTGATATCACCTGGTTATGCTCTATAACAAAGGATCAGAATATATGGACTTTTCATATTAGTCTTTGGGATTTATGGTGTTCCAGCTATGATTTTCAAGATTATTTAAAAATGATGTTTCTATACTTTTGGGCGTTACAATTTAGAGGAATTCAGGTTAAGTTAGTCACTATCGTGGAAACTGCAGTCTATCGAAAATACTATTTTAATGGAAATCATTGGTACCTTACTACTGATGAAGTTGATGAACCCGAGAAACAGTTTGCTAGAAAATTATTCAGTGGTATTCCCATGGTTGAAATACGTGAAGATCCGAATGAAGTATTCGGGATTCGATTTGACGATAACAGTCAAGAAACCGAATGAGGTGATAACCGGTAAGCTATTCATAAATTCTCGTGAAGTCTATGCCATATTAGATACTGGCTCTATCCACTCTTTTATCTCACCTATATGTACTCAACGTTTAAATTTGACTATTGAAAACTTAAATCTTGTCTTATCAGTTGAAACCTCATTAGGAGAAATGACCATTACATCTACTGTCTATAAATCTTGCCTAGTTCAAATCAACAACCTCACATTACCTGTTGACCTTATTTCTTTGGAGATGCATGAATTTGATGTGATTTTAGGAATTGATTGGTTGACTACCCATCATGCTAAAATTGATTGTTTTCATAAGATTATTAGTTTTCATATTCCTAATCAACCTGTCATGCAAATTCAAGCAACTAAACCATTGAAATCTATAACTGTTATTTCTAGCCATAAAGCCATTCGTTTATTGAAAAACGGATGTCAAGCCTTTTTAGCTCATGTCACTGATTTGAACAAAAATACGTCAAACTTGAATGATATTCCCATTGTTAATGAGTTTCCTGACGTTTTTCCTGAAGAACTTCCTGGCTTACCCCCAAACCGTGAAATTGATTTTTATATTGATCTTGAACCCGGTACCAAGCCCATTTCCAAAGCTCCCTACCGAATGGCTCCCATTGAACTTCAAGAGTTAAAAGTCCAACTACAGGAATTGTTGGATACCGGTTTCATTCGTCCGAGTGCATCACCTTGGGGTGCTCCTGTTCTATTTGTGAAGAAGAAAGACGGGAGTATGAGATTGTGCATTGACTACCGAGAATTGAACCATGTCACCATCAAGAACAGGTACCCGTTACCTCGGATTGATGACATGTTTGATCAATTGCAAGGCGCTCAACATTTCTCAAAGATTGATCTCCGTTCTGGATATCATCAGTTAAAGGTTAAAGCTGAGGACATTCCAAAGACTGCTTTCAGAACTCGTTATGGGCATTATGAGTTCTTAGTCATGCCTTTTGGACTAACTAATGCTCCTGCAGCTTTCATGGACATGATGAACCGGATATTCAAGGAACATTTGGATCATTTTGTGGTTGTCTTTATTGATGACATCCTCATATACTCCAAGAGTCGCGAGGATCATGAACAACACCTGAGATTGATACTACAAAAGCTCCGTGAAAACAAATTATATGCCAAGTTGAAGAAATGTGAGTTCTGGCTTGAGGAGGTCGCGTTTCTTGGGCATGTGATTTCTAGTCAAGGAATATCAGTCGATCCTGCGAAGATTGAAACGGTACTAAATTGGGAACAACCCAAAACAGTAACCGAAGTCCGAAGTTTTCTGGGTCTAGCTGGTTATTATCGGAGATTCGTAGAAGGATTTTCTCGAATCGCCACTCCATTAACGCAGCTTACTCGGAAAAGCACAAAATTCATATGGAGCGAGGAATGCGAGAAAAGTTTCCAAGAACTCAAGAAGAGACTGGTTTCAGCTCATGTTCTGACCATACCATCAGGATCAGGAGAATTTGTTATCTACAGCGATGCTTCTGGCAAAGGTCTAGGCTGTGTCCTTATGCAACATGGAAAGGTTATAGCCTACGCCTCTCGACAACTCAAAGATTATGAGAAAAATTATCCTACTCATGATCTAGAGTTGGCAGCAGTCGTTTTCGCGTTGAAGATCTGGAGACACTACTTGTACGGAGAAAAAATGGATATCTATACGGATCATAAAAGTCTCAAGTATTTCTTCACTCAGAAGGAACTCAACATGCGACAACGACGTTGGCTTGAGCTGTTAAAGGATTATGACCACACAATCCAGTATCACCCGGGAAAGGCGAACGTTGTAGCTGACGCTTTGAGCAGAAAATCTTATGCAAGTACAAGTGCACTGCTGACAACACAAAAGTGTATTTTGTACGACTTGCAAAAGATGGAGATAGAGCTAAAGACACCAGGGACCCACTCGAAGATTGCTCACGTGCGAGTAGAACCAACTTTAATCGATAAAATTAAAGCTGCTCAAGTTACCGATCCGGAACTGATAAACATGATAAAGAAAGTACAAGAATGTGCCATTCCCGAAGCAAGAATCGACGAGAAAGGAATACTTCGAGTCAACTCTCGACTCTGTGTTCCTAACGATCCTGAATTAAAGCATAAAATCATGATGGAGGCACACAACACGCCGTTTGCAATCCACCCAGGAGGTACCAAGATGTATCGAGATCTTCGACATACATTTTGGTGGAACAATATGAAAAGAGAGATTGCGGAGTTTATCTCAAGGTGCCTAACTTGTCAACGTGTCAAGGCAGAACATCAAGTTCCTAAAGGTCCATTACAATCACTTGAAGTTCCCGAATGGAAGTGGGAACACATCAATATGGACTTCGTGACGGGTCTTCCAAAAGTTTCTCAAGGCTTAGATGCAATTTGGGTGATCGTAGATAGATTGACCAAATCTGCTCATTTCTTGCCTATACGAGAAAACTTTTCACTTGAACGTCTTGCCGGTATGTACATAAATGAGATCGTGAGATTGCATGGCATGCCAGTTTCCATAGTTTCTGATCGAGATCCTAGATTCACTTCACGCTTTTGGATCAGTCTACAAAAAGCTATGGGCACTGAACTACGTTTTAGTTCTGCATACCATCCTCAAACGGACGGACAATCGGAAAGGACGATCCAGACCCTCGAAGATCTTTTGAGACTTTGTGTATTAGACTTCAAAGGAAGTTGGGATAAGTACTTGCCGTTGGTGGAATTTTCTTACAACAACAGTTACCAAGCAAGCATAGGCATGGCTCAATTCGAGGCATTGTATGGAAGGAAGTGTCGCTCTCCAATATGTTGGAATGAGGTAGGAGAAGCAAAATTGTTGGGACCCGAGTTGGTACGCTTGACGACCGAAAAGATCCAAATGATCCGACAACGAATACAGACCGCACAAGAACGACAAAAGAGTTATGCTGATCTTCATCGGAGAGACGAAAGTTTCAACGTCGGAGATCATGTATTCTTACGTGTTTCTCCATGGAAAGGGGTTACGAGATTCGGAAAGAGAGGAAAGCTCAACCCTCGATTTATTGGCCCATTTGAAATCCTCGATCGAATAGGAACCGTAGCCTACAGACTAGCCCTACCACCAAGTATGTCTCGCATCCATAACGTTTTTCACATATCTATGTTACGTAAATATGTGAAGGACCCAAACCACGTCATTGAGTTAGAACCAGACGTTATAGCAGAAGATTTAACATACGAGGAAGTACCTGTTAAGATCCTGGATAAGAAGGAGCAGATCCTACGCTCAAAGGTTATACCTCAAGTTAAGGTTTTATGGAGGAACCAAGATACTGAGGAAATGACCTGGGAGCTAGAATCTGAGATGAAATCTAAGTATCCTTACCTCTTCGATATGTCAGGTACGTCAATTTCGGGGACGAAATTTCATAAGGAGGGGAGGTTGTAAGACCCCGAATTTTATGAAATACAAAATTTAATTTTTCTTCATATAGATATTTTTTTTAAACAGTAAGTGGTTAAATCGATAAAGTTAAAAGTTAAGGATGTTATGTGCAAATTTTATTTTGTCGGACAATATTCGCTTTGTCGGGGAATATTCGTTTGGTCGGGGAATATTCGTTTGGTCCGACGGCGCCGAAATAACAAATTATTGGTGGACCCCACAACGGAATATTTGTCGGATATAGAAAACGACAGAAATAACCTTTTTAAATAAAAATAGTCAACGGAACTGTTAAAATACCGGTGATAAAAGAATAGTAGCATACGGTAGTTATTGGTATTTTCTGTAGCACTCGGTACTCTACAGTAACACACGGTATTGCATAGTGTCTCATATTTTTGGTCTGATAATTGACACCGTAACTGTTACGCATCATTTCATCGATAATTGTCACTTCATAATATTTTATATTATCAATTCAATAATTGTTGTTACACAGTATTTTGCATTATTGATTTAATAATTGTCATTACACTGTATTTTATATCATTGAGTCAATAATTGTTGTTGCACTGTTTTTAAAATTATTGAACCTAATAATTGTCACAGTAACATATGCACAGTAATTCACATTATTGAATCAATAATTGTCATTACACAGTAACGTATGCTTTATTTTACATTATTGTTATCTCTATTATGATGTTATTTAAACAGTTGTATTTCATTAATTTATTAACTTGATATCTAAGAGCTAACTATACTGTATTTATAACAATTAGTCATAATAATTGAATTGATAAAGTTATTTGTTTATAATATAAAGTTAGGTGATTATTAGGTGATATGAAATGAATGGTGTAGATTAAAGTGTGAATTATTGTTGAATAATTGAATTGATTTGTTTATAATATAAAGTTAGGTGATTATTAGGTGATATGAAATGAATGGTGTAGATTAAAGTGTGAATTATTGTTGAATAATTAAATTGATTTGTTTATAATATAAAGTTAGGTGATTATTAGGTGATATGAAATGAATGGTGTAGATTAAAGATAATATAATATTTGAAATGGATGGTGTAGATTAAAAGATGATCTTTAAATGAATGGTTTAGATTAAATGAATGATAAGATTTTTGGCTATAAATAGAAGCCTTAACTTAAGGATTTTTCATAAACTTCCTTACTTGTTCTTTCTTTCTCTCTCTAAATACTTCTTGTGAAAGTTCTCTCTAAGTGTGCTTAAGTCATCTTGAGTATTTGTGAAGATCTATAAGTATACGTGTACTGTTCAAGTTAATCAACCTCATTTAAATCAATATCCAGTCACGTGTTACGGTAAGGGATACCATCTTTTTCATCTTCCATTATTCAAACGTACTATGGTAAGGGATTATCATTATTTGATTCTCCATAATAATATTGTTTCTTCCTTACTCATAAGACGTGCCTTTTATTTCCATGTATTAAATTGTGGGAATAACCTTACGGAGCGGATTGCCGCCTCTTGGTGAATAACCTTTCGTATTCATTCATTATTAATCTCTGAGAATAACCTTACGGAGCGGATTGCCGCCTGTTTGGTGAATAACTCTTTGTACTCAAATTCTATTAAATTGTGGGAATAACCTTACGGAGCGGATTGCCGCCTGTTGGTGAATAACCCTTTGTATTAATTTCTTTCACCTTTTGTTAATCAAACCTGCTACGGTAAGGGATATTATTTTCTTTCATACTCCTAAATCGAAATTTATTATGGAACTATTGCTTCTATAATTCCTGAAAATATTATATGTTCCATAATAGTTGAACTTCATTATTTCAACTGAACCTTCCTATTTACGTGAACCTTTCTATTGAATTGTAACCGTTATTCTGAACTGTGGATCTTGAATTTCACTCCACATCATGTTGACAATTTGGACATTATTTGAATCTGTACAAAGTAAACTTCTGATACTTATTGTTATCCTATTTCTTCTGTTCATCATTTATATCATTCTAATCATCCAAAAATCAAGCTGTTGTGAATATCTGTGGCCGGGGGCACAGATGTGATATATTTGTTGAACAGATGATAGGTTAAATGCGATATAATAGGTTAAAGGCGATACATCTGTTCGGTGTCTTTTATGGCACGTGGTGAATGTTCTCTTTGGCCCGTAGTGCAAAGATGAACTGTTGTTTGGTATGATTGTGACCAAAGGCTGAATCTGGTATAATCATGACCGTTGGTGCTATATTGAATATCTTTGGCCCGTAGTACAAAGATGAACTGTTGATGTGCATGATTATGATCAGGAACTGTGAATTTGTATTATCTTGACTAATGATATTTCAGATGATAAAAGTTGATGATGTTTTTTTCTAAAAAGAGAACCGAGTGGACATTATAGTCTGCATTATTCTTCTAATAGATTACTCATTCCGCTGCTATTATTGATCTGAACGTTGTTTAAGAATTTAACTGCAGTTTTTGATATAAACCTTGTAGTCTATTGTATTCTATCAAGAACTCAACTGTTGAAGACTAATGATAATTTATTCGTCATTATCTTAGTCATGATATTCTTTACTGGGCTATTTGAGCTCACCCTTTCTTTTGTTCCATTGTTTTTCAACAGGAGATGAAAACATAACAGGGTCTAGCCGGGGAATGGAGTGAGGGTCCGATAAATAGTTATCATAGTCTTCGCGTTTTGTAAAATAGTGTGGCAATAATAGTGAAGACTTAGTTGTGTATTATTATACACTGTATTGTTGTACGTTGTGCTTTGTTGTAATAATTTTGTTGTAGTATTTTGACGACTCAAGTTTGGGCTGTGTGGGCCCAGATTTGGGGGCGTCACAGAAACAACTTGAAGTGTTCTTTAAACGAGGACTTGCGTTAGTTGTACGTATGGTTTTGAATGCGAGAGTGATAGGATTGCACCTTTTGGTGCTAAACAAAGTTGAACGAAGTAATATGACATTAAATCATCTATTCGTTTACCAATTTGAAGGAAATAACGAAACAACTAGAAGTGCTTTTTAACCGAGGACTTGTGTTAGTTGTATGTACGGTTTTGAATACGAGAGTGATAGGATTGCACCTTTTGATGCTAAACAAAGTTGAACGAAGTAATATGACACTAAATCATCTATCTGTTTACCAATTTGAAGGGAGGAATGAAACAACTAGACGCTTTCCTTAACCGAGGACTTGTGTCAGTTGTACGTACGGTTTTGAATGCGAGAGTGATAGGATTGCACCTTTTGGTGCTAAACAAAGTTAAACGAAGTAATATGAAACAAAATCATCTATATGTTTACCAATTTGATGGAAATAATGAAACAACTTGAAATTTTCTTTAACCGAGGACTTGCGTTAGTTGTACGTATGGTTTTGAATGCGAGAGTGATAGAATTGCTCCTTTTGGTGCTAAACAAAGTTGAACGAAGTAATATGACACTAAATCATCTATTTGTTTACTAATTTGACGAAAATAATGAAACAACTAGAAGCTTTACTTAACTGAGGACTTGTGCTTGTACGTACGGATTTGAATGCGAGAGTGATAGGATTGCACCTTTTGGTGCTAAACAAAGTTAAACGAAGTAATATGAAACTAAATCATCTATTTGTTTACCAATTTGAAGGAAATAATGAAACAACTTGAAGTTTTATTTAACCGAGGACTTGTGTTAGTTTTACGTACGGTTTTGAATGCGGGAGTGATAGGATTGCACCTTTTGATGCTAAACAAAGTTGAACGAAGTAATATGACACTAAATCATCTATTTGTTTACCAATTTGAAGGGAGAAAAGAAACGACTAGACGCTTTCCTTAACCGAGGACTTGTGTTAGTTGTACGTACGGTTTTGAATGCGAGAGTGATAAGATTTCCACTTTTGGTGCTAAACAAAGTTAAACGAAGTAATATGACACTAAATCATCTATTTGTTTACCAATTTGGCGGAAATAATGAAACAACTAGAAGCTTTCTTTAACCGAGGACTTGTGTGAGTTGTACGTACGGTTTGGAATGCGAGAGTGATAGGATTGAACCTTTTGATGCTAAACAAAGTTGAACGAAGTAATATGACACTAAATCATCTATTTGTTTACCAATTTGAAGGGAGGAATGAAACAACTAGACGCTTTCCTTAACCGAGGACTTGTGTGAGTTGTACGTACGGTTTTGAATGCGAGAGTGATAGGATTGCACATTTTACTGCTAAACAAAGATGAACGAAGTAATATGACACTAAATCATCTATTTGTTTACCAATTTGAAGGGAGGAATGAAACAACTAGACGTTTTCCTTAACCGAGGACTTGTGTGAGTTGTACGTACGGTTTTGAATGCGAGAGCGATAGGATTGCACCTTTTGGTGCTAAACAAAGTTAAAATAAGTAATATGACACTAAATCATCTATTTGTTTACCAATTTGGCGGAAATAATGAAACAACTAGAAGTGCTCTTTAACCGAGGACTTGTGTTAGTTGTACGTACGGTTTTGAATGCGAGACTGATAGGATTGCACCTTTTACTGCTAAATAAAGATGAACGAAGTAATATGACACTAAATCATCTATTTGTTTACCAATTTTAAGGGAGGAATGAAACTACTATACGCTTTCCTTAACCGAGGACTTGTGTGAGTTGTACGTACGGTTCTGAATGCGAGAGTGATAGGATTGCACCTTTTGGTGCTAAACAAAGTTAAACGAAGTAATATGAAACTAAATCATCTATTTGTTTACCAATTTGAAGGAAATAATGAAACAACTTGAAGTTTTCCTTAGCCGAGGACTTGTGTTAGTTGTACGTATGGTTTTGAATGCGTGAGTGATAGGATTGCACCATTTGGTGCTAAACAAAGTTGAACGAAGTAATATGACACTAAATCATCTATTTGTTTACCAATTTGGCGGAAATAATGAAACAACTAGAAGTGCTCTTTAACCGAGGACTTGTGTTAGTTGTACGTACGGTTTTGAATGCGAGAGTGATAGGATTGCACCTTTTACTGCTAAACAAAGATGAACGAAGTAATATGACACTAAATCACCTATTTGTTTACCAATTTAAAGGGAGGAATGAAACAACTTGACGCTTTCCTTAACCGAGGACTTGTGTGACTTGTACGTACGGTTTTGAATGCGAGAGTGATAGGATTGCACCTTTTGGTGCTAAACAAAGTTAAACGAAGTAATATGAAACTAAATCATCTATTTGTTTACCAATTTGAAGGAAATAATGAAACAACTTGAAGTTTTCCTTAGCCGTGGACTTGTGTTAGTTGTACGTATGGTTTTGAATGCGTGAGTGATAGGATTGCACCTTTTGGTGCTAAACAAAGTTGAACGAAGTAATATGACACTAAATCATCTATTTGTTTACCAATTTGAAGGAAATAATGAAACAACTAGAAGTGCTCTTTAACCGAGGACGTGTGTCAGTTGTACGGACGGTTTTGAATGCGAAAGTGATAGGATTGCCCATTTTGGTGCTAAACAAAGTTAAACGAAGTAATATGAAACTAAATCATCTATTTGTTTACCAATTTGAAGGAAATAATAAAACCACTTGAAGTTTTTTTTAACCGAGGACTTGTGTGACTTGTGTATACGGTTTTGAATGCGAGAGTGATAGGATTGCACCCTTTGATGCTAAACAAAGTTGAACGAAGTAATATGACACTAAATCATCTATTCGTGTACCATTTGAAGGAAATAAGGAAACAACTAGAAGTGCTCTTTAACCGATGACTTGTGTTAGTTGTACATACGCTTTTGAATGCGAGAGTGATAGGATTGCACCTTTTGGTGCTGAACAAAGTTGAACGAAGTAATGTGACACTAAATGATCTATTAGTTTACCAATTTGAAGGAAATAATGAAACAACTAGAGGTGCTCTTTAACCGAGGACTTGTGTTAGTTGTTCGTACGGTTTTGAATGCGAGAATGATAGGATTGCACCTTTTGATGCTAAACAAAGTTGAATGAAGTAATATGACACTAAAATCATCTATTTGTTTACCAATTTAAAGGGAGAAAAGAAACAACTAGACGGTTTCCTTAACCGAGGACTTGTGTTAGTTGTACGTACGGTTTTGAATGCGAGAGTGATAGGATTTCCCCTTTTGGTGCTAAACAAAGTTAAACGAAGTAATATGACACTAAATCATCTATTTGTTTACCAATTTGGCGGAAATAATGAAACAACTAGAAACTTTCATTAACCGAGGACTTGTGTGAGTTGTACGTACGGTTTGGAATGCGAGAGTGATAGGATTGCACCTTTTGGTGCTAAACATAGTTGAACGAAGTAATATGACACTAAATCATCTATTTGTTTACCAATTTGAAGGAAATAATGAAGCAACTAGAAGTGCTCTTTAACCGAGGACTTGTGTTAGTTGTACGTACGGTTTTGAATGCGGGAGTGATAGGATTGCACCTTTTGATGCTAAACAAAGTTGAACGAAGTAATATGACACTAAATAATCTATTCGTTTACCATTTGAAGTAAATAATGAAACAACTAGAAGTGCTCTTTAACCGAGGACTTGTGTGAGTTGTACGGACGGTTTTGAATGCGAGAGTGATAGGATTGCACCTTTTAATGCTAAACAAAGTTGAACGAAGTAATATGACACTAAATCATCTATTCGTTTACCATTTGAAGGAAATAATGAAACAACTAGAAGTGCTCTTTAACCGAGGACTTGTGTTAGTTGTACGTACACTTTTGAATGCGAGAGTGATAGGATTGCACCTTTTGATCCTAAACAAAGTTGAACGAAGTAATATGACACTAAATCATCTATTCGTTTATCAATTTGAAGGAAATAACGAAACAACTAGAAGTGCTCTTTAACCGAGGACTTGTGTTAGTTGTACGTACGGTTTTGAATGCGAGAGTGATAGGATTGCACCTTTTGATGCTAAACAAAGTTGAACGAAGTAATATGACACTAAATCATCTATCTGTTTACCAATTTGAAGGGAGGAATGAAACAACTAGACGCTTTCCTTAACCGAGGACTTGTGTGAGTTGTACGTACGGTTTTGAATGCGAGAGTGATAGGATTGCACCTTTTGGTGCTAAACAAAGTTAAACGAAGTAATATGAAACTAAATCATCTATATGTTTACCAATTTGATGGAAATAATGGAACAACTTGAAATTTTCTTTAACCGAGGACTTGCGTTAGTTGTACGTATGGTTTTGAATGCGAGAGTGATAGGATTGCTCCTTTTGGTGCTAAACAAAGTTGAACGAAGTAATATGACACTAAATCATCCATTTGTTTACTAATTTGACGAAAATAATGAAACAACTAGAAGCTTTCCTTAACTGAAGACTTGTGCTTGTACGTACGGTTTTGAATGCGAGAGTGATAGGATTGCACTTTTTGGTGCTAAACAAAGTTAAACGAAGTAATATGAAACTAAATCAGCTATTTGTTTACCAATTTGAAGGAAATAATGAAACAACTTGAAGTTTTATTTAACCGAGGACTTATGTTAGTTTTACGTACGATTTTGAATGCGGGAGTGATAGGATTGCACCTTTTGATGCTAAACAAAGTTGAACGAAGTAATATGACACTAAATCATCTATTTTTTTTCAATTTGAAGGGAGGAATGAAACAACTAGCAACAATAGTTATGCCTTAACAGGTAACGGGGCCACGGGACGCACGTTTCAGGGCGAAGCCATGTCTTAGGTAGAGCCTGTGCGCAAAGCCTGGCCCGGGGTGGGGAGACTTAGTCCGACTGCGGTTGGGATACTCCACATTATCAAAAAAAAAAAAAAAAAAGAAGTAGAATATTGCTTTAACCGAGGACTTGTGTGAGTTGTACGTACGGTTTTGAATGCGAGAGTGATAGGATTGCACCTTTTGGCGCTAAACAAAGTTAAACAAAGTAATATGAAACTAAATCATCTATTTGTTTACCAATTTGAAGGAAATAATGAAACAACTTGAAGTTTTCTTTAACCGAGGAATTGTGTTAGTTGTACGTATGGTTTTGAATGCGTGAGTGATAGGATTGCACCTTTTGGTGCCAAACAAAGTTGAACGACTTAATATGACCCTAAATCATCTATTTGTTTACCAATTTGAAGGAAATAATGAAGCAACTAGAAGTGCTCTTTAACCGAGGACTTGTGTCAGTTGTACGGACGGTTTTGAATGTGAGAGTGATAGGATTGCACCTTTTAATGTTAAACAAAGTTGAACGAAGTAATATGACACTAAATCATCTATTCGTTTACCATTTGAAGGAAATAATGAAACAACTAGAAGTGCTCTTTAACCGAGGACTTGTGTTAGTTGTACGTACGCTTTTGAATGCGAGAGTGATAGGATTGCACCTTTTGATGCTAAACAAAGTTGAACGAAGTAATATGACACTAAATCATCTATTTCTTTTACCAATTTGAAGGGAGAAATGAAACAACTAGACGCTTTCCTTAACCGAGGACTTGTGTGAGTTGTACGTACGGTTTTGAATGCGAGAGTGATAGGATTTCACCTTTTGGTGCTAAACAAAGTTGAACGAAGTAATGTGACACTAAATCATCTATTAGTTTACCAATTTGAAGGAAATAATGAAACAACTAGAGGTGCTCTTTAACCGAGTACTTGTGTTAGTTGTTCGTACGGTTTTGAATGCGAGAATGATAGGATTGCACCTTTTGATGCTAAACAAAGTTGAACGAAGTAATATGACACTAAAATCATCTATTTGTTTACCAATTTGAAGGAAGAAAAGAAACAACTAGACGGTTTCCTTAACCGAGGACTTGTGTTAGTTGTACGTACGGTTTTGAATGCGAGAGTGATAGGATTTCCCCTTTTGGTGCTAAACAAAGTTAAACGAAGTAATATGACACTAAATCATCTATTTGTTTACCAATTTGACAGAAATAATGAAACAACTAGAAGCTTTCCTTAACCGAGGACTTGTGTGAGTTGTACGTACGGTTTGGAATGCGAGAGTGATAGGATTGCACCTTTTGGTGCTAAACAAAGTTGAACGAAGTAATATGACACTAAATCATCTATTTGTTTACCAATTTGAAGGAAATAATGAAGCAACTAGAAGTGCTCTTTAACCGAGGACTTGTGTTAGTTGTACGTACGGTTTTGAATGCGAGAGTGATAGGATTGCACCTTTTGATGCTAAACAAAGTTGAACGAAGTAATATGACACTAAATAATCTATTCGTTTACCATTTGATGGAAATAATGAAACAACTAGAAGTGCTCTTTAACCGAGGACTTGTGTCAGTTGTACGGACGGTTTTGAATGCGAGAGTGATAGGATTGCACCTTTTAATGCTAAACAAAGTTGAACGAAGTAATATGACACTAAATCATCTATTCGTTTACCATTTGAAGGAAATAATGAAACAACTAGAAGTGCTCTTTAACCGAGGACTTGTGTTAGTTGTACGTACGCTTTTGAATGCGAGAGTGATAGGATTGCACCTTTTGATGCTAAACAAAGTTGAACGAAGTAATATGACACTAAATCATCTATTCGTTTATCAATTTGAAGGAAATAACGAAACAACTAGAAGTGCTCTTTAACCGAGGACTTGTGTTAGTTGTACGTACGGTTTTGAATGCGAGAGTGATAGGATTGCACCTTTTGATGCTAAACAAAGTTGAACGAAGTAATATGACACTAAATCATCTATCTGTTTACCAATTTGAAGGGAGGAATGAAACAACTAGACGCTTTCCTTAACCGAGGACTTGTGTGAGTTGTACGTACGGTTTTGAATGCGAGAGTGATAGGATTGCACCTTTTGGTGCTATACAAAGTTAAACGAAGTAATATGAAACTAAATCATCTATATGTTTACCAATTTGATGGAAATAATGAAACAACTTGAAATTTTCTTTAACCGATGACTTGCGTTAGTTGTACGTATGGTTTTGAATGCGAGAGTGATAGGATTGCTCCTTTTGGTGCTAAACAAAGTTGAACGAAGTAATATGACACTAAATCATCTATTTGTTTACTAATTTGACGAAAATAATGAAACAACTAGAAGCTTTCCTTAACTGAAGACTTGTGCTTGTACGTACGGTTTTGAATGCGAGAGTGATAGGATTGCACTTTTTGGTGCTAAACAAAGTTAAACGAAGTAATATGAAACTAAATCAGCTATTTGTTTACCAATTTGAAGGAAATAATGAAACAACTTGAAGTTTTATTTAACCGAGGACTTGTGTTAGTTTTACGTACGATTTTGAATGCGGGAGTGATAGGATTGCACCTTTTGATGCTAAACAAAGTTGAACGAAGTAATATGACACTAAATCATCTATTTTTTTTCAATTTGAAGGGAGGAATGAAACAACTAGCAACAATAGTTATGCCTTAACAGGTAACGGGGCCATTGGTCGCACGTTTCAGGGCGAAGCCATGTCTTAGGTAGAGCCTGTGCGCAAAGCCTGGCCCGGGGTGGGGAGACTTAGTCCGACTGCGGTTGGGATACTCCACATTATCAAAAAAAAAAAAAAAACTAGACGCTTTCCTTAACCGAGGACTTGTGTGAGTTGTACGTAGGGTTTTGAATGCGAGAGTGATAGGATTGCACCTTTTGGTGCTAAACAAAGTTAAACGAAGTAATATGAAACTAAATCATCTATTTGTTTACCAATTTGAAGGAAATAATGAAACAACTTGAAGTTTTCTTTAACCGAGGAATTGTGTTAGTTGTACGTATGGTTTTGAATGCGTGAGTGATAGGATTGCACCTTTTGGTGCCAAACAAAGTTGAACGACTTAATATGACACTAAATCATCTATTTGTTTACCAATTTGAAGGAAATAATGAAGCAACTAGAAGTGCTCTTTAACCGAGGACTTGTGTCAGTTGTACGGACGGTTTTGAATGTGAGAGTGATAGGATTGCACCTTTTAATGCTAAACAAAGTTGAACGAAGTAATATGACACTAAATCATCTATTCGTTTACCATTTGAAGGAAATACTGAAACAACTAGAAGTGCTCTTTAACCGATGACTTGTGTTAGTTGTACGTACGCTTTTGAATGCGAGAGTGATAGGATTGCACCTTTTGATCCTAAACAAAGTTGAACGAAGTAATATGACACTAAATCATCTATTTTTTTTATCAATTTGAAGGGAGAAATGAAACAACTAGACGCTTTCCTTAACCGAGGACTTATGTGAGTTGTACGTACGGTTTTGAATGCGAGAGTGATAGGATTTCACCTTTTGGTGCTAAACAAAGTTGAACAAAGTAATGTGACACTAAATCATCTATTAGTTTACCAATTTGAAGGAAATAATGAAACAACTAGAGGTGCTCTTTAACCGAGGACTTGTGTTAGTTCTTCGTACGGTTTTGAATGCGAGAATGATAGGATTGCACCTTTTGATGCTAAACAAAGTTGAACGAAGTAATATGACACTAAAATCATCTATTTGTTTACCAATTTGAAGGAAGAAAAGAAACAACTGGACGGTTTCCTTAACCGAGGACTTGTGTTAGTTGTACGTACGGTTTTGAATGCGAGAGTGATAGGATTGCACCTTTTGATGCTAAACAAAGTTGAACGAAGTAATATGACACTAAATCATCTATTCGTTTACCATTTGAAGGAAATAATGAAACAACTAGAAGTGCTCTTTAACCGAGGACTTGTGTTAGTTGTACGTACGCTTTTGAATGCGAGAGTGATAGGATTGCACCTTTTGATGCTAAACAAAGTTGAACGAAGTAATATGACACTAAATCATCTATTTTTTTTACCAATTTGAAGGGAGAAATGAAACAACTAGACGCTTTCCTTAACCGAGGACTTGTGTGAGTTGTACGTACGGTTTTGAATGCGAGAGTGATAGGATTTCACCTTTTGGTGCTAAACAAAGTTGAACAAAGTAATGTGACACTAAATCATCTATTAGTTTACCAATTTGAAGGAAATAATGAAACAACTAGAGGTGCTCTTTAACCGAGTACTTGTGTTAGTTGTTCGTACGGTTTTGAATGCGAGAATGATAGGATTGCACCTTTTGATGCTAAACAAAGTTGAACGAAGTAATATGACACTAAAATCATCTATTTGTTTACCAATTTGAAGGAAGAAAAGAAACAACTAGACGGTTTCCTTAACCGAGGACTTTTGTTAGTTGTACGTACGGTTTTGAATGCGAGAGTGATAGGATTTCCCCTTTTGGTGCTAAACAAAGTTAAACGAAGTAATATGACACTAAATCATCTATTTGTTTACCAATTTGGCAGAAATAATGAAACAACTAGAAGCTTTCATTAACCGAGGACTTGTTTGAGTTGTACGTACGGTTTGGAATGCGAGAGTGATAGGATTGCACCTTTTGGTGCTAAACAAAGTTGAACGAAGTAATATGACACTAAATCATCTATTTGTTTACCAATTTGAAAGAAATTATGAAGCAACTAGAAGTGCTCTTTAACCGAGGACTTGTGTTAGTTGTACGTACGGTTTTGAATGCGAGAGTGATAGGATTGCACCTTTTGATGCTAAACAAAGTTGAACGAAGTAATATGACACTAAATCATCTATTCGTTTACCATTTGAAGTAAATAATGAAACAACTAGAAGTGCTCTTTAACCGATGACTTGTGTTAGTTGTACGTACGCTTTTGAATGCGAGAGTGATAGGATTGCACCTTTTGATCCTAAACAAAGTTGAACGAAGTAATATGACACTAAATCATCTATTCGTTTATCAATTTGAAGGAAATAACGAAACAACTAGAAGTGCTCTTTAACCGAGGACTTGTGTTAGTTGTACGTACGATTTTGAATGCGAGAGTGATAGGATTGCACCTTTTCATGCTAAACAAAGTTGAACGAAGTAATATGACACTAAATCATCTATCTGTTTACCAATTTGAAGGGAGGAATGAAACAACTAGACGCTTTCCTTAACCGAGGACTTGTGTGAGTTGTACGTACGGTTTCGAAAGCGAGAGTGATAGGATTGCACCTTTTGGTGCTAAACAAAGTTAAACGAAGTAATATGAAACTAAATCATCTATATGTTACCAATTTGATGGAAATAATGAAACAACTTGAAAAAAATTTTAACCGAGGTCTGCGTTAGTTGTACGTATGGTTTTGAATGCGAGAGTGATAGGATTGCTCCTTTTGGTGCTAAACAAAGTTGAACGAAGTAATATGACACTAAATCATCTATTTGTTTACTAATTTAACGAAAATAATGAAACAACTTGAAGTTTTATTTAACCGAGGACTTGTGTTAGTTTTACGTACGGTTTTGAATGCGGGAGTGATGGGATTGCACCTTTTGATGCTAAACAAAGTTGAACGAAGTAATATGACACTAAATCATCTATTTTTTTTTCAATTTGAAGGGAGGAATGAAACAACTAGCAACAATATTTATGCCTTAACAGGTAACGGGGCCACGGGTCGCACGTTTCAGGGCGAAGCCATGTCTTAGGTAGAGCCTGTGCGCAAAGCCTGGCCCGGGGTGGGGAGACTTAGTCCGACTGCGGTTGGGATACTCCACATTATCAAAAAAAAAAAAAAACTAGACGTTTTCCTTAACCGAGGACTTGTGTGAGTTGTACGTATGGTTTTGAATGCGAGAGTGATAGGATTGCACCTTTTGGTGCTAAACAAAGTTAAACGCAGTAATATGAAACTAAATCATCTATTTGTTTACCAATTTGAAGAAAATAATGAAACAACTTGAAGTTTTCTTTAACCGAGGAATTGTGTTAGTTGTACGTATGGTTTTGAATGCGAGAGTGATAGGATTGCACCTTTTGATGCTAAACAAAGTTGAACGAAGTAATATGGCACTAAATCATCTATTCGTGTACCATTTGAAGGAAATAATGAAACAACTACAAGTGCTCTTTAACCGATGACTTGTGTTAGTTGTACGTACGCTTTTGAATGCGGGAGTGATAGGATTGCACCTTTTGAAAATAAACAAAGTTGAACGAAGTAATATGACACTAAATCATCTATTTTTTTTACGAATTTGAAGGGAGGAATGAAACAACTAGATGCTTTCCTTAACCGAGGACTTGTGTGAGTTGTACATACGGTTTTGAATGCGAGAGTGATAGGATTTCACCTTTTGGTGCTAAACAAAGTTGAACGAAGTAATGTGACACTAAATCATCTATTAGTTTACCAATTTGAAGGAAATAATGAAACAACTTGAGGTGCTCTTTAACTGAGGACTTGTATTAGTTGTTCGTACGGTTTTGAATGCGCGAATGATAGGATTGCACCTTTTGATGCTAAACAAAGTTGAACGAAGTAATATGACACTAAATCATCTATTTGTTTACCAATTTGAAGGGGGAAAAGAAACAACTAGACGGTTTCCTTAACCGAGGACTTGTGTTAGTTGTACGTACGGTTTTGAATGTGCGAGTGATAGGATTTCCCCTTTTGGTGCTAAACAAAGTTGAACGAAGTAATATGACACTAAATCATCTATTTGTTTACCAATTTAGAGGAAATAATGAAACAACTAGAAGCTTTCCTTAACCGAGGACTTGTGTGAGTTGTACGTACGGTTTGGAATGCGAGAGTGATAGGATTGCACCTTTTGGTGCTAAACAAAGTTGAACGAAGTAATATGACACTAAATCATCTATTTGTTTACCAATTTGAAGGAAATATTGAAACAACTAGAAGTGCTCTTTAACCGAGGACTTGTGTTAGTTGTACGTACGGTTTTAAATGCGAGAGTGATAGGATTGCACCTTTTGATGCTAAACAAAGTTGAACGAAGTAATATGACACTAAATCATCTATTCGTTTACCATTTGAAGTAAATAATGAAACAACTAAAAGTGTCCATTAACCGATGACTTGTGTTAGTTGTACGTACGGTTTTGAATGCGAGATTGATAGGATTGCACCTTTTGATGCTAAACAAAGTTGAACGAAGTAATATGACACTAAATCATCTATCTGTTTACCAATTTGAAGGGAGGAATGAAACAACTAGACGCTTTCCTTAACCGAGGACTTGTGTGAGTTGTACGTATGGTTTTGAATGCGAGAGTGATAGGATTGCACCTTTTGGTGCTAAACAAAGTTAAACAAAGTAATATGAAACTAAATCATCTATATGTTTACCAATTTGATGGAAATAATGAAACAACTTGAAATTTTCTTTAACCGAGGACTTGCGTTAGTTGTACGTATGGTTTTGAATGCGAGAGTGATAGGATTGCTCCTTTTGGTGCTAAACAAAGTTGAACGAAGTAATATGACACTAAATCATCTATTTGTTTACCAATTTGAAGGAAATAATGAAGCAACTAGAAGTGCTCTTTAACCGAAGACTTGGGTGAGTTGTACGTACGGTTTTGAATGCGAGAGTGATAGGATTGCACCTTTTGATGCTAAACAAAGTTGAACGAAGTAATATGACACTAAATCATCTATTTGTTTACCAATTTGAAGGGAGGAATGAAACAACTAGACGTTTTCCTTAACCGAGGACTTGTGTGAGTTGTACGTACGGTTTTGAATGGGAGAGTGATAGGATTGCACCTTTTGGTGCTAAACAAAGTTAAACGAAGTAGTATGAAACTAAATCATCTATTTGTTTACCAATTTGAAGGAAATAATGAAACAACTTGAAGTTTTCCTTAGCCGAGGACTTGTGTTAGTTGTACGTATGGTTTTGAATGCGTGAGTGATAGGATTGCACCTTTTGGTGCTAAACAAAGTTGAACGAAGTAATATGACACTAAATCATCTATTTGCTTACCAATTTGAAGGAAATAATAAAACAACTTGAAGTTTTTTTTAACCGAGGACTTGTGTGAGTTGTATATACGGTTTTGAATGCGAGAGTGATAGGATTGCACCTTTTGATGCTAAACAAAGTTGAACGAAGTAATATGACACTAAATAATCTATTCGTGTACCATTTGAAGGAAATAATGAAACGACTAGAAGTGCTCTTTAACCGAGACTTGTGTTAGTTGTACGTACGCTTTTGAATGCGGGAGTGATAGGATTGCACCTTTTGATCCTAAACAAAGTTGAACAAGGTAATATGACACTAAATCATCTATTGTTTTTACCAATTTGAAGGGAGGAATGAAACAACTAGACGCTTTCCTTAACCGAGGACTTGTGTGAGTTGTACGTACGATTTTGAATGCGAGAGTGATAGGATTTCACCTTTTGGTGCTAAACAAAGTTGAACGAAGTAATGTGACACTAAATCATCTATTAGTTTACCAATTTGAAGGAAATAATGAAACAACTAGAGGTGCTCTTTAACCGAGGACTTATGTTAGTTGTTCGTACAGTTTTGAATGCGAGAATGATAGGATTGCACATTTTGATGCTAAACAAAGTTAAGCGAAGTAGTATGAAACTAAATCATCTATTTGTTTACCAATTTGAAGGAAATAATGAAACAACTTGAAGTTTTCTTTAACCGAGGACTTGTGTTAGTTGTACGTACGGTTTTGAAATGCGAGAGTGATAGGATTTCCCCTTTTGGTGCTAAACAAAGTTAAACGAAGTAATATGACACTAAATCATCTATTTGTTTACCAATTTGGCGGAAATAATGAAACAACTAGAAGCTTTCATTAACCGAGGACTTGTGTGAGTTGTACGTACGGTTTGGAATGCGAGAGTGATAGGATTGCACCTTTTGGTGCTAAACAAAGTTGAACGAAGTAATATGAAACTAAATCATCTATTTGTTTACCAATTTGAAGCAAATAATGAAGCAACTAGAAGTGCTCTTTAACCGAGGACTTGTGTTAGTTGTACGTACGGTTTTGAATGCGAGAGTGATAGGATTGCACCTTTTGATGCTAAACAAAGTTGAACGAAGTAATATGACACTAAATCATCTATTCGTTTACCATTTGATGGAAATAATGAAACAACTAGAAGTGCTCTTTAACCGATAACTTGTGTTAGTTGTACGTACGCTTTTGAATGCGAGAGTGATAGGATTGCACCTTTTGATCCTAAGCAAAGTTGAACGAAGTAATATGACACTAAATCATCTATTCGTTTATCAATTTGAAGGAAATAAAAAAACAACTAGAAGTGCTCTTTAACCGAGGACTTGTGTTAGTTGTACGTACGGTTTTGAATGCGAGAGTGATAGGATTGCACCTTTTGATGCTAAACAAAGTTGAACGAAGTAATATGACACTAAATCATATATCTGTTTACCAATTTGAAGGGAGGAATGAAACAACTAGACGCTTTCCTTAACCGAGGACTTGTGTGAGTTGTACGTACGGTTTTGAATGCGAGAGTGATAGGATTGCACCTTTTGGTGCTAAACAAAGTTAAACGAAGTAATATGAAACTAAATCATCTATATGTTTACCAATTTGATGGAAATAATGAAACAACTTGAAATTTTCTTTAACCGAGGACTTGCGTTAGTTGTACGTATGGTTTTGAATGCGAGAGTGATAGGATTGCTCCTTTTGGTGCTAAACAAAGTTGAACGAAGTAATATGACACTAAATCATCTATTTGTTTACCAATTTGAAGGTAATAATGAAGCAACTATAAGTGCTCTTTAACCGAAGACTTGGGTGAGTTGTACGTACGGTTTTGAATGCGAGAGTGATAGGATTGCACCTTTTGATGCTAAACAAAGTTGAACGAAGTAATATGACACTAAATCATCTATTTGTTTACCAATTTGAAGGGTGGAATGAAACAACTAGACGCTTTCCTTAACCGAGGACTTGTGTGAGTTGTACGTACGGGTTTGAATGCGAGAATGATAGGAATGCACCTTTTGGTGCTAAACAAAGTTAAACGAAGTAGTATGAAACTAAATCATCTATTTGTTTACCAATTTGAAGGAAATAATGAAACAACTTGAAGTTTTCTTTAACCGACGACTTGTGTTAGTTGTACGTACGCTTTTGAATGCTAGAGTGATAGGATTGCACCTTTTTATGCCAAACAAAGTTGAAAGAAGTAATATGACACTAAATCATCTATTTTGTGTACCAATTTAAAGCAAGGAATGAAACAACTAGACGCTTTCCTTAACCGAGGACTTGTGTTAGTTGTACGTACGGTTTTGAATGCGAGAGTGATAAAATTTCCCCTTTTGGTGCTAAACAAAGTTAAACGAAGTAATATGACACTAAATCATCTATTTGCTTACCAATTTGACAGAAATAATGAAACAGATAGAAGCTTTCCTTAACCGAGGATTTTTGTTAGTTGTATGTACTGTTTTCAATGCGAGAGTGATAGGATTGCACATTTTGATGCTAAACAAAGTTGAACGAAGTAATATGACACTAAATCATCTATTTGTTTACCAATTTGAAGGGAGGAATGTAACAACTAAACGCTTTCCTTAACCGAGGACTTGTGTGAGTTGTACGTACGGTTTTGAATGTGAGAATGATAGGATTGCACCTTTTGGTGCTAAACAAAGTTAAACGAAGTAATATGAAACTAAATCATCTATTTGTTTACCAATTTGAAGAAAATAATGAAACAACTTGAAGTTTTCTTTAACCGAGGACTTGTGTTAGTTGTACGTATGGTTTTGAATGAGTGAGTGATAGGATTGCACCTTTTGGTGCTAAACAAAGTTGAACGAAGTAATATGACACTATATCATCTATTTGTTTATCAATTTGAAGAAAATAATGAAGCAACTCGAAGTGCTCTTTAACCGAGGACTTGTGTCAGTTGTACGTACGGTTTGGAATGCTAGAGTGATAAGATTTCCCCTTTTGGGGCTAAACAAAGTTAAACGAAGTAATATGACACTAAATCATCTATTTGTTTACCAATTTAACAAAAATAATGAAACAAATAGAACATTTCCTTAACCGAGGACTTGTGTGAGTTGTACGTACGGTTTTGAATGCGAGAGTGATAGGATTGCACCTTTTGGTGCTAAACAAAGTTAAACGAAGTAATATGAAACTAAATCATCTATTTGTTTACCAATTTGAAGAAAATAATGAAACAACTTGAAGTTTTCTTTAACCGAGGACTTGTGTTAGTTGTACGTACGGTTTTGAATGCGAGAGTGATAGGATTGCACCTTTTGATGCTAAACCAAGTTGAACGAAGTAATATGACACTAAATCATCTATCTGTTTACCAATTTGAAGGGAGGAATGAAACAACTAAACGCTTTCCTTAACAGAGGACTTGTGTGAGTTGTACGTACGGTTTTGAATGGGAGAGTGATAGGATTGCACCTTTTGATGCTAAACAAAGTTAAACAAAGTAATATGAAACTAAATCATCTATTTGTTTACCAATTTGAAGGAAATAATGAAACAACTTGAAGTTTTCTTTAACCGAGGACTTGTGCTAGTTGTACGTATGGTTTTGAATGCTTGATTGATAGGATTGCACCTTTTGGTGCTAAACAAAGTTGAACGAAGTAATATAACACTAAATCATCTATTTGTTTACCAATTTGAAGGAAATAATGAAGCAACTAGAAGTGCTCTTTAACCGAGGACTTGTGTGAGTTGTACGTATGGTTTTGAATGCGAGATTGATAGGATTGCACCTTTTGATGCTAAACCAAGTTGAACGAAATAATATGACACTAAATCATCTATCTGTTTACCAATTTGAAGGGAGGAATGAAACAACTAAACGCTTTCCTTAACAGAGGACTTGTGGGAGTTGTACGTACGGTTTTGAATGCGAGAGTGATAGAATTGCACCTTTTGGTGCTAAACATAGTTGAACGAAGTAATATGACACTAAATCATCTATTTGTTTACCAATTTGAAGGAAATAATGAAGCAACTCGAAGTGCTCTTTAACCGAGGACTTGTCTTAGTTGTACGTATGGTTTTGAATGCTCGAGTGATAGGATTGCACCTTTTGGTGCTCAACAAAGTTGAACGAAGTAATATAACACTAAATCATCTATTTGTTTACCAATTTGAAGAAAATAATGAAGCAACTAGAAGTGCTCTTTAACCGAGGGCTTGTCTGAGTTGTACGTACGGTTTTGAATGCGAGAGTGATAGGATTGCACCTTTTGGTGCTAAACAAAGTTGAACGAAGTAATATGACACTAAATCATCTATTTGTTTACCAATTTGAAGGAAATAATGAAGCAACTAGAAGTGCTCTTTAACCAAGGGCTTGTGTTAGTTGTACGTACGGTTTTGAATGCGAGAGTGATAGGATTGCACCTTTTGATGCTAAACCAAGTTGAACGAAGTAATCTGACACTAAATCATCTATCTGTTTACCAATTTGAAGGGAGGAATGAAACAACTAAACGCTTTCCTTAACAGAGGACTTGTGTGAGTTGTACGTACGATTTTGAATGCGAGAGTGATAGGATTGCACCTTTTGGTGCTAAACAAAGTTAAACGAAGTAATATGAAACTAAATCATATATTTGTTTACCAATTTGAAGGAAATAATGAAACAACTTTAAGTTTTCTTTAACCGAGGACTTGTGTTAGTTGTACGTATGGTTTTGAATGCTTGAGTGATAGGATTGCACCTTTTGGTGCTAAACAAAGTTGAACGAAGTAATATGACACTAAATCAGCTATTTGTTTACCAATTTGAAGGAAATAATGAAGCAACTAGAAGTGCTCTTTAACCGAGGACTTGTGTGAGTTGTACGTATGGTTTTGAATGCGAGAGTGATAGGATTGCACCTTTTGATGCTAAACCAAGTTGAACGAAGTAATATGACACTAAATCATCTATCTGTTTACCAATTTGAAGGGAGGAATGAAACAACTAAACGTTTTTCTTAACAGAGGACTTGTGTGAGTTGTACATACGGTTTTGAAAGCGAGAGTGATAGGATTGCACCTTTTGGTGCTAAACAAAGTTAAACGAAGTAATATGAAACTAAATCATCTATTTGTTTACCAATTTGAAGGAAATAATGAAGCAACTAGAAGTGCTCCTTAACCGAGGACTTGTGTGAGTTGTACGTACGGTTTTGAATGCTTGAGTGATAGGATTGCACCTTTTGGTGCTAAACAAAGTTGAACGAAGTAATGACACTAAATCATCTATTTGTTTACCAATTTGAAGGAAATAATGAAGCAACTAGAAGTGCTCTTTAACCGAGGACTTGTGTTAGTTGTACGTACGGTTTTTAATGCGAGAGTGATAGGATTGCACCTTTTGATGCTAAACCAAGTTGAACGAAGTAATATGACACTAAATCATCTATTTGTTTACCAATTTGAAGGGAGGAATGAAACAACTAAACGCTTTCCTTAACCGAGGACTTGTGTGAGTTGTACGTACGGTTTTGAAAGCGAGAGTGATAGGATTGCACCTTTTGGTGCTAAACAAAGTTAAACGAAGTAATATGAAACTAAATCATCTATTTGTTTACCAATTTGAAGGAAATAATGAAGCAACTAGAAGTGCTCTTTAACCGAGGACTTGTGTGAGTTGTACGTACGGTTTTGAATGCTTGAGTGATAGGATTGCACCTTTTGGTGCTAAACAAAGTTGAACGAAGTAATGACACTAAATCATCTATTTGTTTACCAATTTGAAGGAAATAATGAAGCAACTAGAAGTGCTCCTTAACCGAGGACTTGTGTTAGTTGTACGTACGGTTTTTAATGCGAGAGTGATAGGATTGCACCTTTTGATGCTAAACCAAGTTGAACGAAGTAATATGACACTAAATCATCTATTTGTTTACCAATTTGAAGGGAGGAATGAAACAACTAAATGCTTTCCTTAACCGAGGACTTGTGTGAGTTGTACGTACGGTTTTGAATGCGAGAGTGATAGGATTGCAACTTTTGCTGCTAAACAAAGTTAAACGAAGTAATATGAAACTAAATCATCTATTTGTTTACCAATTTGAAGGAAATAATGAAGCAACTAGAAGTGCTCTTTAACCGAGGACTTGTGTGAGTTGTACGTACGGTTTTGAATGCTTGAGTGATAGGATTGCACCTTTTGGTGCTAAACAAAGTTGAACGAAGTAATATGACACTAAATCATCTATTTGTTTACCAATTTGAAGGAAATAATGAAGCAACTAGAAGTGCTCTTTAACCGAGGACTTATGTTAGTTGTACGTACGGTTTTGAATGCGAGAGTGATAGGATTGCACCTTTTGATGCTAAACAAAGTTGAACGAAGTAATATGACACTAAATCATCTATCAGTTTACCAATTTGAAGGGAGGAATGAAACAACTAGACTCTTTCCTTAACAGAGGACTTGTGTGAGTTGTACGTACGGTTTTGAATGGGAGAGTGATAGGATTGCACCTTTTGGTGCTAAACAAAGTTAAACGAAGTACTATGAAACTAAATCATCTATTTGTTTACCAATTTGAAGGAAATAATGAAACAACTTGACGTTTTCTTTAACCGAGGACTTGTCTTAGTTGTACGTATGGTTTTGAATGCTTGAGTGATAGGATTGCACCTTTTGGTGCTAAACAAAGTTGAACGAAGTAATATGACACTACATCATCTATTTGTTTACCAATTTGAAGGAAATAATGAAGCAACTAGAAGTGCCCTTTAACCGAGGACTTGTGTGAGTTGTACGTACGGTTTTTGATTGTGAGAGTGATAGGATTGCACCTTTTGATGCTAAACCAAGTTGAATGAAGTAATATGACACTAAATCATCTATCTGTTTACCAATATGAAGGGAGGAATGAAACAACTAAACGCTTTCCTTAACAGAGGACTTGTGTGAGTTGTACGTACGGTTTTGAATGGGAGAGTGATAGGATTGTACCTTTTGATGCTAAACAAAGTTAAACGAAGTAATATGAAACTAAATCATCTATTTGTTTACCAATTTGAAGGAAATAATGAAACAACTTGAAATTTTCTTTAACCGAGGATTTCTGTTAGTTGTACGTATGGTTTTGAATGCTTGAGTGATAGGATTGCACCTTTTGGTGCTAAACAAAGTTGAACGAAGTAATATGACACTAAATCATCTATTTGTTTACCAATTTGAAGGAAATAATGAAGCAACTAGAAGTGCTCTTTAACCGAGGACTTGTGTGAGTTGTACGTACGGTTTTGAATGCGAGAGTAATAGGATTGCACCTTTTGATGCTAAACCAAGTTGAACGAAGTAATATGACACTAAATCATCTATCTGTTTACCAATTTGAAGGGAGGAATGAAACAACTAAACGCTTTCCTTAACAGAGGACTTGTGTGAGTTGTACGTACGGTTTTGAATGGGAGAGTGATAGGATTGCACCTTTTGATGCTAAACAAAGTTAAACAAAGTAATATGAAACTAAATCATCTATTTGTTTACCAATTTGAAGGAAATAATGAAACAACTTGAAGTTTTCTTTAACCGAGGACTTGTGTTAGTTGTACGTATGGTTTTGAATGCTTGATTGATAGGATTGCACCTTTTGGTGCTAAACAAAGTTGAACAAAGTAATATGACACTAAATCATCTATTTGTTTACCAATTTGAAGGAAATAATGAAGCAACTAGAAGTGCTCTTTAACCGAGGATTTGTGTAACTTGTACGTATGGTTTTGAATGCTTGAGTGATAGGATTGCACCTTTTGGTGCTAAACAAAGTTGAACGAAGTAATATGACACTAAATCATCTATTTGTTTACCAATTTGAAGAAAATAATGAAGCAACTAGAAGTGCTCTTTAACCGAGGACTTGTCTGAGTTGTACGTACGGTTTTGAATGCGAGAGTGATAGGATTGCACCTTTTGGTGCTAAACAAAGTTGAACGAAGTAATATGACACTAAATCATCTATTTGTTTACCAATTTGAAGGAAATAATGAAGCAACTAGAAGTGCTCTTTAACCAAGGGCTTGTGTTAGTTGTAGGTACGGTTTTGAATGCGAGAGTGATAGGATTGCACCTTTTGATGCTAAACAAAGTTGAACGAAGTAATGTGACACTAAATCATCTATCTGTTTACCAATTTGAAGGGGGGAATGAAACAACTAAACGCTTTCCTTAACAGAGGACTTGTGTGAGTTGTACGTACGATTTTGAATGCGAGAGTGATAGGATTGCACCTTTTGGTGCTAAACAAAGTTAAACGAAGTAATATGAAACTAAATCATATATTTGTTTACCAATTTGAAGGAAATAATGAAACAACTTGAAGTTTTCTTTAACCGAGGACTTGTGTTAATTGTACGTGTGGTTTTCAATGCTTGATTGATAGGATTGCACCTTTTGGTGCTAAACAAAGTTGAACGAAGTAATATGACACTAAATCATCTATTTGTTTACCAATTTGAAGGAAATAATGAAGCAACTAGAAGTGCTCTTTAACCGAGGACTTGTGTGAGTTGTACGTATGGTTTTGAATGCGAGATTGATAGGATTGCGCCTTTTGATGCTAAACCAAGTTGAACGAAGTAATATGACACTAAATCATCTATCTATTTACCAATTTTAAGGGAGGAATGAAACAACTAAACGTTTTTCTGAACAGAGGACTTGTGTGAGTTGTACGTACGATTTTGAAAGCGAGAGTGATAGGATTGCACCTTTTGGTGCTAAACAAAGTTAAACGAAGTAATATGAAACTAAATCATCTATTTGTTTACCAATTTGAAGGAAATAATGAAGCAACTAGAAGTGCTCTTTAACCGAGGACTTGTGTGAGTTGTAGGTACGGTTTTGAATGCTTGAGTGATAGGATTGCACCTTTTGGTGCTAAACAAAGTTGAACGAAGTAATGACACTAAATCATCTATTTGTTCACCAATTTGAAGGAAATAATGAAGCAACTAGAAGTGCTCTTTAACCGAGGACTTGTGTTAGTTGTACGTACGGTTTTTAATGCGAGAGTGATAGGATTGCACCTTTTGATGCTAAACCAATTTGAACGAAGTAATATGACACTAAATCATCTATTTGTATACCAATTTGAAGGGACGAATGAAACAACTAAACGCTTTCCTTAACCGAGGACTTGTGTGAGTTGTACGTACGGTTTTGAATGCGAGAGTGATAGGATTGCAACTTTTGCTGCTAAACAAAGTTAAACGAAGTAATATGAAACTAAATCATCTATTTGTTTACTAATTTGAAGGAAATAATGAAGCAACTAGAAGTGCTCTTTAACCGAGGACTTGTGTGAGTTCTACGTACGGTTTTGAATGCTTGAGTGATAGGATTGCACCTTTTGGTGCTAAACAAAGTTGAACGGAGTAATATGACACTAAATCATCTATTTGTTTACCAATTTGAAGGAAATAATGAAGCAACTAGAAGTGCTCTTTAACCGAGGACTTGTGTTAGTTGTACGTACGGTTTTGAATGCGAGAGTGATAGGATTGCACCTTTTGATGCTAAACAAAGTTGAACGAAGTAATATGACACTAATCATCTATCTGTTTACCAATTTGAAGGGAGGAATGAAACAACTAGACGTTTTCCTTAACAGAGGACTTGTGTGAGTTGTACGTACGGTTTTGAATGGGAGAGTGATAGGATTGCACCTTTTGGTGCTAAACAAAGTTGAACGAAGAAATTTGAAACTAAATCATCTATTTGTTTACCAATTTGAAGGAAATAATGAAACAACTTGAAGTTTTCTTTAACCGAGGACTTGTGTTAGTTGTACGTATGGTTTTGAATGCTTGAGTGATAGGATTGCACCTTTTGGTGCTAAACAAAGTTGAACGAAGTAATATGACACTAAATCATCTATTTGTTTACCAATTTGAAGGAAATAATGAAGCAACTAGAAGTGCCCTATAACCGAGGACTTGTGTGAGTTGTACATACGGTTTTGAATGTGAGAGTGATAGGATTGCACCTTTTGATGCTAAACCAAGTTGAACGAAGTAATATAACACTAAATCATCTATCTGTTTACCAATTTGAAGGGAGGAATGAAACAACTAAACGCTTTCCTTAACAGAGGACTTGTGTGAGTTGTACGTACGGTTTTGAATGGGAGAGTGATATGATTGCACCTTTTGGTGCTAAACAAAGTTAAACGAAGTAATATGAAACTAAATCATTTATTTGTTTACCAATTTGAAGGAAATAATGAAGCAACTTAGAAGTGCTCTTTAACCGGGGACTTGTGTGAGTTGTACGTACGATTTTAAATGCTTGAGTGATAGGGTTGCACCTTTTGGTGCTAAATAAAGTTGAACGAAGTAATGACACTAAACCATCTATTTGTTTACCAATTTGAAGGAAATAATGAAGCAACTAGAAGTGCTCTTTAACCGAGGACTTGTGTTAGTTGTACGTACGGTTTTGAATGCGAGAGTGATAGGATTGCACCTTTTGAGTCTAAACAAAGTTGAACAAAGTAATATGACACTAAATCATCTATCTGTTTACCAATTTGAAGGGAGGAATGAACAAACTAGACGCTTTCGTTAACAGAGGACTTGTGTGAGTTGTACGTACGATTTTGAATGCGAGAGTGATAGGATTGCACCTTTTGGTGCTAAACAAAGTTAAACGAAGTAATATGAAACTAAATCATCTATTTTTTACCAATTTGAAGGAAATAATGAAACAACTTGAAGTTTTCTTTAACCGAGGACTTGTGTTAGTTGTACGTATGGTTTTGAATGCTTGAGTGATCGGATTGCACCTTTTGTTGCTAAACAAAGTTGAACGAAGTAATATGACACTAAATCATCTATTTGTTTACCAATTTGAAGGAAATAATGAAGCAACTAGAAGTGCTCTTTAACCGAGGACTTGTGTGAGTTGTACGTATGGTTTTGAATGCGAGATTGATAGGATTGCACCTTTTCATGCTAAACCAAGTTGAACGAAGTAATATGACACTAAATCATCTATCTGTTTACCAATTTGAAGGTAGGAATGAAACAACTAAACGCTTTCCTTAACAGAGGACTTGTGTGAGTTGTACGTATGGTTTTGAATGCGAGAGTGATAGGATTGCACCTTTTGGTGCTAAACAAAGTTAAACGAAGTAATATGAGACTAAATCATCTATCTGTTTACCAATTTGAAGGAAATAATGAAGCAACTAGAAGTGCTCCTTAACCGAGGACTTGTGTTAGTTGTACGTAAGGTTTTGAATGCTTGAGTGATAGGATTGCACCTCTTGGTGCTAAACAAAGTTGAACGAAGTTATATGACACTAAATCATCTATTTGTTTACCAATTTGAAGCAAATAATGAAGCAACTAGAAGTGCTCTTTAACCGAGCACTTGTGTGAGTTGTACGTACGGTTTTGAATGCGAGAGTGATAGGATTGCACCTTTTGGTGCTACACAAAGTTGAACGAAGTAATATGACACTAAATCATCTATTTGTTTACCAATTTGAAGGAAATAATGAAGCAACTAGAAGTGCTCTTTAACCGAGGACTTGTGTTAGTTGTACGTACGGTTTTGAATGCGAGAGTGATAGGATTGCAACTTTTGATGCTAAACCAAGTTGAACGAAGTAATATGACACTAAATCATCTATCTGTTTACCAATTTGAAGGTAGGAATGAAACAACTAAACGCTTTCCTTAACAGAGGACTTGTGTGAGTTGTACGTACGGTTTTGAATGCGAGAGTGATAGGATTGCACCTTTTGGTGCTAAACAAAGTTAAACGAAGTAATATGAAACTAAATCATCTATTTGTTTACTAATTTGAAGGAAATAATGAAGCAACTAGAAGTGCTTTTTAACCGAGGACTTGTGTTAGTTGTACGTATGGTTTTCAATGCTTGGGTGATAGGATTGCACCTTTTGGTGCTAAACAAAGTTGAACGAAGTTATATGACACTAAATCATCTATTTGTTTACCAATTTAAAGCAAATATTGAAGCAACTAGAAGTGCTCTTTAACCGAGGACTTGTGTGAGTTGTACGTACGGTTTTAAATGCGAGAGTGATAGGATTGCACCTTTTGGTGGTAAACAAAGTTGAACGAAGTAATATGACACTAAATCATCTATTTGTTTACCGATTTGAAGGAAATAATGAAGCAACTAGAAGTGCTCTTTAACCGAGGACTTGTGTTAGTTGTACGTACGGTTTTGAATGCGAGAGTGATAGGATTGCACCTTTTGAGTCTAAACAAATTTGAACGAAGTAATATGACACTAAATCATCTATCTGTTTACCAATTTGAAGGGAGGAATGAACAAACTAGACTCTTTCCTTAACAGAGGACTTGTGTGAGTTGTACGTACGGTTTTGAATGCGAGAGTTATAGGATTGCACCTTTTGGTGCTAAACAAAGTTAAACGAAGTAATATGAAACTAAATCATATATTTGTTTACCAATTTGAAGGAAATAATGAAACAACTTGAAGTTTTCTTTAACCGAGGACTTGTGTTAGTTGTACGTATGGTTTTGAATGCTTGAGTGATAGGATTGCACCTTTTGGTGCTAAACAAAGTTGAACGAAGTAGTATGACACTAAATCATCTATTTGTTTACCAATTTGAAGGAAATAATGAAGCAACTAGAAGTGCTCTTTAACCGAGGACTTGTGTGAGTTGTACGTACGGTTTTGAATGTGAGAGTGATAGGATTGCACCTTTTGATGCTAAACCAAGTTGAACGAAGTAATATGACACTAAATCATCTATCTGTTTACCAATTTGAAGGGAGGCATGAAACAACTAAACGCTTTCCTTAACAGAGGACTTGTGTGAGTTGTACGTACGGTTTTGAATGGGAGAGTGATAGGATTGCACCTTTTGATGCTAAACAAAGTTAAACGAAGTAATATGAAACTAAATCATCTATTTGTTTACCAATTTGAAGGAAATAATGAAACAACTTGAAGTTTTCTTTTACCGAGGACTTGTGTTAGTTGTACGTATGGTTTTGAATGCTTGAGTGATAGGATTGCACCTTTTGGTGCTGAACAAAGTTGAACGAAGTAATATGACACTAAATCATCTATTTGTTTACCAATTTGAAGGAAATAATCAAGCAACTAGAAGTGCTCTTTAACCGAGGACTTGAGTGACTTTTACGTACGGTTTTGAATGTGAGAGTGATAGGATTGCACCTTTTGATGCTAAACCAAGTTGAACGAAGTAATATGACACTAAATCATCTATCTGTTTACCAATTTGAAGGGAGGAATGAAACAACTAAACGCTTTCCTTAACAGAGGACTTGTGTGAGTTGTACGTACGATTTTGAATGGGAGAGTGATAGGATTGCACCTTTTGGTGCAAAACAAAGTTAAACGAAGTAATATGAAACTAAATCATCTATTTGTTTACCAATTTGAAGGAAATAATGAAGCAACTAGAAGTGCTCTTTAACCGAGGACTTGTGTGAGTTGTTCGTACGGTTTTGAATGCTTGAGTGATAGGATTGCACCTTTTGGTGCTAAACAAAGTTGAACGAAGTAATGACACTAAATCATCTATTTGTTTACCAATTTGAAGGAAATAATGAAGCAACTAGAAGTGCTCTTTAACCGAGGACTTGTGTGAGTTGTACGTATGGTTTTGAATGCGAGAGTGATAGGATTGCACCTTTTGATGCTAAACCAAGTTGAACGAAGTAATATGACACTAAATCATCTATCTGTTTACCAATTTGAAGGTAGGAATGAAACAACTAAACGCTTTCCTTAACAGAGGACTTGTGTGAGTTGTACGTATGGTTTTGAATGCGAGAGTGATAGGATTGCACCTTTTGGTGCTAAACAAAGTTAAACGAATTAATATGAAACTAAATCATCTATCTGTTTACCAATTTGAAGGAAATAATAAAGCAACTATAAGTGCTCCTTAACCGAGGACTTGTGTTAGTTGTACGTAAGGTTTTGAATGCTTGAGTGATAGGATTGCACCTCTTGGTGCTAAACAAAGTTGAACGAAGTTATATGACACTAAATCATCTATTTGTTTACCAATTTGAAGCAAATAATGAAGCAACTAGAAGTGCTCTTTAACCGAGCACTTGTGTGAGTTGTACGTACGGTTTTGAATGCGAGAGTGATAGGATTGCACCTTTTGGTGCTACACAAAGTTGAACGAAGTAATATGACACTAAATCATCTATTTGTTTACCAATTTGAAGGAAATAATGAAGCAACTAGAAGTGCTCTTTAACCGAGGACTTGTGTTAGTTGCACGTACGGTTTTGAATGCGAGAGTGATAGGATTGCACCTTTCGATGCTAAACCAAGTTGAACGAAGTAATATGACACTAAATCATCTATCTGTTTACCAATTTGAAGGTAGGAATGAAACAACTAAACGCTTTCCTTAACAGAGGACTTGTGTGAGTTGTACGTACGGTTTTGAATGCGAGAGTGATAGGATTGCACCTTTTGGTGCTAAACAAAGTTAAACGAAGTAATATGAAACTAAATCATCTATTTGTTTACCAATTTGAAGGAAATAATGAAGCAACTAGAAGTGCTCTTTAACCGAGGACTTGTGTTAGTTGTACGTATGGTTTTGAATGCTTGGGTGATAGGATTGCACCTTTTGGTGCTAAACAAAGTTGAACGAAGTTATATGACACTAAATCATCTATTTGTTTACCAATTTAAAGCAAATATTGAAGCAACTAGAAGTGCTCTTTAACCGAGGACTTGTGTGAGTTGTACGTACGGTTTTGAATGCGAGAGTGATAGGATTGCACCTTTTGGTGGTAAACAAAGTTGAACGAAGTAATATGACACTAAATCATCTATTTGTTTACCGATTTGAAGGAAATAATGAAGCAACTAGAAGTGCTCTTTAACCGAGGATTTGTGTTAGTTGTACGTACGGTTTTGAATGCGAGAGTGATAGGATTGCACCTTTTGAGTCTAAACAAATTTGAACGAAGTAATATGACACTAAATCATCTATCTGTTTACCAATTTGAAGGGAGGAATGAACAAACTAGACGCTTTCCTTAACAGAGGACTTGTGTGAGTTGTACGTACGGTTTTGAATGCGAGAGTTATAGGATTGCACCTTTTGGTGCTAAACAAAGTTAAACGAAGTAATATGAAACTAAATCATATATTTGTTTACCAATTGGAAGGAAATAATGAAACAACTTGAAGTTTTCTTTAACCGAGGACTTGTGTTAGTTGTACGTACGGTTTTGAATGCGAGAGTGATAGGATTGCACCTTTTGGTGCTAAACAAAGTTGAACGAAGTAATATGACACTAAATCATCTATTTGTTTACCAATTTGAAGGAAATAATGAAGAAACTAGAAGTGCTCTTTAACCGAGGACTTGAGTGACTTTTACGTACGGTTTTGAATGTGAGAGTGATAGGATTGCACCTTTTGATGCTAAACCAAGTTGAACGAAGTAATATGACACTAAATCATCTATCTGTTTACCAATTTGAATTGAGGAATGAAACAACTAAACGCTTTCCTTAACAGAGGACTTGTGTGGGTTGTACGTACGATTTTGAATGCGAGAGTGATAGGATTGCACCTTTTGGTGCAAAACAAAGTTAAACGAAGTAATATGAAACTAAATCATCTATTTGTTTACCAATTTGAAGGAAATAATGAAGCTACTAGAAGTGCTCTTTAACCGAGGACTTGTGTGAGTTGTACGTACGGTTTTGAATGTGAGAGTGATAGGATTGGACCTTTTGATGCTAAACCAAGTTGAACGAAGTAATATGACACTAAATCATCTATCTGTTTACCAATTTGAAGGGAGGAATGAAACAACTAAACGCTTTCCTTAACAGAGGACTTGTGTGAGTTGTACGTACGGTTTTGAATGGGAGAGTGATAGGATTGCACATTTTGATGCTAAACAAAGTTAAACGAAGTAATATGAAACTGAATCATCTATTTGTTTACCAATTTGAAGGAAATAATGAAACAACTTGAAGTTTTCTTTAACCGAGGACTTGTGTTAGTTGTACGTATGGTTTTGAATGCTTGATTGATAGGATTGCACCTTTTGGTGCTAAACAAAGTTGAACGAAGTAATATGACACTATCAATTATTTGTTTACCAATTTGAAGGAAATAATGAAGCAACTAGAAGTGCTCTTTAAACGAGGACTTGTGGGAGTTGTACGTACGGTTTTGAATGCGAGAGTGATAGGATTGCACCTTTTGGTGCTAAACATAGTTGAACGAAGTAATACGACCCTAAATCATCTATTTGTTTACCAATTTGAAGGAAATAATGAAGCAACTAGAATTGCTCTTTAACCGAGGCTTGTGTTATTTGAACGTATGGTTTTGAATGCTTGAGTGATATGATTGCACCTTTTGGTGCTAAACAAAGTTGAACGAAGTTATATGACACTAAATCATCTATTTGTTTACCAATTTGAAGAAAATAATGAAGCAACTAGAAGTGCTCTTTAACCGAGGACTTGTGTTAGTTGTACGTACGGTTTTGAATGCGAGAGTGATAGGATTGCACCTTTTGGTGCTAAACAAAGTTGAACGAAGTAATATGACACTAAATCATCTATTTGTTTACCAATTTGAAGGAAATAATGAAGCAACTAGAAGTGCTCTTTAACCAAGGGCTTGTGTTAGTAGTACGTACGGTTTTGAATGCGAGAGTGATAGGATTGCACCTTTTGATGCTAAACAAAGTTGAACGAAGTAATATGACACTAAATCATCTATCTGTTTACCAATTTGAAGGGAGGAATGAAACAACTAAACGCTTTCCTTAACAGAGGACTTGTGTGAGTTGTACGTACGGTTTTGAATGCGAGAGTGATAGGATTGCACCTTTTGGTGCTAAACAAAGTTAAACGAAGTAATATGAAACTAAATCATATATTTGTTTACCAATTTGAAGGAAATAATGAAACAACTTGAAGTTTTCTTTTACCAAGGACTTGTGTTAGTTGTACGTATGGTTTTGAATGTTTGATTTATAGGATTGCACCTTTTGGTGCTAAACAAAGTTGAACGAAGTAATATGACACTAAATCATCTATTTGTTTACCAATTTGAAGGAAATAATGAAGCAACTAGAAGTGCTCTTTAACCGAGGACTTGTGTGAGTTGTACGTATGGTTTTGAATGCGAGAGAGATAGGATTGCACCTTTTGATGCTAAGCCAAGTTGAACGAAGTAATATGACACTAAATCATCTATCTGTTTACCAATTTCAAGGGAGGAATGAAACAACTAAACGCTTTCCTTAACAGAGGACTTGTGTGAGTTGTACGTACGGTTTTGAATGCGAGAGTGATAGGATTGCACCTTTTGGTGCTAAACAAAGTTAAACGAAGTAATATGAAACTAAATCATCTATTTGTTTACCAATTTGAAGGAAATAATGAAGCAACTAGAAGTGCTCTTTAACCGAGGACTTGTGTGAGTTGTACGTACGGTTTTGAATGCTTGAGTGATAGGATTGCACCTTTTGGTGCTAAACAAAGTTGAACGAAGTAATATGACACTAAATCATCTATCTGTTTACCAATTTGAAGGGAGGAATGAAACAACTAAACGCTTTCCTAAACAGAGGACTTGTGTGAGCTGAACGTACGGTTTTGAATGGGTTAGTGATAGGATTCCACCTTTTGATGCTAAACAAAGTTAAAAGAAGTAATATGAAACTAAATCATCTATTTGTTTACCAATTTGAAGGAAATAATGAAACAACTTGAAGTTTTCTTTAACCGAGGACTTGTGTTAGTTGTACGTATGGTTTTGAATGCTTGATTGATAGGATTGCACCTTTTGGTGCTAAACAAAGTTGAACGAAGTAATATGACACTAAATCATCTATTTGTTTACCAATTTGAAGGAAATAATGAAGCAACTAGAAGTGCTCCTTAACAGAGGACTTGTGGGAGTTGTACGTACGGTTTTGAATGCGAGAGTGATAGGATTGCACCTTTTGGTGCTAAACAAAGTTGAACGAAGTAATATGACACTAAATCATCTATTTGTTTACCAATTTGAAGGAAATAATGAAGCAACTAGAAGTGCTCTTTAACCAAGGGCTTGTGTTAGTTGTACGTACGGTTTTGAATGCGAGAGTGATAGGATTGCACCTTTTGATGTTAAACAAAGTTGAACGAAGTAATATGGCACTAAATCATCTATCTGTTTACCAATTTGAAGGGAGGAATGAAACAACTAAACGCTTTCCTTAACAGAGGACTTGTGTGAGTTGTACGTACGGTTTTGAATGCGAGAGTGATAGGATTGCACCTTTTGGTGCTAAACAAAGTTAAACGAAGTAATATGAAACTAAATCATCTATTTGTTTACCAATTTGAAGGAAATAATGAAGCAACTAGAAGTGCTCTTTAACCGAGGACTTGTGTGAGTTGTACGTACGGTTTTGAATGCTTGAGTGATAGGATTGCACCTTTTGGTGCTAAACAAAGTTGAACGAAGTAATATGACACTAAATCATCTATATGTTACCAATTTGAAGGGAGGAATGAAACAACTAGACGCTTTCCTTAACAGAGGACTTGTGTGAGTTGTACGTACGGTTTTGAATGCGAGAGTGATAGGATTGCACATTTTGGTGCTAAACAAAGTTGAACGAAGTAATATGACACTAAATCATCTATTTGTTTACCAATTTGAAGGAAATAATGAAGCAACTAGAAGTGCTCTTTAACCGAGGACTTGTGTGAGTTGTACGTACGGTTTTGAATGTGAGAGTGATAGGATTGCACCTTTTGATGCTAAACCAAGTTGAACGAAGTAATCTGACACTAAATCATCTATCTGTTTACCAATTTGAAGGGAGGAATGAAACAACTAAACGCTTTCCTAAACAGAGGACTTGTGTGAGCTGTACGTACGGTTTTGAATGGGTGAGTGATAGGATTGCACCTTTTGATGCTAAAAAAAGTTAAACGAAGTAATATGAAACTAAATCATCTATTTGTTTACCAATTTGAAGGAAATAATGAAACAACTTGAAGTTTTCTTTAACCGAGGAGTTGTGTTAGTTGTACGTATGGTTTTGAATGCTTGATTGATAGGATTGCACCTTTTGGTGCTACACAAAGTTGAACGAAGTAATATGACACTAAATCATATATTTGTTTACCAATTTGAAGGAAATAATGAAGCAACTAGAAGTGCTCTTTAAACGAGGACTTGTGGGAGTTGTACGTACGGTTTTGAATGCGAGAGTGATAGGATTGCACCTTTTGGTGCTAAACAAAGTTGAACGAAGTAATATGACACTAAATCATCTATTTGTTTACCAATTTGAAGAAAATAATGAAGCAACTAGAAGTGCTCTTTAACCAAGGGCTTGTGTTAGTTGTACGTACGGTTTTGAATGCGAGAGTGATAGGATTGCACCTTTTGATGCTAAACAAAGTTGAACGAAGTAATATGGCACTAAATCATCTATCTGTTTACCAATTTGAAGGGAGGAATGAAACAACTAAACGCTTTCCTTAACAGAGGACTTGTGTGAGTTGTACGTACGGTTTTGAATGGGAGAGTGATAGGATTGCACCTTTTGATGCTAAACAAAGTTAAACGAAGTAATATGAAACTAAATCATCTATTTGTTTACCAATTTGAAGGAAATAATGAAACAACTTGAAGTTTTCTTTAACCGAGGACTTGTGTTAGTTGTACGTATGGTTTTGAATGCTTGATTGATAGGATTGCACCTTTTGGTGCTAAACAAAGTTGAACGAAGTAATATGACACTAAATCATCTATTTGTTTACCAATTTGAAGGAAATAATGAAGCAACTAGAAGTGCTTTTTAAACGAGGACTTGTGGGAGTTGTACGTACGATTTTGAATGCGAGAGTGATAGGATTGCACCTTCTGGTGCTAAACAAAGTTGAACGAACTTATATGACACTAAATCATCTATTTGTTTTCCAATTTGAAGAAAATAATGAAGCAACTAGAAGTGCTCTTTAACCGAGGACTTGTGTGAGTTGTACGTACGGTTTTGAATGCGAGAGTGATAGGATTGCACCTTTTGGTGCTAAACAAAGATGAACGAAGTAATATGACACTAAATCATCTATTTGTTTACCAATTTGAAGGAAATAATGAAGCAACTAGAAGTGCTCTTTAACCAAGGGCTTGTTAGTTGTACGTACGGTTTTGAATGCGAGAGTGATAGGATTGCACCTTTTGATGCTAAACAAAGTTGAACGAAGTAATATGACACTAAATCATCTATCTGTTTACCAATTTGAAGGGAGGAATGAAACAACTAAACGTTTTCCTTAACAGAGGACTTGTGTGAGTTGTACGTACGGTTTTGGATGCGAGAGTGATAGGATTGCACCTTTTGGTGCTAAACAAAGTTAAACGAAGTAATATGAAACTAAATCGTATATTTGTTTACCAATTTGAAGGAAATAATGAAACAACTTGAAGTTTTCTTTTACCGAGGACTTGTGTTAGTTGTACGTATGGTTTTGAATGCTTGAGTGATAGGATTGCACCTTTTGGTGCTAAACAAAGTTGAACGAAGTAATATGACACTAAATCATCTATTTGTTTACCAATTTGAAGGAAATAATGAAGCAACTAGAAGTGCTCTTTAACCGAGGACTTGTGTGAGTTTTACGTACGGTTTTGAATGTGAGAGTGATAGGATTGCACCTTTTGATGCTAAACAAAGTTGAACGAAGTAATATGACACTAAATCATCTATCTGTTTACCAATTTGAAGGGAGGAATGAAACAACTAAACGCTTTGCTTAACAGAGGACTTATGTGAGTTGTACGTACGGTTTTGAATGGGAGAGTGATAGGATTGCACCTTTTGATGCTAAACAAAGTTAAACGAAGTAATATGAAACTAAATCATCTATTTGTTTACCAATTTGAAGGAAATAATGAAACAACTTGAAGTTTTCTTTAACCGAGGACTTGTGTTAGTTGTACGTATGGTTTTGAATGCTTGAGTGATAGGATTGCACCTTTTGGTGCTAAACAAAGTTGAACGAAGTAGTATGACACTAAATCATCTATTTGTTTACCAATTTGAAGGAAATAATGAAGCAACTAGAAGTGCTCTTTAACCGAGGACTTGTGTGAGTTGTACGTACGGTTTTGAATGTGAGAGTGATAGGATTGCACCTTTTGATGCTAAACCAAGTTGAACGAAGTAATATGACACTAAATCATCTATCTGTTTACCAATTTGAAGGGAGGAACAACTAAACGCTTTCCTTAACAGAGGACTTGTGTGAGTTGTACGTACGGTTTTGAATGGGAGAGTGATAGGATTGCACCTTTTGATGCTAAACAAAGTTAAACGAAGTAATATGAAACTGAATCATCTATTTGTTTACCAATTTGAAGGAAATAATGAAACAACTTGAAGTTTTCTTTAACCGAGGACTTGTGTTAGTTGTACGTATGGTTTTGAATGCTTGATTGATAGGATTGAACCTTTTGGTGCTAAACAAAGTTAAACGAAGTAATATGAAACTAAATAATATATTTGTTTACCAATTTGAAGGAAATAATGAAACAACTTGAAGTTTTTTTTACCGAGGACTTGTGTTAGTTGTACGTATGGTTTTGAATGCTTGATTGATAGGATTGCACCTTTTGGTGCTAAACAAAGTTGAACGAAGTAATATGACACTAAATCATCTATTTGTTTACCAATTTGAAGGAAATAATGAAACAACTAGAAGTGCTCTTTAACCGAGGACTTGTGTGAGTTGTACGTATGGTTTTGAATGCGAGAGTGATAGGATTGCACCTTTTGATGCTAAACCAAGTTGAACGAAGTAATATGACACTAAATCATCTATCTGTTTACCAATTTCAAGGGAGGAATGAAACAACTAAACGCTTTCCTTAACAGAGGACTTGTGTGAGTTGTACGTACGGTTTTGAATGCGAGAGTGATAGGATTGCACCTTTTGGTGCTAAACAAAGTTAAACGAAGTAATATGAAACTAAATCATCTATTTGTTTACCAATTTGAAGGAAATAATGAAGCAACTAGAAGTGCTATTTAACCGAGGACTTGTGTGAGTTGTACGTACGGTTTTGAATGCTTGAGTGATAGGATTGCACCTTTCGGTGCTAAACAAAGTTGAACGAAGTAATATAGCACTAAATCATCTATCTGTTTACCAATTTGAAGGGATGAATGAAACAACTAAACGCTTTCCTTAACAGAGGACTTGTGTGAGTTGTACGTACGGTTTTGAATGGGAGAGTGATAGGATTGCACCTTTTGATGCTAAACAAAGTTAAACGAAGTAATATGAAACTAAATCATCTATTTGTTTACCAATTTGAAGGAAATAATGAAACAACTTGAAGTTTTCTTTAATCGAGGACTTGTGTTAGTTATACGTATGGTTTTGAATGCTTGATTGACACCTTTTGGTGCTAAACAAAGTTGAACGAAGTAATATGACACTAAAACATCTATTTGTTTACCAATTTGAAGGAAATAATGAAGCAACTAGAAGTGCTCTTTAAACGAGGACTTGTGGGAGTTGTACGTACGGTTTTGAATGCGAGAGTGATAGGATTGTACCTTTTGGTGCTAAACATAGTTGAACGAAGTAATATGACACTAAATCATCTATTTGTTTACCAATTTGAAGGAAATAATGAAGCAACTAGAAGTGCTCTTTAACCGAGGACTTGTGTTAGTGGTACGTATGGTTTTGAATGCTTGAGTGATAGGACTGCACCTTCTGGTGCTAAACAAAGTTGAACGAAGTTATATGACACTAAATCATCTATTTGTTTTCCAATTTGAAGAAAATAATGAAGCAACTAGAAGTGCTCTTTAACCGATGACTTGTGTGAGTTGTACGTACGGTTTTGAATGCGAGAGTGATAGGATTGCACCTTTTGGTGCTAAACAAAGTTGAACGAAGTAATATGACACTAAATCATCTATTTGTTTACCAATTTGAAGGAAATAATGAAGCAACTAGAAGTGCTCTTTAACCGAGGGCTTGTGTTAGTTGTACGTACGGTTTTGAATGCGAGAGTGATAGGATTGCACCTTTTGATGCTAAACAAAGTTGAACGAAGTAATATGACACTAAATCATCTATTTGTTTACCAATTTGAAGGAAATAATGAAGCAACTAGAAGTGCTCTTTAACCAAGGGTTTGTGTTAGTTGTACGTACGGTTTTGAATGCGAAAGTGATAGGATTGCACCTTTTGATGCTAAACAAAGTTGAACGAAGTAATATGACATTAAATCATCTATCTGTTTACCAATTTGAAGGGAGGAATGAAACAACTAAACGTTTTCCTTAACAGAGGACTTGTGCGAGTTGTACGTACGGTTTTGAATGCGAAAGTGATAGGATTGCACCTTTTGGTGCTAAACAAAGTTAAACGAAGTAATATGAAACTAAATCATATATTTGTTTACCAATTTGAAGGAAATAATGAAACAACTTGAAGTTTTCTTTAACCGAGGACTTGTGTTAGTTGTACGTATGGTTTTGAATGCTTGAGTGATATGATTGCACCTTTTGGTGCTAAACAAAGTTGAACGAAGTAATATGACACTAAATCATCTATTTGTTTACCAATTTGAAGGAAATAATGAAGCAACTAGAAGTGCTATTTAAACGAGGACTTGTGGGAGTTGTACGTACGGTTTTGAATGCGAGAGTGATAGGATTGCACCTTTTGGTGCTAAACAAAGTTGAACAAAGTAATATGACACTAAATCATCTATTTGTTTACCAATTCGAAGGAAATAATAAAGCAACTAGAAGTGCTCTTTAACCGAGGGCTTGTGTGAGTTGTACGTACGGTTTTGAATGCGAGAGTGATAGGATTGCACCTTTTGATGCTAAACAAAGTTGAACGAAGTAATATGACACTAAATCATCTATCTGTTTACCAATTTGAAGGGAGGAATGAAACAATTAAACGCTTTACTTAACAGAGGACTTTTGTGAGTTGTACGTACGGCTTTGAATGCGAGAGTGATAGGATTGCACCTTTTGGTGCTAAACAAAGTTAAACGAAGTAATATGAAACTAAATCATCTATTTGTTTACCAATTTGAAGGAAATAATGAAGCAACTAGAAGTGCTCTTTAACCGAGGACTTGTGTGAGTTGTACGTACGGTTTTGAATGCTTGAGTGATAGGATTGCACCTTTTGGTGCTAAACAAAGTTGAACGAAGTAATATAGCACTAAATCATCTATCTGTTTACCAATTTGAAGGGAGGAATGAAACAACTAGACGCTTTCCTTAACAGAGGACTTGTGTGAGTTATACGTACGGTTTTGAATGCGAGAGTGATAAGATTGCACCTTTTGGTGCTAAACAAAGTTAAACGAAGTAATATGAAACTAAATCATCTATTTGTTTACCAATTTGAAGGAAATAATGAAACAACTTGAAGTTTTCTTTAACCGAGGATTTATGTTAGTTGTACGTATGATTTTGAATGCTTGAGTGATAGGATTGCACCTTTTGGTGCTAAACAAAGTTGAACGAAGTAATATGACACTAAATCATCTATTTGTTTACCAATTTGAAGGAAATAATGAAGCAACTAGAAGTGCTCTTTAACCGAGGACTTGTGTGAGTTGTACGTACGGTTTTGAATGCTTGAGTGATAGGATTGCACCTTTTGGTGCTAAACAAAGTTGAACGAAGTAATATGACACTAAATCATCTATCTGTTTACCAATTTGAAGAAAGGAATGAAACAACTAGACGCTTTCCCTTAACAGAGGACTTGTGTGAGTTATACGTACGGTTTTGAATGCGAGAGTGATAGGATTGCACCTTTTGGTGCTAAACAAAGTTAAACGAAGTAATATGAAACTAAATCATCTATTTGTTTACCAATTTGAAGGAAATAATGAAACAACTTGAAGTTTTCCTTAACCGAGGACTTGTGTTAGTTGTACGTATGGTTTTGAATGCTTGAGTGATAGGATTGCACCTTTTGGTGCTAAACAAAGTTGAACGAAGTAATATGACACTAAATCATCTATTTGTTTATAAATTTGAAGGAAATAATGAAACAACTTGATGTTTTCTTTAACCGAGGACTTGTGTGAGTTGTACGTACGGTTTTGAATGCGAGAGTGATAGGATTGCACCTTTTGATGCTAAACCAAGTTGAACGAAGTAATATGACACTAAATCATCTATTTGTTTACCAATTTGAAGGAAATAATGAAACAACTTGATGTTTTCTTTAACCGAGGACTTGTGTGAGTTGTACGTACGGTTTTGAATGCGAGACTGATAGGATTGCACCTTTTGATGCTCAACCAAGTTGAACGAAGTAATATGACACTAAATCATCTATCTGTTTACCAATTTGAAGGGAGGAATGAAACAACTAAACGCTTTCCTAAACAGAGGACTTGTGTGAGCTGTACGTACGGTTTTGAATGGGAGAGTGATAGGATTGCACCTTTTGATGCTAAACAAAGTTAAACGAAGTAATATGAAACTAAATCATCTATTTGTTTACCAATTTGAAGGAAATAATGAAACAACTTGATGTTTTCTTTAAACCCAGGACTTGTGTGAGTTGTACGTACGGTTTTGAATGCGAGAGGGATAGGATTGCACCTTTTGATGCTATACCAAGTTGAACGAAGTAATATGACACTAAATCATCTATCTGTTTACCAATTTGAAGGGAGGAATGAAACAACTAGACGCTTTCCTTAACAGAGGACTTGTGTGAGTTCTACGTACGGTTTTAAATGCGAGAGTGATAGGATTGCACCTTTTGGTGCTAAACAAAGTTAAACGAAGTAATATGAAACTAAATCATCTATTTGTTTACCAATTTGAAGGAAATAATGAAACAACTTGAAGTTTTCCTTAACCGAGGACTTGTGTTAGTTGTACGTATGGTTTTGAATGCGAGAGTGATAGGATTGCACCTTTTGATGCTAAACAAAGTTGAACGAAGTAATATGACACTAAATCATCTATCTGTTTACCAATTTGAAGGGAGGAATGAAACAACTAAACGTTTTCCTTAACAGAGGACTTGTGTGAGTTGTACGTACGGTTTTGAATGCGAGATTGATAGGATTGCACCTTTTGGTGCTAAACAAAGTTGAACGAAGTAATATGACACTAAATCATCTATTTGCTTACCAATTTGAAGGAAATAATGAAGCAACTACAAGTGCTCTTTAACCAAGGGCTTGTGTTAGTTGTACGTACGGTTTTGAATGCGAGAGTGTTAGGATTGCAGCTTTTGATGCTAAACAAAGTTGAACGAAGTAATATGACACTAAATCATCTATCTGTTTACCAATTTGAAGGAAATAATAAAACAACTTGAAGTTTTCTTTAACCGAGGACTTGTGTTAGTTGTACGTATGGTTTTGAATGCTTGAGTGATAGGATTGCACCTTTTGGTGCTAAACAAAGTTGAACGAAGTAATATGACACTAAATCATCTATTTGTTTACCAATTTGAAGGTAATAATGAAGCAACTAGAAGTGCTCTTTAACCGAGGACTTGTGTGAGTTGTACGTACGGTTTTGAATTTGAGAATGATAGGATTGCACCTTGTGATGCTAAACCAAGTTGAACGAAGTAATATGACACTAAATCATCTATCTGTTTACCAATTTGAAGGGAGGAATGAAACATCTAGACGCTTTCCTTAACAGAGGACTTGTGCGAGTTGTACGTACGGTTTTGAATGCGAGAATGATAGGATTGCACCTTTTGGTGCTAAACAAAGTTAAACGAAGTAATATGAAACTAAATCATCTATTTGTTTACCAATTTGAAGGAAATAATGAAACAACTTGAAGTTTCCTTTAACCGAGGACTTGTGTTAGTTGTACGTATGGTTTTGAATGCTTGAGTGATAGGATTGCACCTTTTGGGGCTAAACAAAGTTGAACGAAGTAATATGACACTAAATCATCTATTTGTTTACCAATTTGAAGGAAATAATGAAGCAACTAGAAGTGCTCTTTAACCGAGGACTTGTGTGAGTTGTATGTACGGTTTTGAATGCGAGAGTGATAGGATTGCACCTTTTGATGCTAAACCAAGTTGAACGAAGTAATATGACACTAAATCATCTATCTGTTTACCAATTTGAAGGGAGGAATGAAACAACTAAACGCTTTCCTTAACAGAGGACTTGTGTGAGTTGTACGTACGGTTTTGAATGCGAGAGTGATAGGATTGCACCTTTTGGTGCTAAACAAAGTTAAACGAAGTAATATGAAACTAAATCATCTATTTGTTTACCAATTTGAAGGAAATAATGAAACAACTTGAAGTTTTCTTTAACCGAGGACTTGTGTTAGTTGTACGTATTGTTTTGAATGCTTGAGTGATAGGATTGCACCTTTTGGTGCTAAACAAAGTTGAACGAAGTAATATGACACTAAATCATCTATTTGTTTACCAATTTGAAGGAAATAATGAAGCAACTAGAAGTGCTCTTTAACCGAGGACTTGTGTGAGTTTTACGTACGGTTTTGAATGCGAGAGTGATAGGATTGCACCTTTTGATGCTAAACCAAGTTGAACGAAGTAATATGACACTAAATCATCTATCTGTTTACCAATTTGAAGGGAGGAATGAAACAACTAAACGCTTTCCATAACAGAGGACTTGTGTGAGTTGTACGTACGGTTTTGAATGCGAGAGTGATAGGATTGCACCTTTTGGTGCTAAACAAAGTTAAACGAAGTAATATGAAACTAAATCATCTATTTGTTCACCAATTTGAAGGAAATAATGAAACAACTTGAAGTTTTCTTTAACCGAGGACTTGTGTTAGTTGTACGTATGGTTTTGAATGCTTGAGTGATAGGATTGCACCTTTTGGTGCTAAACAAAGTTGAACGAAGTAATATGACACTAAATCATCTAGTTGTTTACCAATTTGAAGGAAATAATGAAGCAACTAGAAGTGCTCTTTAACCGAGGACTTGTGCGAGTTGTACGTACGGTTTTGAATGTGAGAATGATAGGATTGCACATTGTGATGCTAACCAAGTTGAACGGAGTAATATGACACTAAATCATCTATCCGTTTACCAATTTGAAGGGAGGAATGAAACAACTAAACGCTTTCCTTAACAGAGGACTTGTGTGAGTTGTACGTACGGTTTTGAATGCGAGAGTGATAGGATTGCACCTTCTGGTGTTAAACAAAGTTAAACGAAGTAATATGAAACTAAATCATCTATTTGTTTACCTATTTGAAGGAAATAATGAAACAACTTGAAGTTTTCTTTAACCGAGGACTTGTGTTAGTTGTACGTATGGTTTTGAATGCTTGAGTGATAGGATTGCACCTTTTGGTGCTAAACAAAGTTGAACGAAGTAATATGACACTAAATCATCTATTTGTTTACCAATTTGAAGGTAATAATGAAGCAACTAGAAGTGCTCTTTAACCGAGGACTTGTGTGAGTTGTACGTACGGTTTTGAATTTGAGAATGATAGGATTGCACCTTGTGATGCTAAACCAAGTTGAACGAAGTAATATGACACTAAATCATCTATCTGTTTACCAATTTGAAGGGAGGAATGAAACATCTAGACGCTTTCCTTAACAGAGGACTTGTGCGAGTTGTACGTACGGTTTTGAATGCGAGAATGATAGGATTGCACCTTTTGGTGCTAAACAAAGTTAAACGAAGTAATATGAAACTAAATCATCTATTTGTTTACCAATTTGAAGGAAATAATGAAACAACTTGAAGTTTTCTTTAACCGAAGACTTGTGTTAGTTGTACGTATGGTTTTGAATGCTTGAGTGATAGGATTGCACCTTTTGGTGCTAAACAAAGTTGAACGAAGTAATATGACACTAAATCATCTATTTGTTTACCAATTTGAAGGAAATAATGAAGCAACTAGAAGTGGTCTTTAACCGAGGACTTGTGTGAGTTTTACGTACGGTTTTGAATGTGAGAGTGATAGGATTGCACCTTTTGATGCTAAACCAAGTTGAACGAAGTAATATGACACTAAATCATCTATCTGTTTACCAATTTGAAGGGAGGAATGAAACAACTAAACGCTTTCCTTAACAGAGGACTTGTGTGAGTTGTACGTACGGTTTTGAATGCGAGAGTGACAGGATTGCACCTTTTGATGCTAAACAAAGTTGAACGATGTAATATGACACTAAATCATCTATCTGTTTACCAATTTGAAGGGAGGAATGAAGCAACTAGAAGTGCTCTTTAACCGAGAACTTGTGTTAGTTGTACGTATGGTTTTGAATGCTTGAGTGATAGGATTGCACCTTTTGGTGCTAAACAAAGTTAAACGAAGTAATATGAAACTAAATCATCTATTTGTTAACCAATTTGAAGGAACTAATGAAACAACTTGAAGTTTTCTTTAACCGAGGACTTGTGTGAGTTGTACGTATGGTTTTGAATGCGAGAGTGATAGGATTGCACCTTTTGATGCTAAACCAAGTTGAACGAAGTAATATGACACTAAATCATCTATCTGTTTACCAATTTGAAGGGAGGAATGAAACAACTAAACGCTTTCCTTAACAGAGGACTTGTGTGAGTTGTACGTACGGTTTTGAATGCGAGAGCGATAGGATTGCACCTTTTGGTGCTAAACAAAGTTGAACGAAGTAATATGACACTAAATCATCTATTTGTTTACCAATTTGAAGGGAGGAATGAAAAAACTAAACGCTTTCCTTAACCGAGGACTTGTGTGACTTGTATGTACAGTTTTGAATGCGAGAGTGATAGGATTGCAACTTTTGCCGCTAAACAAAGTTAAACGAAGTAATATGAAACTAAATCATCTATTTGTTTACCAATTTGAAGGGAGGAATGAAACAACTAAACGCTTTCCTTAACCGAGGACTTGTGTGACTTGTATGTACAGTTTTGAATGCGAGAGTGATAGGATTGCAACTTTTGCCGCTAAACAAAGTTAAACGAAGTAATATGAAACTAAATCATCTATTTGTTAACCAATTTGAAGGAACTAATGAAACAACTTGAAGTTTTCTTTAACCGAGGACTTGTGTTAGTTGTACGTATGGTTTTGAATGCTTGAGTGATAGGATTGCACCTTTTGGTGCTAAACAAAGTTGAACGAGGTAATATGACACTAAATCATCTATTTGTTTACCAATTTGAAGGAAATTATGAAGCAACTAGAAGTGCTCTTTAACCGAGGACTTCTGTGAATTGTACGTACGGTTTTAAATGTGAGAGTGATAGGATTGCACCTTTTGGAGCTAAACAAAGTTGAACGAAGTAATATGACACTAAATCATCTATTTGTTTACCAATTTGAAGGAAATAATGAAGCAACTAGAAGTGCTCTTTAAACGAGGACTTGTGGGAGTTGTACGTACGGTTTTGAGTGCGAGAGTGATAGGATTGCACCTTTTGGTGCTAAACATAGTTGAACGAAGTAATATGACACAAATCATCTATTTGTTTACCAATTTGAAGGAAATAATGAAGCAACTAGAAGTGCTCTTTAACCGAGCACTTGTGTTAGTTGTACGTATGGTTTTGAATGCTTGAGTGATAGGATTGCACCTTTTGTTGCTAACAAAAGTTGAACGAAGTAATATGACACTAAATCATCTATTTGTTTACCAATTTGAAGGAAATAATGAAGCAACTAGAAGTGCTCTTTAACCGAGGACTTGTGTGAGTTGTACGTACGGTTTTGAATGCGAGAGTGATAGGATTGCACCTTTTGATGCTAAACCAAGTTGAACGAAGTAATATGACACTAAATCATCTATCTGTTTACCAATTTGAAGGGAGGAATGAAACAACTAAACGCTTTCCTTAACCGAGGACTTGTGTGAGTTGTACGTATAGTTTTGAATGCGAGAGTGATAGGATTGCAACTTTTGCTGCTAAACAAAGTTAAACGAAGTAATATGAAACTAAATCATCTATTTGTTAACCAATTTGAAGGAACTAATGAAACAACTTGAAGTTTTCTTTAACCGAGGACTTGTGTTAGTTGTACGTATGGTTTTGAATGCTTGAGTGATAGGATTGCACCTTTTGGTGCTAAACAAAGTTGAACGAAGTAATATGACACTAAATCATCTATTTGTTTACCAATTTGAAGGAAATTATGAAGCAACTAGAAGTGCTCTTTAACCGAGGACTTGTGTTAGTTGTACGTACGGTTTTGAATGCGAGAGTGATAGGATTGCACCTTTTGATGCTAAACCAAGTTGAACGAAGTAATATGACACTAAATCATCTATCTGTTTACCAATTTGAAGGGAGGAATGAAACAACTAAACGCTTTCCATAACAGAGGACTTGTGTGAGTTGTACGTACGGTTTTGAATGCGAGAGCGATAGGATTGCACCTTTTGGTGGTAAACAAAGTTGAACGAAGTAATATGACACTAAATCATCTATTTGTTTACCAATTTGAAGGGAGGAATGAAACAACTAAACGCTTTCCTTAACCGAGGACTTGTTTGAGTTGTACGTACGGTTTTGAATGCGAGAGTGATAGGATTGCAACTTTTGCTGCTAAACAAAGTTAAATGAAGTAATATGAAACTAAGTCATCTATTTGTTAACCAATTTGAAGGAACTAATGAAACAACTTGAAGTTTTCTTTAACCGAGGACTTGTGTTAGTTGTACGTATGGTTTTGAATGCTTGATTGATAGGATTGCACCTTTTGGTGCTAAACAAAGTTGAACGAAGTAATATGACACTAAATCATCTATTTGTTTACCAATTTGAAGGAAATTATGAAGCAACTAGAAGTGCTCTTTAACCGAGGACTTGTGTGAGTTGTACGTACGGTTTTGAATGTGAGAGTGATAGGATTGCACCTTTTGGTGCTAAACAAAGTTGAACGAAATAATATGACACTAAATCATCTATTTGTTTACCAATTTGAAGGAAATAATGAAACAACTAGAATTGCTCTTTAACCGAGGACTTGTGTTAGTTGTACGTACGGTTTTGAATGCGAGAGTGATAGGATTGCACCTTTTGATGCTAAACAAAGTTGAACGAATTAATATGACACTAAATCATCTATGTGTTTACCAATTTGAAGGGAGGAATGAAACAACTAAACGCTTTCCTTAACAGAGGACTTGTGTGAGTTGTACGTACGGTTTTGAATGCGAGAGTGATAGGATTGCACCTTTTGGTGCTAAACAAAGTTAAACGAAGTAATATGAAACTAAATCATCTATTTGTTAACCAATTTGAAGGAACTAATGAAACAACTTGAAGTTTTCTTTAACCGAGGACTTGTGTTAGCTGTACGTATGGTTTTGAATGCTTGATTGATAGGATTGCACCTTTTGGTGCTAAACAAAGTTGAACGAAGTAATATGACACTAAATCATTTATTTGTTTACCAATTTGAAGGGAGGAATGAAGCAACTAGAAGTGCTCTTTAAACGAGGACTTGTGGGAGTTGTACGTACGGTTTTGAATGCTAGAGTGATAGGATTGCACCTTTTGGTGCTAAACATAGTTGAACGAAGTAATATGACACTAAATCATCTATTTGTTTACCAATTTGAAGGAAATAATGAAGGAACTAGAAGCGCTCTTTAACCGAGGACTTGTGTGAGTTGTACGTACGGTTTTGAATGCGAGAGTGATAGGATTGCAACTTTTGCTGCTAAACAAAGTTAAACGAAGTAATATGAAACCAAATCATCTATTTGTTAACCAATTTGAAGGAACTAATGAAACAACTTGAAGTTTTCTTTAACCGAGGACTTGTTTTAGTTGTTCGTATGGTTTTGAATGCTTGAGTGATACGGTTGCACCTTTTGGTGCTACAAAAAGTTGAAAGAAGTAATATGACACTAAATCATCTATTTGTTTACCAATTTGAAGGAAATAATGAAGCAACTAGAAGTGCTCTTTAACCGAGGACTTGTATTAGTTGTACGTACGGTTTTGAATGCGAGAGTGATAGAATTGCACCTTTTGATGCTAAACAAAGTTGAACGAAGTAATATGACATTAAATCATCTATCTGTTTACCAATTTGAAGGGAGGAATGAAACAACTAAATGCTTTCCTTAACAGAGGACTTGTGTGAGTTGTACGTACGGTTTTGAATGCGAGAGTGATAGGATTGCACCTTTTGGTGCTAAACATAGTTGAACGAAGTAATATGACACTAAATCATCTATCTGTTTACCAATTTGAAGGGAGGAATGAAGCAACTAGAAGTGCTCTTTAACCGAGGACTTGTGTTAGTTGTACGTATGGTTTTGAATGCTTGAGTGATAGGATTGCACCTTTTGGTGCTAAACAAAGTTGAACGAAGTAATATGACACTAAATCATCTATTTGTTTACCAATTTGAAGGAAATAATGAAGCAACTAGAAGTGCTCTTTAACCGAGGACTTGTGTGAGTTGTACGTACGGTTTTGAATGCGAGAGTGATAGGATTGCACCTTTTGGTGCTAAACAAAGTTGAACGAAGTAATATGACACTAAATCATCTATTTGTTTACCAATTTCATGGAAATAATGAAGCAACTAGAAGTGCTCTTTAACCGAGGACTTGTGTGAGTTGTACATACGGTTTTGAATGCGAGAGTGATAGGATTGCACCTTTTGATGCTAAACCAAGTTTAACGAAGTAATATGACGCTAAATCATCTATTTATTTACCAATTTGAAGGAAATAATGAAGCAACTAGAAGTGCTCTTTAATCAAGGACTTGTGTGAGTTGTACGTACGGTTTTGAATGCGAGAGTGATAGGATTGCACCTTTTGGTGCTAAACATAGTTGAACGAAGTAATATGACACTAAATCATCTATCTGTTTACCAATTTGAAGGGAGGAATGAAGCAACTAGAAGTGCTCTTTAACCGAGGACTTGTGTTAGTTGTACGTATGGTTTTGAATGCTTGAGTGATAGGATTGCACCTTTTGGTGCTAAACAAAGTTGAACGAAGTAATATGACACTAAATCATCTATTTGTTTACCAATTTGAAGGAAATAATGAAGCAACTAGAAGTGCTCTTTAACTGAGGACTTGTGTGAGTTGTACGTACGGTTTTGAATGCGAGAGTGATAGGATTGCACCTTTTGGTGCTAAACAAAGTTGAACGAAGTAATATGACACTAAATCATCTATTTGTTTACCAATTTGATGGAAATAATGAAGCAACTAGAAGTGCTCTTTAACCGAGGACTTGTGTGAGTTGTACATACGGTTTTGAATGCGAGAGTGATAGGATTGCACCTTTTGATGCTAAACCAAGTTTAACGAAGTAATATGACACTAAATCATCTATCTGTTTACCAATTTGAAGGGAGGAATGAAACAACTAAACGCTTTCCTTAACAGAGGACTTGTGTGAGTTGTACGTACGGTTTTGAATGCGAGAGTGATAGGATTGCACCTTTTGGTGCTAAACAAAGTTGAACGAAGTAATATGACAGTAAATCATCTATTTGTTTACCAATTTGAAGGGAGGAATGAAACAACTAAACGCTTTCCTTAACCGAGGACTTGTGTGAGTTGTACGTATGGTTTTGAATGCTTGAGTGATAGGATTGCACCTTTTGGTGCTAAACAAAGTTGAACGAAGTAATATGACACTAAATCATCTATTTGTTTACCAATTTGAAGGAAATAATGAAGCAACTAGAAGTGCTCTTTAACCGAGGACTTGTGTGAGTTGTACGTACGGTTTTGAATGCGAGAGTCACAGGATTGCACCTTTTGATGCTAAACCAAGTTTAATGAAGTAATATGACACTAAATCATCTATCTGTTTACCAATTTGAAGGGAGGAATGAAACAACTAAACGCTTTCCATAACAGAGGACTTGTGTGAGTTGTACGTACGGTTTTGAATGCGAGAGCGATAGGATTGCACCTTTTGGTGGTAAACAAAGTTGAACGAAGTAATATGACACTAAATCATCTATTTGTTTACCAATTTGAAGGGAGGAATGAAACAACTAAACGCTTTCCTTAACCGAGGACTTGTGTGAGTTGTACGTACGGTTTTGAATGCGAGAGTGATAGGATTGCAACTTTTGCTGCTAAACAAAGTTAAACGAAGTAATATGAAACTAAATCATCTATTTGTTTACCAATTTGAAGGAAATAATGAAACAACTTGAAGTTTTCTTTAACCGAGGACTTGTGTTAGTTGTACGTATGGTTTTGAATGCTTGATTGATAGGATTGCACCTTTTGGTGCTAAACAAAGTTGAACGATGTAATATGACACTAAATCATCTATTTGTTTACCAATTTGAAGGAAATTATGAAGCAACTAGAAGTGCTCTTTAACCCAGGACTTGTGTGAGTTGTACGTACGGTTTTGAATGTGAGAGTGATAGGATTGCACCTTTTGGTGCTAAACAAAGTTGAACGAAATAATATGACACTAAATCATCTATTTGTTTACCAATTTGAAGGAAATAATGAAACAATTAGAATTGCTCTTTAACCGAGGACTTGTGTTAGTTGTACGTACGGTTTTGAATGCGAGAGTGATAGGATTGCACCTTTTGATGCTAAACAAAGTTGAACGAATTAATATGACACTAAATCATCTATGTGTTTACCAATTTGAAGGGAGGAATGAAACAACTAAACGCTTTCCTTAACAGAGGACTTGTGTGAGTTGGACGTACGGTTTTGAATGCAAGAGTGATAGGATTGCACCTTTTGGTGCTAAACAAAGTTAAACGAAGTAATATGAAACTAAATCATCTATTTGTTAACCAATTTGAAGGAACTAATGAAACAACTTGAAGTTTTCTTTAACCGAGGACTTGTGTTAGTTGTACGTATGGTTTTGAATGCTTGAGTGATAGGATTGCACCTTTTGGTGCTAAACAAAGTTGAACGAAGTAATATGACACTAAATCATCTATCTGTTTACCAATTTGAAGGGAGGAATGAAGCAACTAGAAGTGCTCTTTAAACGAGGACTTGTGGGAGTTGTACGTACGGTTTTGAATGCGAGAGTGATAGGATTGCACCTTTTGGTGCTAAACATAGTTGAACGAAGTAATATGACACTAAATCATCTATTTGTTTACCAATTTGAAGGAAATAATGAAGCAACTAGAAGTGCTCTTTAACCGAGGACTTGTGTGAGTTGTACGTACGGTTTTGAATGCGAGAGTGATAGGATTGCAACTTTTGCTGCTAAACAAAGTTAAACGAAGTAATATGAAACTAAATCATCTATTTGTTTACCAATTTGAAGGAAATAATGAAACAACTTGAAGTTTTCTTTAACGGAGGACTTGTTTTAGTTGTTCGTATGGTTTTGAATGCTTGAGTGATAGGGTTGCACCTTTTGGTGCTACAAAAAGTTGAAAGAAGTAATATGACACTAAATCATCTATTTGTTTACCAATTTGAAGGAAATAATGAAGCAACTAGAAGTGCTCTTTAACCGAGGACTTGTGTGAGTTGTACGTACGGTTTTGAATGCGAGAGTGATAGAATTGCACCTTTTGATGCTAAACAAAGTTGAACGAAGTAATATGACATTAAATCATCTATCTGTCTACCAATTTGAAGGGAGGAATGAAACAACTAAATGCTTTCCTTAACAGAGGACTTGTGGGAGTTGTACGTACGGTTTTGAATGCGAGAGTGATAGGATTGCACCTTTTGGTGCTAAACATAGTTGAACGAAGTAATATGACACTAAATCATCTATTTCTTTACCAATTTGAAGGGAGGAATGAAGCAACTAGAAGTGCTCTTTAACCGAGGACTTGTGTTAGTTGTACGTATGGTTTTGAATGCTTGAGTGATAGGATTGCACCTTTTGGTGCTAAACAAAGTTGAACGAAGTAATATGACACTAAATCATCTATTTGTTTACCAATTTGAAGGAAATAATGAAGCAACTAGAAGTGCTCTTTAACCGAGGACTTGTGTGAGTTGTACGTACGGTTTTGAATGCGAGAGTGATAGGATTGCACCTTTTGGTGCTAAACAAAGTTGAACGAAGTAATATGACACTAAATCATCTATTTGTTTACCAATTTGAAGGAAATAATGAAGCAACTAGAAGTGCTCTTTAACCGAGGACTTGTGTGAGTTGTACATACGGTTTTGAATGCGAGAGTGATAGGATTGCACCTTTTGATGCTAAACCAAGTTTAACGAAGTAATATGACACTAAATCATCTATTTATTTACCAATTTGAAGGAAATAATGAAGCAACTAGAAGTGCTCTTTAACCGAGGACTTGTGTGAGTTGTACGTACGGTTTTGAATGCGAGAGTGATAGGATTGCACCTTTTGGTGCTAAACATAGTTGAACGAAGTAATATGACACTAAATCATCTATCTGTTTACCAATTTGAAGGGAGGAATGAAGCAACTAGAAGTGCTCTTTAACCGAGGACTTGTGTTAGTTGTACGTATGGTTTTGAATGCTTGAGTGATAGGATTGCACCTTTTGGTGCTAAACAAAGTTGAACGAAGTAATATGACACTAAATCATCTATTTGTTTACCAATTTGAAGGAAATAATGAAGCAACTAGAAGTGCTCTTTAACTGAGGACTTGTGTGAGTTGTACGTACGGTTTTGAATGCGAGAGTGATAGGATTGCACCTTTTGGTGCTAAACAAAGTTGAACGAAGTAATATGACACTAAATCATCTATTTGTTTACCAATTTCATGGAAAGAATGAAGCAACTAGAAGTGCTCTTTAACCGAGGACTTGTGTGAGTTGTACATACGGTTTTGAATGCGAGAGTGATAGGATTGCACCTTTTGATGCTAAACCAAGTTTAACGAAGTAATATGACACTAAATCATCTATCTGTTTACCAATTTGAAGGGAGGAATGAAACAACTAAACGCTTTCCTTAACAGAGGACTTGTGTGAGTTGTACGTACGGTTTTGAATGCGAGAGTGATAGGATTGCACCTTTTGGTGCTAAACAAAGTTGAACGAAGTAATATGACACTAAATCATCTATTTGTTTACCAATTTGAAGGGAGGAATGAAACAACTAAACGCTTTCCTTAACCGAGGACTTGTGTGAGTTGTACGTATGGTTTTGAATGCGTGAGTGATAGGATTGCACCTTTTGGTGCTAAACAAAGTTGAACGAAGTAATATGACACTAAATCATCTATTTGTTTACCAATTTGAAGGAAATAATGAAGCAACTAGAAGTGCTCTTTAACCGAGGACTTGTGTGAGTTGTACGTACGGTTTTGAATGCGAGAGTGATAGGATTGCACCTTTTGATGCTAAACCAAGTTTAATGAAGTAATATGACACTAAATCATCTATCTGTTTACCAATTTGAAGGGAGGAATGAAACAACTAAACGCTTTCCATAACAGAGGACTTGTGTGAGTTGTACGTACGGTTTTGAATGCGAGAGCGATAGGATTGCACCTTTTGGTGCTAAACAAAGTTGAACGAAGTAATATGACACTAAATCATCTATTTGTTTACCAATTTGAAGGGAGGAATGAAACAACTAAACGCTTTCCTTAACCGAGGACTTGTGTGAGTTGTACGTACGGTTTTGAATGCGAGAGTGATAGGATTGCAACTTTTGCTGCTAAACAAAGTTAAACGAAGTAATATGAAACTAAATCATCTATTTGTTAACCAATTTGAAGGAACTAATGAAACAACTTGAAGTTTTCTTTAACCGAGGACTTGTGTTAGTTGTACGTATGGTTTTGAATGCTTGATTGATAGGATTGCACCTTTTGGTGCTAAACAAAGTTGAACGATGTAATATGACACTAAATCATCTATTTGTTTACCAATTTGAAGGAAATTATGAAGCAACTAGAAGTGCTCTTTAACCCAGGATTTTTGTGAGTTGTAGGTACGGTTTTGAATGTGAGAGTGATAGGATTGCACCTTTTGGTGCTAAACAAAGTTGAACGAATTAATATGACACTAAATCATCTATTTGTTTACCAATTTGAAGGAAATAATGAAACAACTAGAATTGCTCTTTAACCGAGGACTTGTGTTAGTTGTACGTACGGTTTTGAATGCGAGAGTGATAGGATTGCACCTTTTGATGCTAAACAAAGTTGAACGAATTAATATGACACTAAATCATCTATGTGTTTACCAATTTGAAGGGAGGAATGAAACAACTAAACGCTTTCCTTAACAGAGGACTTGTGTGAGTTGTACGTACGGTTTTGAATGCGAGAGTGATAGGATTGCACCTTTTGGTGCTAAACAAAGTTAAACGAAGTAATATGAAACTAAATCATCTATTTGTTAACCAATTTGAAGGAACTAATGAAACAACTTGAAGTTTTCTTTAACCGAGGACTTGTGTTAGTTGTACGTATGGTTTTGAATGCGTGAGTGATAGGATTGCACCTTTTGGTGCTAAACAAAGTTGAACGAAGTAATATGACACTAAATCATCTATCTGTTTACCAATTTGAAGGGAGGAATGAAGCAACTAGAAGTGCTCTTTAAACGAGGACTTGTGGGAGTTGTACGTACGGTTTTGAATGCGAGAGTGATAGGATTGCACCTTTTGGTGCTAAACATAGTTGAACGAAGTAATATGACACTAAATCATCTATTTGTTTACCAATTTGAAGGAAATAATGAAGCAACTAGAAGTGTTCTTTAACCGAGGACTTGTGTGAGTTGTACGTACGGTTTTGAATGCGAGAGTGATAGGATTGCAACTTTTGCTGTTAAACAAAGTTAAACGAAGTAATATGAAACTAAATCATCTATTTGTTTACCAATTTGAAGGAACTAATGAAACAACTTGAAGTTTTCTTTAACGGAGGACTTGTTTTAGTTGTTCGTATGGTTTTGAATGCTTGAGTGATAGGGTTGCACCTTTTGGTGCTACAAAAAGTTGAAAGAAGTAATATGACACTAAATCATCTATTTGTTTACCAATTTGAAGGAAATAATGAAGCAACTAGAAGTGCTCTTTAACCGAGGACTTGTATTAGTTGTACGTACGGTTTTGAATGCGAGAGTGATAGAATTGCACCTTTTGATGCTAAACAAAGTTGAACGAAGTAATATGACATTAAATCATCTATCTGTCTACCAATTTGAAGGGAGGAATGAAACAACTAAATGCTTTCCTTAACAGAGGACTTGTGTGAGTTGTACGTACGGTTTTGAATGCGAGAGTGATAGGATTGCACCTTTTGGTGCTAAACATAGTTGAACGAAGTAATATGACACTAAATCATCTATCTGTTTACCAATTTGAAGGGAGGAATGAAGCAACTAGAAGTGCTCTTTAACCGAGGACTTGTGTTAGTTGTACGTATGGTTTTGAATGCTTGAGTGATAGGATTGCACCTTTTGGTGCTAAACAAAGTTGAACGAAGTAATATGACACTAAATCATCTATTTGTTTACCAATTTGAAGGAAATAATGAAGCAACTAGAAGTGCTCTTTAACCGAGGACTTGTGTGAGTTGTACGTACGGTTTTGAATGCGAGAGTGATAGGATTGCACCTTTTGGTGCTAAACAAAGTTGAACGAAGTAATATGACACTAAATCATCTATTTGTTTACCAATTTGATGGAAATAATGAAGCAACTAGAAGTGCTCTTTAACCGAGGACTTGTGTGAGTTGTACATACGGTTTTGAATGCGAGAGTGATAGGATTGCACCTTTTGATGCTAAACCAAGTTTAACGAAGTAATATGACACTAAATCATCTATTTATTTACCAATTTGAAGGAAATAATGAAGCAACTAGAAGTGCTCTTTAACCGAGGACTTGTGTGAGTTGTACGTACGGTTTTGAATGCGAGAGTGATAGGATTGCACCTTTTGGTGCTAAACATAGTTGAACGAAGTAATATGACACTAAATCATCTATCTGTTTGCCAATTTGAAGGGAGGAATGAAGCAACTAGAAGTGCTCTTTAACCGAGGACTTGTGTTAGTTGTACGTATGGTTTTGAATGCTTGAGTGATAGGATTGCACCTTTTGGTGCTAAACAAAGTTGAACGAAGTAATATGACACTAAATCATCTATTTGTTTACCAATTTGAAGGAAATAATGAAGCAACTAGAAGTGCTCTTTAACTGAGGACTTGTGTGAGTTGTACGTACGGTTTTGAATGCGAGAGTGATAGGATTGCACCTTTTGGTGCTAAACAAAGTTGAACGAAGTAATATGACACTAAATCATCTATTTGTTTACCAATTTCATGGAAATAATGAAGCAACTAGAAGTGCTCTTTAACCGAGGACTTGTGTGAGTTGTACATACGGTTTTGAATGCGAGAGTGATAGGATTGCACCTTTTGATGCTAAACCAAGTTTAACGAAGTAATATGACACTAAATCATCTATCTGTTTACCAATTTGAAGGGAGGAATGAAACAACTAAACGCTTTCCTTAACAGAGGACTTGTGTGAGTTGTACGTACGGTTTTGAATGCGAGAGTGATAGGATTGCACCTTTTGGTGCTAAACAAAGTTGAACGAAGTAATATGACACTAAATCATCTATTTGTTTACCAATTTGAAGGGAGGAATGAAACAACTAAACGCTTTCCTTAACCGAGGACTTGTGTGAGTTGTACGTATGGTTTTGAATGCGAGAGTGATAGGATTGCACCTTTTGGTGCTAAACAAAGTTGAACGAAGTAATATGACACTAAATCATCTATTTGTTTACCAATTTGAAGGAAATAATGAAGCAACTAGAAGTGCTCTTTAACCGAGGACTTGTGTGAGTTGTACGTACGGTTTTGAATGCGAGAGTGACAGGATTGCACCTTTTGATGCTAAACCAAGTTTAACGAAGTAATATGACACTAAATCATCTATCTGTTTACCAATTTGAAGGGAGGAATGAAACAACTAAACGCTTTCCATAACAGAGGACTTGTGTGAGTTGTACGTACGGTTTTGAATGCGAGAGCGATAGGATTGCACCTTTTGGTGCTAAACAAAGTTGAACGAAGTAATATGACACTAAATCATCTATTTGTTTACCAATTTGAAGGGAGGAATGAAACAACTAAACGCTTTCCTTAACCGAGGACTTGTGTGAGTTGTACGTACGGTTTTGAATGCGAGAGTGATAGGATTGCAACTTTTGCTGCTAAACAAAGTTAAACGAAGTAATATGAAACTAAATCATCTATTTGTTAACCAATTTGAAGGAACTAATGAAACAACTTGAAGTTTTCTTTAACCGAGGACTTGTGTTAGTTGTACGTATGGTTTTGAATGCTTGATTGATAGGATTGCACCTTTTGGTGCTAAACAAAGTTGAACGAAGTAATATGACACTAAATCATCTATTTGTTTACCAATTTGAAGGAAATTATGAAGCAACTAGAAGTGCTCTTTAACCGAGGACTTGTGTGAGTTGTACGTACGGTTTTGAATGTGAGAGTGATAGGATTGCACCTTTTGGTGCTAAACAAAGTTGAACGAAGTAATATTAAATAATGAAACAACTAGAATTGCTCTTTAACCGAGGACTTGTGTTAGTTGTACGTACGGTTTTGAATGCGAGAGTGATAGGATTGCACCTTTTGATGCTAAACAAAGTTGAACGAATTAATATGACACTAAATCATCTATTTGTTTACCAATTTGAAGGGAGGAATGAAACAACTAAACGCTTTCCTTAACAGAGGACTTGTGTGAGTTGTACGTACGGTTTTGAATGCGAGAGTGATAGGATTGCACCTTTTGGTGCTAAACAAAGTTAAACGAAGTAATATGAAACTAAATCATCTATTTGTTAACCAATTTGAAGGAACTAATGAAACAACTTGAAGTTTTCTTTAACCGAGGACTTGTGTTAGTTGTACGTATGGTTTTGAATGCTTGAGTGATAGGATTGCACCTTTTGGTGCTAAACAAAGTTGAACGAAGTAATATGACACTAAATCATCTATTTGTTTACCAATTTGAAGGGAGGAATGAAGCAACTAGAAGTGCTCTTTAAACGAGGACTTGTGGGAGTTGTACGTACGGTTTTGAATGCGAGAGTGATAGGATTGCACCTTTTGGTGCTAAACATAGTTGAACGAAGTAATATGACACTAAATCATCTATTTGTTTACCAATTTGAAGGAAATAATGAAGCAACTAGAAGTGCTCTTTAACCGAGGACTTGTGTGAGTTGTACGTACGGTTTTGAATGCGAGAGTGATAGGATTGCAACTTTTGCTGCTAAACAAAGTTAAACGAAGTAATATGAAACCAAATCATCTATTTGTTAACCAATTTGAAGGAACTAATGAAACAACTTGAAGTTTTCTTTAACGGAGGACTTGTTTTAGTTGTTCGTATGGTTTTGAATGCTTGAGTGATAGGGTTGCACCTTTTGGTGCTACAAAAAGTTGAAAGAAGTAATATGACACTAAATCATCTATTTGTTTACCAATTTGAAGGAAATAATGAAGCAACTAGAAGTGCTCTTTAACCGAGGACTTGTGTTAGTTGTACGTACGGTTTTGAATGCGAGAGTGATAGAATTGCACCTTTTGATGCTAAACAAAGTTGAACGAAGTAATATGACATTAAATCATCTATCTGTCTACCAATTTGAAGGGAGGAATGAAACAACTAAATGCTTTCCTTAACAGAGGACTTGTGTGAGTTGTACGTACGGTTTTGAATGCGAGAGTGATAGGATTGCACCTTTTGGTGCTAAACATAGTTGAACGAAGTAATATGACACTAAATCATCTATCTGTTTACCAATTTGAAGGGAGGAATGAAGCAACTAGAAGTGCTCTTTAACCGAGAACTTGTGTTAGTTGTACGTATGGTTTTGAATGCTTGAGTGATAGGATTGCACCTTTTGGTGCTAAACAAAGTTGAACGAAGTAATATGACACTAAATCATCTATTTGTTTACCAATTTCATGGAAATAATGAAGCAACTAGAAGTGCTCTTTAACCGAGGACTTGTGTGAGTTGTACATACGGTTTTGAATGCGAGAGTGATAGGATTGCACCTTTTGATGCTAAACCAAGTTTAACGAAGTAATATGACACTAAATCATCTATTTGTTTACCAATTTGAAGGAAATAATGAAGCAACTAGAAGTGCTCTTTAACCGAGGACTTGTGTGAGTTGTACGTACGGTTTTGAATGCGAGAGTGATAGGATTGCACCTTTTGGTGCTAAACATAGTTGAACGAAGTAATATGACACTAAATCATCTATCTGTTTGCCAATTTGAAGGGAGGAATGAAGCAACTAGAAGTGCTCTTTAACCGAGAACTTGTGTTAGTTGTACGTATGGTTTTGAATGCTTGAGTGATAGGATTGCACCTTTTGGTGCTAAACAAAGTTGAACGAAGTAATATGACACTAAATCATCTATTTGTTTACCAATTTGAAGGAAATAATGAAGCAACTAGAAGTGCTCTTTAACTGAGGACTTGTGTGAGTTGTACGTACGGTTTTGAATGCGAGAGTGATAGGATTGCACCTTTTGGTGCTAAACAAAGTTGAACGAAGTAATATGACACTAAATCATCTATTTGTTTACCAATTTCATGGAAATAATGAAGCAACTAGAAGTGCTCTTTAACCGAGGACTTGTGTGAGTTGTACATACGGTTTTGAATGCGAGAGTGATAGGATTGCACCTTTTGATGCTAAACCAAGTTTAACGAAGTAATATGACACTAAATCATCTATCTGTTTACCAATTTGAAGGGAGGAATGAAACAACTAAACGCTTTCCTTAACAGAGGACTTGTGTGAGTTGTACGTACGGTTTTGAATGCGAGAGTGATAGGATTGCACCTTTTGGTGCTAAACAAAGTTGAACGAAGTAATATGACACTAAATCATCTATTTGTTTACCAATTTGAAGGGAGGAATGAAACAACTAAACGCTTTCCTTAACCGAGGACTTGTGTGAGTTGTACGTATGGTTTTGAATGCGTGAGTGATAGGATTGCACCTTTTGGTGCTAAACAAAGTTGAACGAAGTAATATGACACTAAATCATCTATTTGTTTACCAATTTGAAGGAAATAATGAAGCAACTAGAAGTGCTCTTTAACCGAGGACTTGTGTGAGTTGTACGTACGGTTTTGAATGCGAGAGTGACAGGATTGCACCTTTTGATGCTAAACCAAGTTTAATGAAGTAATATGACACTAAATCATCTATCTGTTTACCAATTTGAAGGGAGGAATGAAACAACTAAACGCTTTCCTTAACAGAGGACTTGTGTGAGTTGTACGTACGTTTTTGAATGCGAGAGTGATAGGATTGCACCTTTTGGTGCTAAACAAAGTTGAACAAAGTAATATGACACTAAATCATCTATTTGTTTACCAATTTGAAGGGAGGAATGAAACAACTAAACGCTTTCCTTAACCGAGGACTTGTGTGAGTTGTACGTACGGTTTTGAATGCGATAGCGATAGGATTGCACCTTTTGGTGCTAAACAAAGTTGAACGAAGTAATATGACACTAAATCATCTATTTGTTTACCAATTTGAAGGAAATAATGAAGCAACTAGAAGTGCTCTTTAACCAAGGACTTGTGTGAGTTGTACGTACGGTTTTGAATGCGAGAGTGATAGGATTGCACCTTTTGATGCTAAACCAAGATGAACGAAGTAATATGACACTAAATCATCTATCTGTTTACCAATTTGAAGGGAGGAATGAAACAACTAAACGCTTTCCTTAACAGAGGACTTGTGTGAGTTGTACGTACGGTTTTGAATGCGAGAGTGATAGGATTGCACCTTTTGGTGCTAAACAAAGTTGAACGAAGTAATATGACACTAAATCATCTATTTGTTTACCAATTTGAAGGGAGGAATGAAACAACTAAACGCTTTCCTTAACCGAGGACTTGTGTGAGTTGTACGTACGGTTTTGAATGCGAGAGTGATAGGATTGCAACTTTTGCTGCTAAACAAAGTTAAACGAAGTAATTTGAAACTAAATCATCTATTTGTTAACCAATTTGAAGGAACTAATGAAAAACTTGAAGTTTTCTTTAACCGAGAACTTGTGTTAGTTGTACGTATGGTTTTGAATGCTTGAGTGATAGGATTGCACCTTTTGGTGCTAAACAAAGTTGAACGAAGTAATATGACACTAAATCGTCTATTTGTTTACCAATTTGAAGGAAATTATGAAGCACCTAGAAGTGCTCTTTAACCGAGGACTTGTGTGAGTTGTACGTACGGTTTTGAATATTAGAGTGATAGGATTGCACCTTTTGGTGCTAAACAAAGTTGAACGAAGTAATATGACACTAAATCATCTATTTGTTTACCAATTTGAAGGAAATAATGAAACAACTAGAATTGCTCTTTAACCGAGGACTTGTGTTAGTTGTACGTACGGTTTTGAATGCGAGAGTGATAGGATTGCACCTTTTGGTGCTAAACAAAGTTGAACGAAGTAATATGACACTAAATCATCTATTTGTTTACCAATTTGAAGGAAATAATGAAACAACTAGAATTGCTCTTTAACCGAGGACTTGTGTTAGTTGTACGTTTTTGAATGCGAGAGTGATAGGATTGCACCTTTTGATGCTAAACAAAGTTGAACGAATTAATATGACACTAAATCATCTATGTGTTTACCAATTTGAAGGGAGGAATGAAACATCTAAACGCTTTCCTTAACAGAGGACTTGTGTGAGTTGTACGTACGGTTTAAAATGCGAGAGTGATAGGATTGCACCTTTTGGTGCTAAACAAAGTTAAAGGAAGTAATATGAAACTAAATCATGTATTATTTTGCCAATTTGAAGGAAATAATGAAACAACTTGAAGTTTTCTTTAACCGAAGACTTGTGTTAGTTGTACGTATGGTTTTGAATGCTTGAGTGATAGGATTGCACCTTTTGGTGCTAAACAAAGTTGAACGAAGTAATATGACGCTAAATCATCTATTTGTTTACCAATTTGAAGGAAATAATGAAGCAACTAGAAGTGCTCTTTAACCGAGGACTTGTGTGAGTTGTACGTACGGTTTTGAAAGCGAGAGTGATAGGATTGCACCTTTTGGTGCTAAACATAGTTGAACGAAGTAATATGACACTAAATCATCTATCTGTTTACCAATTTGAAGGGAGGAATGAAGCAACTAGAAGTGCTCTTTAACCGAGGACTTGTGTTAGTTGTACGTATGGTTTTGAGTGCTTGAGTGATAGGATTGCACCTTTTGGTGCTAAACAAAGTTGAACGAAGTAATATGACACTAAATCATCTATTTGTTTACCAATTTGAAGGAAATAATGAAGCAACTAGAAGTGCTCTTTAACCGGGACTTGTGTGAGTTGTACGTACGGTTTTGAATGCGAGAGTGATAGGATTGCACCTTTTGGTGCTAAACAAAGTTGAACGAAGTAATATGACACTAAATCATCTATTTGTTTACCAATTTGATGGAAATAATGAAGCAACGAGAAGTGCTCTTTAACCGAGGACTTGTGTGAGTTGTACATACGGTTTTGAATGCGAGAGTGATAGGATTGCACCTTTTGATGCTAAACCAAGTTGAACGAAGTAATATGACACTAAATCATCTATCTGTTTACCAATTTGAAGGGAGGAATGAAACAACTAAACACTTTCCTTAACAGAAGACTTGTGTGAGTTGTACGTACGGTTTTGAATGCGAGAGTGATAGGATTGCACCTTTTGGTGCTAAACAAAGTTGAACGAAGTAATATGACACTAAATCATCTATTTGTTTACCAATTTGAAGGGAGGAATGAAACAACTAAACGCTTTCCTTAACCGAGGACTTGTGTGAGTTGTACGTACGGTTTTGAATGCGAGAGTGATAGGATTGCACCTTTTGATGCTAAACAAAGTTGAACGAAGTAATATGACACTAAATCATCTATCTGTTTACCAATTTGAAGGGAGGAATGAAACAACTAAACGCTTTCCCTAACAGAGGACTTGTGTGAGTTGTACGTACGGTTTTGAATGCGAGAGTGATAGGATTGCCCCTTTTGGTTCTAAACAAAGTTGAACGAATTAATATGACACTAAATCATCTATGTGTTTACCAATTTGAAGGGAGGAATGAAACAACTAAACGCTTTCCTTAACAGAGGACTTGTGTGAGTTGGACGTACCGTTTTGAATGCGAGAGTGATAGGATTGCACCTTTTGGTGCTAAACAAAGTTAAACGAAGTAATATGAAACTAAATCATCTATTTGTTAACCAATTTGAAGGAACTAATGAAACAACTTGAAGTTTTCTTTAACCGAGGACTTGTGTTAGTTGTACGTATGGTTTTGAATGCTTGATTGATAGGATTGCACCTTTTGGTGCTAAACAAAGTTGAACGAAGTAATATGACACTAAATCATTTATTTGTTTACCAATTTGAAGGGAGGAATGAAGCAACTCACACAAGTCCTCTGTTAAGGAAAGCGTTTAGTTGTTTCATTCCTCCCTTCAAATTGGTAAACAGATAGATGATTTAGTGTCATATTACTTCATTAAACTTGGTTTAGCATCAAAAGGTGCAATCCTGTCACTCTCGCATTCAAAACCGTACGTACAACTCACACAAGTCCTCGGTTAAAGAGCACTTCTAGTTGCTTCATAATTTCCTTCAAATTGGTAAACAAATAGATGATTTAGTGTCATATTACTTCGTTCAACTTTGTTTAGCACCAAAAGGTGCAACCCTATCACTCAAGCATTCAAAACCATACGAACAACTACACAAGTCCTCGGTTAAAGAAAACTTCAAGTTGTTTCATTAGTTCCTTCAAATTGGTTAACAAATAGATGATTTAGTTTCATTTTACTTCGTTTAACTTTGTTTAGCAGCAAAAGTTGCAATCCTATCACTCTCGCATTCAAAACCGTACGTACAACTCACACAAGTCCTCGGTTAAGGAAAGCGTTTAGTTGTTTCATTCCTCCCTTCAAATTGGTAAACAAATAGATGATTTAGTGTCATATTACTTCGTTCAACTTTTTTTAGCACCAAAAGGTCACATTCAAAACCGTACGTACAACTCACACAAGTCCTCTGTTAAGGAAAGCGTTTAGTTGTTTCATTCCTCCCTTCAAATTGGTAAACAGATAGATGATTTAGTGTCATATTACTTCGTTTAACTTTGTTTAGCACCAAAAGGTACAATCCTATCACTCTCGCATTCAAAACCGTACGTACAACTCACACAAGTCCTCGGTTAAAGAACACTTCTAGTTGCTTCATTATTTCCTTCAAATTGGTAAACAAATAGATGATTTAGTGTCATATTACTTCGTTCAACTTTGTTTAGCACCAAAAGGTGCAATCCTATCACTCAAGCATTCAAAACCATACGTACAACTCACACAAGTCCTCGGTTAAGGAAAGCGTTTAGTTGTTTCATTCCTCCCTTCAAATTGGTAAACAAATAGATGATTTAGTGTCATATTACTTCATTCAACTTTGTTTAGTACCAAAAGGTGCAATCCTATCACTCTCGCATTCAAAACCGTACGTACAACTCACACAAGTCCTCTGTTAAGGAAAGCGTTTAGTTGTTTCATTCCTCCCTTCAAATTGGTAAACAGATAGATGATTTAGTGTCATATTACTTCGTTCAACTTGGTTTAGCATCAAAAGGTGCAATCCTATCACTCTCGCATTCAAAACCGTATGTACAACTCACACAAGTCCTCGGTTAAAGAGCACTTCTAGTTGCTTCATTATTTCCATGAAATTGGTAAACAAATAGATGATTTACTGTCATATTACTTCGTTCAACGTTGTTTAGCACCAAAAGGTGCAATCCTATCACTCTCGCATTCAAAACCGTACGTACAACTCACACAAGTCCCGGTTAAAGAGGACTTCTAGTTGCTTCAATATTTCCTTCAAATTGGTAAACAAATAGATGATTTAGTGTCATATTACTTCGTTCAACTTTGTTTAGCACCAAAAGGAGCAATCCTATCACTCAAGCACTCAAAACCATACGCACAACTAACACAAGTCCTCGGTTAAAGAGCACTTCTAGTTGCTTCATTCCTCCCTTCAAATTGGGAAACAGATAGATGATTTAGTGTCATATTACTTCGTTCAACTATGTTTAGCACCAAAAGGTGCAATCCTATCACTCTCGCATTCAAAACCGTGCGTACAACTCACACAAGTCCTCGATTAAAGAGCACTTCTAGTTGCTTCATTATTTCCTTCAAATTGGTAAACAGATAGATGATTTAGTGTCATATTACTTCGTTCATCTTGGTTTAGCATCAAAAGGTGCAATCCTATCACTCTCGCTTTCAAAACCGTACGTACAACTCACACAAGTCCTCGGTTAAAGAGCACTTCTAGTTGCTTCATTATTTCCTTCAAATTGGTAAACAAATAGATGATTTAGCGTCATATTACTTCGTTCAACTTTGTTTAGCACCAAAAGGTACAATCCTATCACTCTCGCATTCAAAACCGTACGTACAACTCACACAACTCCTCTGTTAGGGAAAGCGTTTAGTTGTTTCATTCCTCCCTTCAAATTGGTAAACAGATAGATGATTTAGTGTCATATTACTTCGTTCAACTTGGTTTAGCATCAAAAGGTGCAATCCTATCACTCTCGCATTCAAAACCGTGCGTACAACTCACACAAGTCCTCGGTTAAAGAGCACTTCTAGTTGCTTCATTATTTTCTTCAAATTGGTAAACAAATAGATGATTTAGTGTCATATTACTTCGTTCAACTTTGTTTAGCACCAAAAGGTGCAATCCTATCACTCTCGCATTCAAAACCGTACGTACAACTCACACAAGTCCTCGGTTAAGGAAAGCGTTTAGTTGTTTCATTCCTCCCTTCAAATTGGTAAACAAATAGATGATTTAGTGTCATATTACTTTGTTCAACTTTGTTTAGCACCAAAAGGTGCAATCCTATCACTCTCGCATTCAAAACCGTACGTACAACTCACACAAGTCCTCTGTTAAGGAAAGCGTTTAGTTGTTTCATTCCTCCCTTCAAATTGGTAAACAGATAGATGATTTAGTGTCATATTACTTCATTAAACTTGGTTTAGCATCAAAAGGTGCAATCCTGTCACTCTCGCATTCAAAACCGTTCGTACAACTCACACAAGTCCTCGGTTAAAGAGCACTTCTAGTTGCTTCATAATTTCCTTCAAATTGGTAAACAAATAGATGATTTAGTGTCATATTACTTCGTTCAACTTTGTTTAGCACCAAAAGGTGCAACCCTATCACTCAAGCATTCAAAACCATACGAACAACTACACAAGTCCTCGGTTAAAGAAAACTTCAAGTTGTTTCATTATTTCCTTCAAATTGGTTAACAAATAGATGATTTAGTTTCATATTACTTCGTTTAACTTTGTTTAGCAGCAAAAGTTGCAATCCTATCACTCTCGCATTCAAAACCGTACGTACAACTCACACAAGTCCTCGGTTAAGGAAAGCGTTTAGTTGTTTCATTCCTCCCTTCAAATTGGTAAACAAATAGATGATTTAGTGTCATATTACTTCGTTCAACTTTGTTTAGCACCAAAAGGTCACATTCAAAACCGTACGTACAACTCACACAAGTCCTCTGTTAAGGAAAGCGTTTAGTTGTTTCATTCCTCCCTTCAAATTGGTAAACAGATAGATGATTTAGTGTCATATTACTTCGTTCAACTTTGTTTAGCATCAAAAGGTACAATCCTATCACTCTCGCATTCAAAACCGTACGTACAACTCACACAAGTCCTCGGTTAAAGAACACTTCTAGTTGCTTCATTATTTCCTTCAAATTGGTAAACAAATAGATGATTTAGTGTCATATTACTTCGTTCAACTTTGTTTAGCACCAAAAGGTGCAATCCTATCACTCAAGCATTCAAAACCATACGTACAACTCACACAAGTCCTCGGTTAAGGAAAGCGTTTAGTTGTTTCATTCCTCCCTTCAAATTGGTAAACAAATAGATGATTTAGTGTCATATTACTTCGTTAAACTTGGTTTAGCATCAAAAGGTGCAATCCTATCACTCTCGCATTCAAAACCGTATGTACAACTCACACAAGTCCTCGGTTAAAGAGCATTTCTAGTTGCTTCATTATTTCCATCAAATTGGTAAACAAATAGATGATTTAGTGTCATATTACTTCGTTCAACTTTGTTTAGCACCAAAAGGTGCAATCCTATCACTCTCGCATTCAAAACCGTACGTACAACTCACACAAGTCCCGGTTAAAGAGCACTTCTAGTTGCTTCATTATTTCCTTCAAATTGGTAAACAAATAGATGATTTAGTGTCATATTACTTCGTTCAACTTTGTTTAGCACCAAAAGGTGCAATCCTATCACTCAAGCACTCAAAACCATACGTACAACTAACACAAGTCCTCGGTTAAAGAGCACTTCTAGTTGCTTCATTTCTCCCTTCAAATTGGTAAACAGATAGATGATTTAGTGTCATATTACTTCGTTCAACTATGTTTAGCACCAAAAGGTGCAATCCTATCACTCTCGCTTTCAAAACCGTACGTACAACTCACACAAGTCCTCGGTTAAAGAGCACTTCTAGTTGCTTCATTATTTCCTTCAAATTGGTAAACAAATAGATGATTTAGCGTCATATTACTTCGTTCAACTTTGTTTAGCACCAAAAGGTGCAATCCTATCACTCTAATATTCAAAACCGTACGTACAACTCACACAAGTCCTCGGTTAAAGAGCACTTCTAGGTGCTTCATAATTTCCTTCAAATTGGTAAACAAATAGACGATTTAGTGTCATATTACTTCGTTCAACTTTGTTTAGCACCAAAAGGTGCAATCCTATCACTCAAGCATTCAAAACCATACGTACAACTCACACAAGTCCTCGGTTAAGGAAAGCGTTTAGTTGTTTCATTCCTCCCTTCAAATTGGTAAACAAATAGATGATTTAGTGTCATATTACTTCGTTCAACTTTGTTTAGCACCAAAAGGTGCAATCCTATCACTCTCGCATTCAAAACCGTACGTACAACTCACACAAGTCCTCTGTTAAGGAAAGCGTTTAGTTGTTTCATTCCTCCCTTCAAATTGGTAAACAGATAGATGATTTAGTGTCATATTACTTCGTTAAACTTGGTTTAGCATCAAAAGGTGCAATCCTATCACTCTCGCATTCAAAACCGTATGTACAACTCACACAAGTCCTCGGTTAAAGAGCACTTCTAGTTGCTTCATTATTTCCATCAAATTGGTAAACAAATAGATGATTTAGTGTCATATTACTTCGTTCAACTTTGTTTAGCACCAAAAGGTGCAATCCTATCACTCTCGCATTCAAAACCGTACGTACAACTCACACAAGTCCCGGTTAAAGAGCACTTCTAGTTGCTTCATTATTTCCTTCAAATTGGTAAACAAATAGATGATTTAGTGTCATATTACTTCGTTCAACTTTGTTTAGCACCAAAAGGTGCAATCCTATCACTCAAGCACTCAAAACCATACGTACAACTAACACAAGTCCTCGGTTAAAGAGCACTTCTAGTTGCTTCATTTCTCCCTTCAAATTGGTAAACAGATAGATGATTTAGTTTCATATTACTTCGTTCAACTATGTTTAGCACCAAAAGGTGCAATCCTATCACTCTCGCTTTCAAAACCGTACGTACAACTCACACAAGTCCTCAGTTAAAGAGCACTTCTAGTTGCTTCATTATTTCCTTCACATTGGTAAACAAATAGATGATTTAGCGTCATATTACTTCGTTCAACTTTGTTTAGCACCAAAAGGTGCAATCCTATCACTCTAATATTCAAAACCGTACGTACAACTCACACAAGTCCTCGGTTAAAGAGCACTTCTAGGTGCTTCATAATTTCCTTCAAATTGGTAAACAAATAGACGATTTAGTGTCATATTACTTCGTTCAACTTTGTTTAGCACCAAAAGGTGCAATCCTATCACTCAAGCATTCAAAACCATACGTACAACTCACACAAGTCCTCGGTTAAGGAAAGCGTTTAGTTGTTTCATTCCTCCCTTCAAATTGGTAAACAAATAGATGATTTAGTGTCATATTACTTCGTTCAACTTTGTTTAGCACCAAAAGGTGCAATCCTATCACTCTCGCATTCAAAACCGTACGTACAACTCACACAAGTCCTCTGTTAAGGAAAGCGTTTAGTTGTTTCATTCCTCCCTTCAAATTGGTAAACAGATAGATGATTTAGTGTCATATTACTTCGTTCAACTTGGTTTAGCATCAAAAGGTGCAATCCTATCACTCTCGCATTCAAAACCGTACGTACAACTCACACAAGTCCTCGGTTAAAGAGCACTTCTCGTTGCTTCATTATTTCCATCAAATTGGTAAACAAATAGATGATTTAGTGTCATATTACTTCGTTCAACTTTGTTTAGCACCAAAAGGTGCAATCCTATCACTCTCGCATTCAAAACCGTACGTACAACTCACACAAGTCCCGGTTAAAGAGCACTTCTAGTTGCTTCATTATTTCCTTCAAATTGGTAAACAAATAGATGATTTAGTGTCATATTACTTCGTTCAACTTTGTTTAGCACCAAAAGATGCAATCCTATCACTCAAGCACTCAAAACCATACGTACAACTAACACAAGTCCTCGGTTAAAGAGCACTTCTAGTTGCTTCATTCCTCCCTTCAAATTGGTAAACAGATAGATGATTTAGTGTCATATTACTTCGTTCAACTATGTTTAGCACCAAAAGGTGCAATCCTATCACTCTCGCTTTCAAAACCGTACGTACAACTCACACAAGTCCTCGGTTAAAGAGCACTTCTAGTTGCTTCATTATTTCCTTCAAATTGGTAAACAAATAGATGATTTAGCGTCATATTACTTCGTTCAACTTTGTTTAGCACCAAAAGGTGCAATCCTATCACTCAAGCATTCAAAACCATACGTACAACTAACACAAGTCTTCGGTTAAAGAAAACTTCAAGTTGTTTCATTATTTCCTTCAAATTGGCAAAATAATACATGATTTAGTTTCATATTACTTCCTTTAACTTTGTTTAGCACCAAAAGGTGCAATCCTATCACTCTCGCATTTTAAACCGTACGTACAACTCACACAAGTCCTCTGTTAAGGAAAGCGTTTAGATGTTTCATTCCTCCCTTCAAATTGGTAAACACATAGATGATTTAGTGTCATATTAATTCGTTCAACTTTGTTTAGCATCAAAAGGTGCAATCCTATCACTCTCGCATTCAAAAACGTACAACTAACACAAGTCCTCGGTTAAAGAGCAATTCTAGTTGTTTCATTATTTCCTTCAAATTGGTAAACAAATAGATGATTTAGTGTCATATTACTTCGTTCAACTTTGTTTAGCACCAAAAGGTGCAATCCTATCACTCTCGCATTCAAAACCGTACGTACAACTAACACAAGTCCTCGGTTAAAGAGCAATTCTAGTTGTTTCATTATTTCCTTCAAATTGGTAAACAAATAGATGATTTAGTGTCATATTACTTCGTTCAACTTTGTTTAGCACCAAAAGGTGCAATCCTATCACTCTCATATTCAAAACCGTACGTACAACTCACACAAGTCCTCGGTTAAAGAGCACTTCTAGTTGCTTCATAATTTCCTTCAAATTGGTAAACAAATAGACGATTTAGTGTCATATTACTTCGTTCAACTTTGTTTAGCACCAAAAGGTGCAATCCTATCACTCAAGCATTCAAAACCATACGTACAACTAACACAAGTTCTCGGTTAAAGAAAACTTCAAGTTTTTCATTAGTTCCTTCAAATTGGTTAACAAATAGATGATTTAGTTTCAAATTACTTCGTTTAACTTTGTTTAGCAGCAAAAGTTGCAATCCTATCACTCTCGCATTCAAAACTGTATGTACAACTCACACAAGTCCTCGGTTAAGGAAAGCGTTTAGTTGTTTCATTCCTCCCTTCAAATTGGTAAACAAATAGATGATTTAGTGTCATATTACTTCGTTCAACTTTGTTTAGCATCAAAAGGTGCAATCCTATCACTCTCGCATTCAAAACCGTACGTACAACTCACACAAGTCCTCTGTTAAGGAAAGCGTTTAGTTGTTTCATTCCTCCCTTCAAATTGGTAAACAGATAGATGATTTAGTGTCATATTACTTCGTTCATCTTGGTTTAGCATCAAAAGGTGCAATCCTATCACTCTCGCATTCAAAACCGTACGTACAACTCACACAAGTCCTTGGTTAAAGAGCACTTCTAGTTGCTTCATTATTTCCTTCAAATTGGTAAACAAATAGATGATTTAGTGTCATATTACTTCGGTCAACTTTGTTTAGCACCAAAAGGTGCAATCCTATCGCTATCGCATTCAAAACCGTACGTACAACTCACACAAGTCCTCGGTTAAGGAAAGCGTTTAGTTGTTTCATTTCTCCCTTCAAATTGGTAAACAAATAGATGATTTAGTGTCATATTACTTTGTTCCACTTTGTTTAGCACCAAAAGGTGCAATCCTATCACTCTCGCATTCAAAAACGTACGTACAACTCACCCAAGTCCTCTGTTAAGGAAAGCGTTTAGTTGTTTCATTCCTCCCTTCAAATTGGTAAACAGATAGATGATTTAGTGTCATATTACTTCATTAAACTTGGTTTAGCATCAAAAGGTGCAATCCTGTCACTCTCGCATTCAAAACCGTACGTACAACTCAAACAAGTCCTCGGTTAAAGAGCACTTCTAGTTGCTTCATTATTTCCTTCAAATTGGTAAACAAATAGATGATTTAGTGTCATATTACTTCGTTCAACTTTGTTTAGCACCAAAAGGTGCAATCCTATCACTCAAGCATTCAAAACCATACGTACAACTCACACAAGTCCTCGGTTAAGGAAAGCGTTTAGTTGTTTCATTCCTCCCTTCAAATTGGTAAACAAATAGATGATTTAGTGTCATATTACTTCGTTCAACTTTGTTTAGCACCAAAAGGTGCAATCCTATCACTCTCGCATTCAAAACCGTACGTACAACTCACACAAGTCCTCTGTTAAGGAAAGCGTTTAGTTGTTTCATTCCTCCCTTCAAATTGGTAAACAGATAGATGATTTAGTGTCATATTACTTCGTTAAACTTGGTTTAGCATCAAAAGGTGCAATCCTATCACTCTCGCATTCAAAACCGTATGTACAACTCACACAAGTCCTCGGTTAAAGAGCACTTCTAGTTGCTTCATTATTTCCATGAAATTGGTAAACAAATAGATGATTTAGTGTCATATTACTTCGTTCAACTTTGTTTAGCACCAAAAGGGCCAATCCTATCACTCTCGCATTCAAAACCGTACGTACAACTCACACAAGTCCTCGGTTAAAGAGCACTTCTAGTTGCTTCATTATTTCCTTCAAATTGGTAAACAAATAGATGATTTAGTGTCATATTACTTCGTTCAACTTTGTTTAGCACCAAAAGGTGCAATCCTATCACTCAAGCATTCAAAACCATACGTACAACTAACACAAGTTCTCGGTTAAAGAGCACTTCTAGTTGCTTCATTCCTCCCTTCAAATTGGTAAACAGATAGATGATTTAGTGTCATATTACTTCGTTCAACTATGTTTAGCACCAAAAGGTGCAATCCTATCACTCTCGCATTCAAAACCGTACGTACAACTCACACAAGTCCTCGGTTAAAGAGCACTTCTAGTTGCTTCATTATTTCCTTCAAATTGGTAAATAAATAGATGATTTAGTGTCATATTACTTCGTTCAACTTGGTTTAGCATCAAAAGGTGCAATCCTATCACTCTCGCATTCAAAACCGTATGTACAACTCACACAAGTCCTCGGTTAAAGAGCACTTCTAGTTGCTTCATTATTTCCTTCAAATTGGTAAACAAATAGATGATTTAGTGTCATATTACTTCGTTCAACTTTGTTTAGCACCAAAAGGTGCAATCCTATCACTCTCGCATTCAAAACCGTACGTACAACTCACACAAGTCCTCGGTTAAGGAGCACTTCTAGTTGCTTCATTATTTCCTTCAAATTGGTAAACAAATAGATGATTTAGTGTCATATTACTTCGTTCAACTTTGTTTAGCACCAAAAGGTGCAATCCTATCACTCAAGCATTCAAAACCATACGTACAACTAACACAAGTTCTCGGTTAAAGAGCACTTCTAGTTGCTTCATTCCTCCCTTCAAATTGATAAACAGATAGATGATTTAGTGTCATATTACTTCGTTCAACTATGTTTAGCACCAAAAGGTGCAATCCTATCACTCTCGCATTCAAAACCGTACGTACAACTCACACAAGTCCTCTGTTAAGGAAAGCATTTAGTTGTTTCATTCCTCCCTTCAAATTGGTAAACAGATAGATGATTTAATGTCATATTACTTCGTTCAACTTTGTTTAGCATCAAAAGGTGCAATTCTATCACTCTCGCATTCAAAACCGTACGTACAACTAACACAAGTCCTCGGTTAAAGAGCACTTCTAGTTGCTTCATTATTTCCTTCAAATTGGTAAACAAATAGATGATTTAGTGTCATATTACTTCTTTCAACTTTGTGTAGCACCAAAAGGTGCAACCCTATCACTCAAGCATTCAAAACCATACGAACAACTAAAACAAGTCCTCGGTTAAAGAAAACTTCAAGTTGTTTCATTAGTTCCTTCAAATTGGTTAACAAATAGATGATTTGGTTTCATATTACTTCGTTTAACTTTGTTTAGCAGCAAAAGTTGCAATCCTATCACTCTCGCATTCAAAACCGTACGTACAACTCACACAAGTCCTCGGTTAAAGAGCGCTTCTAGTTTCTTCATTATTTCCTTCAAATTGGTAAACAAATAGATGATTTACCAATTTGAAGGGAGGAATGAAACAACTAAACGCTTTCCTTAACAGAGGACTTGTGTGAGTTGTACGTACGGTTTTGAATGCGATAGCGATAGGATTGCACCTTTTGGTGCTAAACAAAGTTGAACGAACGTTTTCCTTAACCGAGGACTTGTGTGAGTTGTACGTACAGTTTTGAATGCGAGAGTGATAGGATTGCAACTTTTGCTGCTAAACAAAGTTAAACGAAGTAATATGAAACTAAATCATCTATTTGTTAACCAATGTGAAGGAACTAATGAAACAACTTGAAGTTTTCTTTAACCGAGGACTTGTGTTAGTTTTTCGTATGGTTTTGAATGCTTGAGTGATAGGATTGCACCTTTTGGTGCTAAACATAGGTGAACGAAGTAATATGACACTAAATCATCTATTTGTTTACCAATTTGAAGGAAATTATGAAGCAACTAGAAGTGCTCTTTAACCGAGAACTTGTGTGAGTTGTACGTACGGTTATGAATGTGAGAGTGATAGGATTGCACCTTTTGGTGCTAAACAAAGTTGAACGAAGTAATATGACACTAAATCATCTATTTGTTTACCAATTTGAAGGAAATAATGAAGCAACTAGAAGTGCTCTTTAACCGAGGACTTGTGTTAGTTGTACGTACGGTTTTGAATGCGAGAGTGATAGAATTGCACCTTTTGCTGCTAAACAAAGTTGAACGAAGTAATATGACATTAAATCATCTATCTGTTTACCAATTTGAAGGAAGGAATGAAACAACTAAACGCTTTCCTTAACAGAGGACTTGTGTGAGTTGTACGTACGGTTTTGAATGCGAGAGTGATAGGATTGCACCATTTGGTGCTAAACAAAGTTGAACGAAGTAATATGACACTAAATCATCTATTTGTTTACCAATTTGAAGGAAATAATGAAGCAACTAGAAGTGCTCTTTAACCGAGGACTTGTGTGAGTTGTACGTACGGTTTTGAATGCGAGAGTGATAGGATTGCACCTTTTGGTGCTAAACATAGTTGAACGAAGTAATATGACACTAAATCATCTATCTGTTTACCAATTTGAAGGGAGGAATGAAACAACTAAACGCTTTCCTTAACAGAGGACTTGTGTGAGTTGTACGTACGGTTATGAATGCGAGAGTGATAGGATTGCACCTTTTGGTGCTAAACAAAGTTGAACGAAGTAATATGACACTAAATCATCTATTTGTTTACCAATTTGAAGGGAGGAATGAAACAACTAAACGCTTTCCTTAACCGAGGACTTGTGTGAGTTGTACGTACAGTTTTGAATGCGAGAGTGATAGGATTGCAACTTTTGCTGCTAAACAAAGTTAAACGAAGTAATATGAAACTAAATCATCTATTTGTTAACCAATTTGAAGGAACTAATGAAACAACTTGAAGTTTTCTTTAACCGAGGACTTGTGTTAGTTGTACGTATGGTTTTGAATGCTTGAGTGATAGGATTGCACCTTTTGGTGCTAAACAAAGTTGAACGAAGTAATATGACACTAAATCATCTATTTCTTTACCAATTTGAAGGAAATAATGAAGCAACTAGAAGTGCTCTTTAACCGAGGACTTGTGTGAGTTGTACGTACGGTTTTGAATGCGAGAGTGATAGGATTGCACCTTTTGGTGCTAAACAAAGTTGAACGAAGTAATATGACACTAAATCATCTATGTGTTTACCAATTTGAAGGGAGGAATGAAACAACTAAAAGCTTTTCTTAACAGAGGACTTGTGTGAGTTGTACGTACGGTTTTGAATTCGATAGCGATAGGATTGCACCTTTTGGTGCTAAACAAAGTTGAACGCCGTAATATGACACTAAATCATCTATTTGTTTACCAATTTGATGGGAGGAATGAAACAACTAAACGTTTTCCTTAACCGAGGACTTGTGTGAGTTGTACGTACAGTTTTGAATGCGAGAGTGATAGGATTGCAACTTTTGCTGCTAAACAAAGTTAAACGAAGTAATATGAAACTAAATCATCTATTTGTTAACCAATTTGAAGGAACTAACGAAACAACTTGAAGTTTTCTTTAACCGAGACCTTGTGTTAGTTGTTCGTATGGTTTTGAATGCTTGAGTGATAGGATTGCACCTTTTGGTGCTAAACAAAGGTGAACGAAGTAATATGACACTAAATCATCTATTTGTTTATCAATTTGAAGGAAATTATGAAGCAACTAGAAGTGCTCTTTAGCCGAGGACTTGTGTGAGTTGTACGTACGGTTTTGAATGTAAGAGTGATAGGATTGCACCTTTTGGTGCTAAACAAAGTTGAACGAAGTAATATGACACTAAATCATCTATTTGTTTCCCAATTTGAAGGAAATAATGAAACAACTGGAATTGCTCTTTAACCGAGGACTTGTGTTAGTTGTACGTACGGTTTTGAATGCGAGAGTGATAGGATTGCACCTTTTGGTGCTAAACAAAGTTGAACGAAGTAATATGACACTAAATCATCTATTTGTTTACCAATTTGAAGGAAATAATGAAGCAACTAGAAGTGCTATTTAACCGAGGACTTGTGTTAGTTGTACGTATGGTTTTGAATGCTTGAGTGATAGGATTGCACCTTTTGGTGCTAAAAAAAGTTGAACGAAGTAATATGACACTAAATCATCTATTTGTTTACCAATTTGAAGGAAATAATGAAGCAACTAGAAGTGCTCTTTAACCGAGGACTTGTGTTAGTTGTACGTATGGTTTTGAATGCTTGAGTGATAGGATTGCACCTTTTGGTGCTAAACAAAGTTAAACGAAGTAATATGAAACTAAATCATCTATTTGTTTACCAATTTGAAAGAAATAATGAAACAACTTGAAGTTTTCTTTAACCGAGGACTTGTGTTAGTTGTACGTATGGTTTTGAATGCTTGATTGATAGGATTGCACCTTTTGGTGCTAAACAAAGTTGAACGAAGTAATATGACACTAAATCATCTATTTGTTTACCAATTTGAAGGAAATAATGAAGCAACTAGAAGTGCTCTTTAACCGAGGACTTGTGGGAGTTGTACGTACGGTTTTGAATGCGAGAATGATAGGATTGCACCTTTTGGTGCCAAACATAGTTGAACGAAGTAATATGACACTAAATCATCTATTCGTTTACCAATTTGAAGGAAATAGTGAAACAACAAGAAGTGCTCTTTAACCGAGGACTTGTGTTAGTTGTACGTATGGTTTTGAATGCTTGAGTGATAGGATTGCACCTTTTGGTGCTAAACAAAGTTGAACGAAGTAATATGACACTAAATCATCTATTTGTTTACCAATTTGAAGAAAATAATGAAGCAACTAGAAGTGCTCTTTAACCGAGGACTTGTGTGAGTTGTACGTACGGTTTTGAATGCGAGAGTGATAGGATTGCACCTTTTGTTACTAAACAAAGTTGAACGAAGTAATATGACACTAAATCATCTATTTGTTTACCAATTTGAAGGAAATAATGAAGCAACTAGAAGTGTTCTTTAACCGAGGACTTGTGTGAGTTGTACGTACGGTTTTGAATGCGAGAGTGATAGGATTGCACCTTTTGTTGCTAAACAAAGATGAACGAAGTAATATGACACTAAATCATCTATCTGTTTACCAATTTGAAGGTGGAATGAAACAACTAAACGCTTTCCTTAACAGATGACTTGTGTGAGTTGTACGTACGGTTTTGAATGCGAGAGCGATAGGATTGCACCTTTTGGTGATAAACAAAGTTAAACGAAGTAATATGAAACTAAATCATATATTTGTTTACCAATTTGAAGGAAATAATGAAACAACTTAAAGTTTTCTTTAACCGAGGACTTGTGTTAGTTGTACGTATGGTTTTAAATGCTTGAGTGATAGGATTGCACCTTTTGGTGCTAAGCAAAGTTGAACGAAGTAATATAACACTAAATCATCTATTTGTTTACATATTTGAAGGAAATAATGAAGCAACTAGAAGTGCTCTTTAACCGAGGACTTGTGTGAGTTGTAAATACGGTTTTGAATGCGAGAGTGATAGGATTGCACCTTTTGGTGCTAAACCAAGTTTAACGAAGTAATATGACACAAAATCATCTATCTGTTTACCAATTTGAAGGGAGGAATGAAACAACTAAACGCTTTCCTTAACAGAGGACTTGTGTGAGTTGTACGTACGGTTTTGAATCCGAGAGTGATAGGATTCCACCTTTTGGTGCTAAACAAAGTTGAACGAAGTAAGATGACACTAAATCATCTATTTGTTTACCAATTTGAAGGAAATAATGAAGCAACTAGAAGTGCTCTTTAACCGAGGACTTGTGTGAGTTGTACGTACGGTTTTGAATGCGAGAGTGATAGGATTGCACCTTTTGATGCTAAACCAAGTTGAACGAAGTAATATGACACTAAATCATCTATTTGTTTACCAATTTGAAGGAAATAATGAAGCAACTGGAAGTGCTCTTTAACCGAGGACTTGTGTGAGTTGTACGTACGGTTTTGAATGCGAGAGTGATAGGATTGCACCTTTTGTTGCTAAACAAAGTTAAACGAAGTAATATGAAACTAAATCATCTATTTGTTTACCAATTTGAAGGAAATAATGAAACAACTTGAAGTTTTCTTTAACCGAGGACTTGTGTTAGTTGTACGTATGGTTTTGAATGCTTGAGTGATAGGATTGCACCTTTTGGTGCTAAACAAAGTTGAACGAAGTAAGATGACACTAAATCATCTATTTGTTTACCAATTTGAAGGAAATAATGAAGCAACTAGAAGTGCTCTTTAACCAAGGACTTGTGTGAGTTATAGGTACGGTTTTGAATGCGAGAGTGATAGGATTGCACCTTTTGATGCTAAACCAAGTTGAACGAAGTAATATGACACTAAATCATCTATTTGTTTACCAATTTGAAGGAAATAATGAAGCAACTGGAAGTGCTCTTTAACCGAGGACTTGTGTGAGTTGTACGTACGGTTTTGAATGCGAGAGTGATAGGATTGCACCTTTTGGTGCTAAACAAAGTTAAACGAAGTAATATGAAACTAAATCATCTATTTGTTTACCAATTTGAAGGAAATAATGAAACAACTTGAAAATTTTCTTTAACCGAGGACTTGTGTTAGTTGTACGTATGGTTTTGAATGCTTGAGTGATAGGATTGCACCTTTTGGTGCTAAACAAAGTTGAACGAAGTAATATGACACTAAATCATCTATTTGTTTACCAATTTGAAGAAAATAATGAAGCAACTGGAAGTGCTCTTTAACCGAGGACTTGTGTGAGTTGTACGTACGGTTTTGAATGTGAGAGTGATAGGATTGCACGTTTTGATGCTAAACCAAGTTGAACGAAGTAATATGACACTAAATCATCTATCTGTTTACCAATTTGAAGGGAGGAATGAATCATCTAGACGCTTTCCTTAACAGAGGACTTGTGTGAGTTGTACGTACGGTTTTGAATGCGAGAGTGATAGGATTGCACCTTTTGGTGCTAAACAAAGTTAAACGAAGTAATATGAAACTAAATCATCTATTTGTTTACCAATTTGAAGGAAATAATGAAACAACTAGAAGTGCTCTTTAACCGAGGACTTGTGTGAGTTGTACGTACAGTTTTGAATGCGAGAGTGATAGGATTGCACCTTTTGGTGCTAAACAAAGTTAAACGAAGTAATATTAAACTAAATCATCTATTTGTTTACCAATTTGAAGGAAATAATGAAGCAACTAGAAGTGCTCTTTAACCGAGGACTTGTGTGAGTTGTACGTACGGTTTTGAATGGGAGAGTGATAGGATTGCACCTTTTGATGCTAAACCAAGTTGAACGAAGTAATATGACACTAAATCATCTATCTGTTTACCAATTTGAAGGAAATAATGAAGCAACTAGAAGTGCTCTTTAACCGAGGACTTGTGTGAGTTGTACGTACGGTTTTGAATGCAAGAGTGATAGGATTGCACCTTTTGATGCTAAACCAAGTTGAACGAAGTAATATGACACTAAATCATCTATTTGTTTACCAATTTGAAGGAAATAATGAAGCAACTGGAAGTGCTCTTTAACCGAGGACTTGTGTGAGTTGTACGTACGGTTTTGAATGCGAGAGTGATAGGATTGCACCTTTTGGTGCTAAACAAAGTTAAACGAAGTAATATGAAACTAAATCATCTATTTGTTTACCAATTTGAAGGAAATAATGAAACAACTTGAAGTTTTCTTTAACCGAGGACTTGTGTTAGTTGTACGTATGGTTTTGAATGCGTGAGTGATAGGATTGCACCTTTTGGTGCTAAACAAAGTTGAACGAAGTAATATGACACTAAATCATCTATTTGTTTACCAATTTGAAGGAAATAATGAAGCAACTGGAAGTGCTCTTTAACCGAGGACTTGTGTGAGTTGTACGTACGGTTTTGAATGTGAGAGTGATAGGATTGCACCTTTTGATGCTAAACCAAGTTGAACGAAGTAATATGACACTAAATCATCTATCTGTTTACCAATTTGAAGGGAGGAATGAAACAACTAAACGCTTTCCTTAACAGAGGACTTATGTGAGTTGTACGTACGGTTTTGAATGGGAGAGTGATAGGATTGCACCTTTTGATGCTAAACAAAGTTAAACGAAGTAATATGAAACTAAATCATCTATTTGTTTACCAATTTGAAGGAAATAATGAAACAACTTGAAATTTTCTTTAACCGAGGACTTGTGTTAGTTGTACGTATGGTTTTGAATGCTTGAGTGATAGGATTGCACCTTTTGGTGCTAAACAAAGTTGAACGAAGTAATATGACACTAAATCATCTATTTGTTTACCAATTTGAAGGAAATAATGAAGCAACTAGAAGTGCTCTTTAAACGAGGACTTGTGGGAGTTGTACGTACGGTTTTGAATGCGAGAGTGATAGGATTGCACCTTTTGGTGCTAAACATAGTTGAACGAAGTAATATGACACTAAATTATATATTTCTTTACCAATTTGAAGGAAATAATGAAGCAACTAGAAGTGCTCTTTAACCGAGGACTTGTGTTAGTTGTACGTATGGTTTTGAATGCTTGAGTGATAGGATTGCACCTTTTGGTGCTAAACAAAGTTGAACGAAGTAATATGACACTAAATCATCTATTTGTTTACCAATTTGAAGAAAATAATGAAGCAACTAGAAGTGCTCTTTAACCGAGGACTTGTGTGAGTTGTACGTACGGTTTTGAATGCGAGAGTGATAGGATTGCACCTTTTGTTGCTAAACAAAGTTGAACGAAGTAATATGACACTAAATCATCTATTTGTTTACCAATTTGAAGGAAATAATGAAACAACTAGAAGTGTTCTTTAACCGAGGACTTGTGTGAGTTGTACGTACGGTTTTGAATGCGAGAGTGATAGGATTGCACCTTTTGATGCTAAACAAAGATGAACGAAGTAATATGACACTAAATCATCTATCTGTTTACCAATTTGAAGGTGGAATGAAACAACTAAACGCTTTCCTTAACAGAGGACTTGTGTGAGTTGTACGTACGGTTTTGAATGCGAGAGTGATAGGATTGCACCTTTTGGTGATAAACAAAGTTAAACGAAGTAATATGAAACTAAATCATATATTTGTTTACCAATTTGAAGGAAATAATGAAACAACTTGAAGTTTTCTTTAACCGAGGACTTGTGTTAGTTGTACGTATGGTTTTAAATGCTTGAGTGATAGGATTGCACCTTTTGGTGCTAAACAAAGTTGAACGAAGTAATATGACACTAAATCATCTATTTGTTTACATATTTGAAGAAAATAATGAAGCAACTATAAGTGCTCTTTAACCGAGGACTTGTGTGAGTTGTAAATACGGTTTTGAATGCGAGAGTGATAGGATTGCACCTTTTGATGCTAAACCAAGTTTAACGAAGTAATATGACACTAAATCATCTATCTGTTTACCAATTTGAAGGGAGGAATGAAACAACTAAACGCTTTCCTTAACAGAGGACTTGTGTGAGTTGTACGTACGGTTTTGAATCCGAGAGTGATAGGATTGCACCTTTTGGTGCTAAACAAAGTTGAACGAAGTAATATGACACTAAATCATCTATTTGTTTACCAATTTGAAGGAAATAATGAAGCAACTAGAAGTGCTCTTTAACCAAGGACTTGTGTGAGTTGTACGTACGGTTTTGAATGCGAGAGTGATAGGATTGCACCTTTTGGTGCTAAACAAAGTTGAACGAAGTAATATGACACTAAATCATCTATTTGTTTACCAATTTGAAGGAAATAATGAAGCAACTAGAAGTGCTCTTTAACCGAGGACTTGTGTGAGTTGTACGTACGGTTTTGAATGCGAGAGTGATAGGATTGCACCTTTTGGTGCTAAACAAAGTTAAACGAAGTAATATGAAACTAAATCATCTATTTGTTTACCAATTTGAAGGAAATAATGAAACAACTTGAAGTTTTCTTTAACCGAGGACTTGTGTTAGTTATACGTATGGTTTTGAATGCGTGAGTGATAGGATTGCACCTTTTGGTGCTAAACAAAGTTGAACGAAGTAATATGAAACTAAATCATCTATTTGTTTACCAATTTGAAGGAAATAATGAAGCAACTGGAAGTGCTCTTTAACCGAGGACTTGTGTGAGTTGTACGTACGGTTTTGAATGTGAGAGTGATAGGATTGCACCTTTTGATGCTAAACCAAGTTGAACGAAGTAATATGACACTAAATCATCTATCTGTTTACCAATTTGAAGGGAGGAATGAAACAACTAAACGCTTTCCTTAACAGAGGACTTGTGTGAGTTGTACGTACGGTTTTGAATGCGAGAGTGATAGGATTGCACCTTTTGATGCTTAACAACGTTGAACGAATTAATATGACACTAAATAATCTATCTGTTTACCAATTTGAAGGGAGGAATGAAACAACTAAACGCTTTCCTTAACAGAGGACTTGTGTGAGTTGTACGTACGGTTTTGAATGGGAGAGTGATAGGATTGCACCATTTGATGCTAAACAAAGTTAAACGAAGTAATATGAAACTAAATCATCTATTTGTTTACCAATTTGAAGGAAATAATGAAACAACTTGAAGTTTTCTTTAACCGAGGACTTGTGTTAGTTGTACGTATGGTTTTGAATGCTTGAGTGATAGGATTGCACCTTTTGGTGCTAAACAAAGTTGAACGAAGTAATATGACACTAAATCATCTATTTGTTTACCAATTTGAAGGAAATAATGAAACAACTAGAAGTGCTCTTTAACCGAGGACTTGTGTGAGTTGTACGTACAGTTTTGAATGCGAGAGTGATAGGATTGCACCTTTTGGTGCTAAACAAAGTTAAACGAAGTAATATTAAACTAAATCATCTATTTGTTTACCAATTTGAAGGAAATAATGAAGCAACTAGAAGTGCTCTTTAACCGAGGACTTGTGTGAGTTGTACGTACGGTTTTGAATGGGAGAGTGATAGGATTGCACCTTTTGATGCTAAACCAAGTTGAACGAAGTAATATGACACTAAATCATTTATCTGTTTACCAATTTGAAGGGAGGAATGAAACAACTAAACGCTTTCCTTAACAGAGGACTTGTGCGAGTTGTACGTATGGTTTTGAATGGGAAATTGATAGGATTGCACCTTTTGATGCTAAACAAAGTTAAACGAAGTAATATGAAACTAAATCATCTATTTGTTTACCAATTTGAAGGAAATAGTGATACAACTTGAAGTTTTCTTTAACCGAGGACTTGTGTTAGTTATACGTATGGTTTTGAATGCTTGATTGATAGGATTGCACCTTTTGGTGCTAAACAAAGTTGAACGAAGTAATATGACACTAAATCATCTATTTGTTTACCAATTTGAAGGAAATAATGAAGCAACTAGAAGTGCTCTTTAAACGAGGACTTGTGGGAGTTGTACGTACGGTTTTGAATGCGAGAGTGATAGGATTGCACCTTTTGGTGCTAAACATAGTTGAACGAAGTAATATGACACTAAATCATCTATTCGTTTACCAATTTGAAGGAAATAATGATGCAACTAGAAGTGCTCTTTAACCGAGGACTTGTGTTAGTTGTACGTATGGTTTTGAATGCTTGAGTGATAGGATTGCACCTTTTGGTGCTAAACAAAGTTGAACGAAGTAATATGACACTAAATCATCTATTTGTTTACCAATTTGAAGAAAATAATGAAGCAACTAGAAGTGCTCTTTAACCGAGGACTTGTGTGAGTTGTACGTACGGTTTTGAATGCGAGAGTGATAGGATTGCACCTTTTGGTGCTAAACAAAGTTAAACGAAGTAATATTAAACTAAATCATCTATTTGTTAACCAATTTTAAGGAACTAATGAAACAACTTGAAGTTTTCTTTAACCGAGGACTTGTGTTAGTTGTACGTATGGTTTTGAATGCTTGAGTGATAGGATTGCACCTTTTGGTGCTAAACAAAGTTGAACGAAGTAATATGACACTAAATCATCTATTTGTTTACCAATTTGAAGGAAATAATGAAACAACTTGAAGTTTTCTTTAACCGAGGACTTGTGTTTAGTTGTACGTATGATTTTGAATGCTTGATTGATAGGATTGCACCTTTTGGTGCTAAACAAAGTTGAACGAAGTAATATGACACTAAATCATCTATTTGTTTACCAATTTGAAGGAAATAATGAAGCAACTAGAAGTGCTCTTTAACCGAGGACTTGTGTGAGTTGTACGTACGGTTTTGAAAGCTCGAGTGATAGGATTGCACCTTTTGGTGCTAAACAAAGTTGAACGAAGTAATATGACACTAAATCATCTATTTGTTTACCAATTTGAAGAAAATAATGAAGCAACTAGAAGTGCTCTTTAACCGAGGACTTGTGTGAGTTGTACGTACGGTTTTGAATGCAAGAGTGATAGGATTGCACCTTTTGATGCTAAACCAAGTTGAACGAAGTAATATGACACTAAATCATCTATTTGTTTACCAATTTGAAGGAAATAATGAAGCAACTAGAAGTGCTCTTTAACCGAGGACTTGTGTGAGTTGTACGTACGGTTTTGAATGCGAGAGTGATAGGATTGCACCTTTTGGTGCTAAACAAAGTTAAACGAAGTAATATGAAACTAAATCATCTATTTGTTTACCAATTTGAAGGAAATAATGAAACAACTTGAAGTTTTCTTTAACCGAGGACTTGTGTTAGTTGTACGTATGGTTTTGAATGCTTGAGTGATAGGATTGCACCTTTTGGTGCTAAACAAAGTTGAACGAAGTAATATGACACTAAATCATCTATTTGTTTACCAATTTGAAGGAAATAATGAAGCAACTGGAAGTGCTCTTTAACCGAGGACTTGTGTGAGTTGTACGTACGGTTTTGAATGTGAGAGTGATAGGATTGCACCTTTTGATGCTAAACCAAGTTGAACGAAGTAATATGACACTAAATCATCTATCTGTTTACCAATTTGAAGGGAGGAATGAAACAACTAAACGCTTTCCTTAACAGAGGACTTATGTGAGTTGTACGAACGGTTTTGAATGGGAGAGTGATAGGATTGCACCTTTTGATGCTAAACAAAGTTCAACGAAGTAATATGAAACTAAATCATCTATTTGTTTACCAATTTGAAGGAAATAATGAAACAACTTGAAATTTTCTTTAACCGAGGACTTGTGTTAGTTGTACGTATGGTTTTGAATGCTTGAGTGATAGGATTGCACCTTTTGGTGCTAAACAAAGTTGAACGAAGTAATATGACACTAAATCATCTATTTGTTTACCAATTTGAAGGAAATAATGAAGCAACTAGAAGTGCTCTTTAAACGAGGACTTGTGGGAGTTGTACGTACGGTTTTGAATGCGAGAGTGATAGGATTGCACCTTTTGGTGCTAAACATAGTTGAACGAAGTAATATGACACTAAATTATCTATTTCTTTACCAATTTGAAGGAAATAATGAAGCAACTAGAAGTGCTCTTTAACCGAGGACTTGTGTTAGTTGTACGTATGGTTTTGAATGCTTGAGTGATAGGATTGCACCTTTTGGTGCTAAACAAAGTTGAACGAAGTAATATGACACTAAATCATCTATTTGTTTACCAATTTGAAGAAAATAATGAAGCAACTAGAAGTGCTCTTTAACCGAGGACTTGTGTGAGTTGTACGTACGGTTTTGAATGCGAGAGTGATAGGATTGCACCTTTTGTTGCTAAACAAAGTTGAACGAAGTAATATGACACTAAATCATCTATTTGTTTACCAATTTGAAGGAAATAATGAAGCAACTAGAAGTGTTCTTTAACCGAGGACTTGTGTGAGTTGTACGTACGGTTTTGAATGCGAGAGTGATAGGATTGCACCTTTTGATGCTAAACAAAGATGAACGAAGTAATATGACACTAAATCATCTATCTGTTTACCAATTTGAAGGTGGAATGAAACAACTAAACGCTTTCCTTAACAGAGGACTTGTGTGAGTTGTACGTACGGTTTTGAATGCGAGAGTGATAGGATTGCACCTTTTGGTGATAAACAAAGTTAAACGAAGTAATATGAAACTAAATCATATATTTGTTTACCAATTTGAAGGAAATAATGAAACAACTTGAAGTTTTCTTTAACCGAGGACTTGTGTTAGTTGTACGTATGGTTTTAAATGCTTGAGTGATAGGATTGCACCTTTTGGTGCTAAACAAAGTTGAACGAAGTAATATGACACTAAATCATCTATTTGTTTACATATTTGAAGAAAATAATGAAGCAACTATAAGTGCTCTTTAACCGAGGACTTGTGTGAGTTGTAAATACGGTTTTGAATGCGAGAGTGATAGGATTGCACCTTTTGATGCTAAACCAAGTTTAACGAAGTAATATGACACTAAATCATCTATCTGTTTACCAATTTGAAGGGAGGAATGAAACAACTAAACGCTTTCCTTAACAGAGGACTTGTGTGAGTTGTACGTACGGTTTTGAATCCGAGAGTGATAGGATTGCACCTTTTGGTGCTAAACAAAGTTGAACGAAGTAATATGACACTAAATCATCTATTTGTTTACCAATTTGAAGGAAATAATGAAGCAACTAGAAGTGCTCTTTAACCAAGGACTTGTGTGAGTTGTACGTACGGTTTTGAATGCGAGAGTGATAGGATTGCACCTTTTGATGCTAAACAAAGTTGAACGAAGTAATATGACACTAAATCATCTATTTGTTTACCAATTTGAAGGAAATAATGAAGCAACTGGAAGTGCTCTTTAACCGAGGACTTGTGTGAGTTGTACGTACGGTTTTGAATGCGAGAGTGATAGGATTGCACCTTTTGGTGCTAAACAAAGTTAAACAAAGTAATATGAAACTAAATCATCTATTTGTTTACCAATTTGAAGGAAATAATGAAACAACTTGAAGTTTTCTTTAACCGAGGACTTGTGTTAGTTATACGTATGGTTTTGAATGCGTGAGTGATAGGATTGCACCTTTTGGTGCTAAACAAAGTTGAACGAAGTAATATGAAACTAAATCATCTATTTGTTTACCAATTTGAAGGAAATAATGAAGCAACTGGAAGTGCTCTTTAACCGAGGACTTGTGTGAGTTGTACGTACGGTTTTGAATGTGAGAGTGATAGGATTGCACCTTTTGATGCTAAACCAAGTTGAACGAAGTAATATGACACTAAATCATCTATCTGTTTACCAATTTGAAGGGAGGAATGAAACAACTAAACGCTTTCCTTAACAGAGGACTTGTGTGAGTTGTACGTACGGTTTTGAATGCGAGAGTGATAGGATTGCACCTTTTGATGCTTAACAACGTTGAACGAATTAATATGACACTAAATCATCTATCTGTTTACCAATTTGAAGGGAGGAATGAAACAACTAAACGCTTTCCTTAACAGAGGACTTGTGTGAGTTGTACGTACGGTTTTGAATGGGAGAGTGATAGGATTGCACCATTTGATGCTAAACAAAGTTAAACGAAGTAATATGAAACTAAATCATCTATTTGTTTACCAATTTGAAGGAAATAATGAAACAACTTGAAGTTTTCTTTAACCGAGGACTTGTGTTAGTTGTACGTATGGTTTTGAATGCTTGAGTGATAGGATTGCACCTTTTGGTGCTAAACAAAGTTGAACGAAGTAATATGACACTAAATCATCTATTTGTTTACCAATTTGAAGGAAATAATGAAGCAACTAGAAGTGCTCTTTAACCGAGGACTTGTGTGAGTTGTACGTACGGTTTTGAATGTGAGAGTGATAGGATTGCACCTTTTGATGCTAAACCAAGTTGAACGAAGTAATATGACACTAAATCATCTATCTGTTTACCAATTTGAAGGGAGGAATGAAACAACTAAACGCTTTCCTTAACAGAGGACTTGTGTGAGTTGTACGTATGGTTTTGAATGGGAAAGTGATAGGATTGCACCTTTTGATGCTAAACAAAGTTAAACGAAGTAATATGAAACTAAATCATCTATTTGTTTACCAATTTGAAGGAAATAGTGAAACAACTTGAAGTTTTCTTTAACCGAGGACTTGTGTTAGTTATACGTATGGTTTTGAATGCTTCATTTGATAGGATTGCACCTTTTGGTGCTAAACAAAGTTGAACGAAGTAATATGACACTAAATCATCTATTTGTTTACCAATTTGAAGGAAATAATGAAGCAACTAGAAGTGCTCTTTAAACGAGGACTTGTGGGAGTTGTACGTACGGTTTTGAATGCGAGAGTGATAGGATTGCACCTTTTGGTGCTAAACATAGTTGAACGAAGTAATATGACACTAAATCATCTATTTGTTTACCAATTTGAAGGAAATAATGAAGCAACTAGAAGTGCTCTTTAACCGAGGACTTGTGTTAGTTGTACGTATGGTTTTGAATGCTTGAGTGATAGGATTGCACCTTTTCTTGCTAACAAAAGTTGAACGAAGTAATATGACACTAAATCATCTATTTGTTTACCAATTTGAAGGAAATAATGAAGCAACTAGAAGTGCTCTTTAACCGAGGACTTGTGTGAGTTGTACGTACGGTTTTGAATGCGAGAGTAATAGGATTGCACCTTTTGATGCTAAACCAAGTTGAACGAAGTAATATGACACTAAATCATCTATCTGTTTACCAATTTGAAGGGAGGAATGAAACAACTAAACGCTTTCCTTTACAGAGGACTTGTGTGAGTTGTACGTACGGTTTTGAATACGAGAGCGATAGGATTGCACCTTTTGGTGCTAAACAAAGTTGAACGAAGTAATATGACACTAAATCATCTATTTGTTTACCAATTTGAAGGGAGGAATGAAACAACTAAACGTTTTCCTTAACCGAGGACTTGTGTGAGTTGTACGTACAGTTTTGAATGCGAGAGTGATAGGATTGCAACTTTTGCTGCTAAACAAAGTTAAACGAAGTAATATGAAACTAAATCATCTATTTGTTAACCAATTTGAAGGAACTAATGAAACAACTTGAAGTTTTCTTTAACCGAGGACTTGTGTGAGTTGTACGTACGGTTTTGAATGTGAGAGTGATAGGATTGCACCTTTTGGTGCTAAACAAAGTTGAACGAAGTAATATGACACTAAATCATCTATTTGTTTACCAATTTGAAGGAAATAATGAAGCAACTAGAAGTGCTCTTTAAACGAGGACTTGTGGGAGTTGTACGTACGGTTTTGAATGCGAGAGTGATAGGATTGCACCTTTTGGTGCTAAATATAGTTGAACGAAGTAATATGACACTAAATCATCTATTTGTTTACCAATTTGAAGGAAATAATGAAGCAACTAGAAGTGCTCTTAACCTCGGCTATTGGCGCAGTGGTTTAAGCTTAGCCCTGGGACGAGCCGTAAACCCGGACGTCCTGGGTTCGAGTCCCACTAGCAACAATAGTTATGCCTTAACAGGTAACGGGGCCACGGGTCGCACGTTTCAGGGCGAAGCCATGTCTTAGGCAGAGCCTGTGCGCAAAGCCTGGCCCGGGGTGGGGAGACTTAGTCCGACTGCGGTTGGGATACTCCACATTATAAAAAAAAAAAAAAAAAAAAAAAAAAAAACTAGAAGTGCTCTTTATCCGAGGACTTGTGTTAGTTGTACGTATGGTTTTGAATGCTTAAGTGATAGGCTTGCACCTTTTGTTGCTAACAAAAGTTGAACGAAGTAATATGACACTAAATCATCTATTTATTTACCAATTTGAAGGAAATAATGAAGCAACTAGAAGTGCTCTTTAACCGAGGACTTGTGTGAGTTGTACGTACGGTTTTGAATGTGAGAGTGATAGGATTGCACCTTTTGGTGCCAAACAAAGTTGAACGAAGTAATATGACACTAAATCATCTATTTGTTTACCAATTTGAAGGAAATAATGAAACAACTAGAATTGCTCTTTAACCGACGACTTGTGTTAGTTGTACGTACGGTTTTGAATGCGAGAGTGATAGGATTGCACCTTTTGATGCTAAACAACGTTGAACGAATTAATTTGACACTAAATCATCTATGTGTTTACCAATTTGAGGGGAGGAATGAAACAACTAAACGCTTTCCTTAACAGAGGACTTGTGTGAGTTGTACGTACGGTTTTGAATGCGAGAGTGTTAGGATTGCACCTTTTGGTGCTAGGCAAAGTTAAACGAAGTAATATGAAACTACTTCATCTATTTGTTTACCAATTTGAAGGAAATAATGAAACAACTTGAAGTTTTCTTTAACCGAGGACTTGTGTTAGTTGTACGTATGGTTTTGAATGCTTGATTGATAGGATTGCACCTTTTGGTGCTAAACAAAGTTGGACGAAGTAATATGTCACTAAATCATCTATTTATTTACCAATTTGAAGGAAATAATGAAGCAACTAGAAGTGCCCTTTAACCGAGGACTTGTGTGAGTTGTACGTACGGTTTTGAATGTGAGAGTGATAGGATTGCACCTTTTGGTGCTAAACAAAGTTGAACGAAGTAATATGACACTAAATCATCTATTTGTTTATCAATTTGAAGGAAATAATGAAGCAACTAGAAGTGCTCTTTAACCGAGGACTTGTGTGAGTTGTACGTACGGTTTTGAATGCGAGAGTGATAGGATTGCACCTTTTGATGCTAAACCAAGTTGAACGAAGTAATATGACACTAAATCATCTATCTGTTTACCAATTTGAAGGGAGGAATGAAACAACTAAACGCTTTCCTTAACAGAGGACTTGTGGGAGTTGTACGTACGGTTTTGAATGCGAGAGCGATAGGATTGCACCTTTTGGTGCTAAACAAAGTTGAACGAAGTAATATGACACTAAATCATCTATTTGTTTACCAATTTGAAGGGAGGAATGAAACAACTAAACGCTTTCCTTAACCGAGGACTTGTGTGAGTTGTACGTACAGTTTGGAATGCGAGAGTGATAGGATTGCAACTTTTGCTGCTAAACACAGTTAAACGAAGTAATATGAAACTAAATCATCTATTTGTTAACCAATTTGAAGGAACTAATGAAACAACTTGAAGTTTTCTTTAACCGAGGACTTGTGTTAGTTGTACGTATGGTTTTGAATGCTTGAGTGATAGGATTGCACCTTTTGGTGCTAAACAAAGTTGAACAAAGTAATATGACACTAAATCATCTATTTGTTTACCTATTTGAAGGAAATTATGAAGCAACTAGAAGTGCTCTTTAACCGAGGACTTGTGTGAGTTGTACGTACGGTTTTGAATGCGAGAGTGATAGGATTGCACCTTTTGGTGCTAAACATAGTTGAACGAAGTAATATGACACTAAATCATCTATGTGTTTACCAATTTGAAGGGAGGAATGAAGCAACTAGAAGTGCTCTTTAACCGAGGACTTGTGTTAGTTGTACGTACGGTTTTGAATGCGAGAGTGATAGGATTGTACCTTTTGATGCTAAACAAAGTTGAACGAAGTAATATGACACTAAATCATCTATTTGTTTACCAATTTGAAGGAAATAATGAAACAACTAGAATTGCTCTTTAACCGAGGACTTGTGTTAGTTGTACGTAAGGTTTTGAATGCGAGAGTGATAGGATTGTACCTTTTGATGCTAAACAAAGTTGAACGAATTAATATGACACTAAATCATCTATGTGTTTACCAATTTGAAGGGAGGAATGAAACAACTAAACGCTTTCCTTAACAGAGGACTTGTGTGAGTTGTACGTACGGTTTTGAATGCGAGAGTGATAGGATTGCACCTTTTGGTGCTAAACAAAGTTAAATGAAGTAATATGAAACTAAATCATCTATTTGCTTAACAATTTGAAGGAAATAATGAAACAACTTGAAGTTTTCTTTAACCGAGGACTTGTGTTGGTTGTACGTACGGTTTTGAATGCTTGAGTGATAGGATTCCACCTTTTGGTGCTAAACATAGTTGAACGAAGTAATATGACACTAAATCATCTATCTGTTTACCAATTTGAAGGGAGGAATGAAGCAACTAGAAGTGCTCTTTAACCGAGGACTTGTGTTAGTTGTACGTATGGTTTTGAATGCTTGAGTGATAGGATTGCACCTTTTGGTGCTAAACAAAGTTGAACGAAGTAATATGACACTAAATCATCTATTTGTTTACCAATTTGAAGGAAATAATGAAACAACTAGAAGTGCTCCTTAACCGAGGACTTGTGAGAGTTGTACGTACGGTTTTGAATGGGAGAGTGATAGGATTGCACCTTTTGTGGCTAAACAAAGTTGAACGAAGTAATATGACACTAAATCATCTATTTGTTTACCAATTTGAAGGAAATAATGAAGCAACTAGAAGTGCTCTTTAACCCAGGACTTGTGTGAGTTGTACGTACGGTTTTGAATGGGAGAGTGATAGGATTGCACCTTTTGGTGCTAAACAAAGTTGAACGAAGTAATATGACACTAAATCATCTATTTGTTTACCAATTTGAAGGAAATAATGAAGCAACTAGAAGTGCTCTTTAACCGAGGACTTGTGTGAGTTGTACGTACGGTTTTGAATGTGAGAGTGATAGGATTGCACCTTTTGGTGCTAAACAAAGTTGAACGAAGTAATATGACACTAAATCATCTATTTGTTTACCAATTTGAAGGAAATAATGAAACAACTAGAATTGCTCTTTAACCGACGACTTGTGTTAGTTGTACGTACGGTTTTGAATGCGAGAGTGATAGGATTGCACCTTTTGATGCTAAACAACGTTGAACGAATTAATATGACTCTAAATCATCTATGTGTTTACCAATTTGAAGGGAGGAATGAAACAACTAAACGCTTTCCTTAACAGAGGACTTGTGTGAGTTGTACGTACGGTTTTGAATGCGAGACTGATAGGATTGCACCTTTTGGTGCTAACCAAAGTGAAACGAAGTAATATGGAACTAAATCATCTATTTGTTTACCAATTTGAAGGAAATAATGAAACAACTTGAAGTTTTCTTTAACCGAGGACGTGTGTTAGTTGTACGTATGGTTTTGAATGCTTGATTGATAGGATTGCACCTTTTGGTGCTAAACAAAGTTGGACGAAGTAATATGTCACTAAATCATCTATTTATTTACCAATTTGAAGGAAATAATGAAGCAACTAGAAGTGCTCTTTAACCGAGGACTTGTGTGAGTTGTACGTACGGTTTTGAATGTGAGAGTGATAGGATTGCACCTTTTGGTGCTAAACAAAGTTGAACGAAGTAATATGACACTAAATCATCTTTTTGTTTATCAATTTGAAGGAAATAATGAAGCAACTAGAAGTGCTCTTTAACCGAGGACTTGTGTGAGTTTTACGTACGGTTTTGAATGCGAGAGTGATAGGATTGAACCTTTTGATGCTAAACCAAGTTGAACGAAGTAATATGACACTAAATCATCTATCTGTTTACCAATTTGAAGGGAGGAATGAAACAACTAAACGCTTTCCTTAACAGAGGACTTGTGTGAGTTGTACGTACGGTTTTGAATGCGAGAGCGATAGGATTGCACCTTTTGGTGCTAAACAAAGTTGAACGAAGTAATATGACACTACATCATTTATTTGTTTACCAATTTGAAGGGAGGAATGAAACAACTAAACGCTTTCCTTAACCGAGGACTTGTGTGAGTTGTACGTACAGTTTTGAATGCGAGAGTGATAGGATTGCAACTTTTGCTGCTAAACACAGTTAAACGAAGTAATATGAAACTAAATCATCTATTTGTTAACCAATTTGAAGGAACTAATGAAACAACTTTAACCGAGGACTTGTGTTAGTTGTACGTATGGTTTTGAATGCTTGAGTGATAGGATTGCACCTTTTGGTGCTAAACAAAGTTGAACGAAGTAATATGACACTAAATCATCTATTTGTTTACCTATTTGAAGGAACTTATGAAGCAACTAGAAGTGCTCTTTAACCGAGGACTTGTGTGAGTTGTACGTACGGTTTTGAATGCGAGAGTGATAGGATTGCACCTTTTGGTGCTAAACATAGTTGAACGAAGTAATATGACACTAAATCATCTATGTGTTTACCAATTTGAAGGGAGGAATGAAGCAACTAGAAGTGCTCTTTAACCGAGGACTTGTGTTAGTTGTACGTACGGTTTTGAATGCGAGAGTGATAGGATTGTACCTTTTGATGCTAAACAAAGTTGAACGAAGTAATATGACACTAAATCATCTATTTATTTACCAATTTGAAGGAAATAATGAAACAACTAGAATTGCTCTTTAACCGAGGACTTGTGTTAGTTGTACGTACGGTTTTGAATGCGAGAGTGATAGGATTGTACCTTTTGATGCTAAACAAAGTTGAACGAATTAATATGACACTAAATCATCTATGTGTTTACCAATTTGAAGGGAGGAATGAAAGAACTAAACGCTTTCTTTAACAGAGGACTTGTGTGAGTTGTACGTACGGTTTTGAATGCGAGAGTGATAGGATTGCACCTTTTGGTGCTAAACATAGTTGAACGAAATAATATGACACTAAATCATCTATCTGTTTACCAATTTGAAGGGAGGAATGAAGCAACTAGAAGTGTTCTTTAACCGAGGACTTGTGTTAGTTGTACGTATGGTTTTGAATGCTTGAGTGATAGGATTGGACCTTTTGGTGCTAAACAAAGTTGAACGAAGTAATATGACACTAAATCATCTATTTGTTTACCAATTTGAAGGAAATAATGAAGCAACTAGAAGTGCTCTTTAACCGAGGACTTGTGTGAGTTGTACGTACAGTTTTGAATGCGAGAGTGATAGAATTGCACCTTTTGATGCTAAACCAAGTTGAACGAAATAATATGACACTAAATCATCTATCTGTTTACCAATTTGAAGGGAGGAATGAAACAACTAAACGCTTTCCTTAACAAAGGAATTGTGTGAGTTGTACGTACGGTTTTGAATGCGAGAGTGATAGGATTGCACCTTTTGGTGCTAAACAAAGTTGAACGAAGTAATATGTCACTAAATCATCTATTTATTTACCAATTTGAAGGGAGGAATGAAACAACTAAACGCTTTCCTTAACTGAGGACTTGTGTGAGTTGAACGTACGGTTTTGAATGCGAGAGTGATAGGATTGCAACTTTTGCTGCTAAACAAAGTTAAACAAAGTAATATGAAACTAAATCATCTATTTGTTAACCAATTTGAAGGAACTAATGAAACAACTTGAAGTTTTCTTTAACCGAGGACTTGTGTTAGTTGTTCGTATGGTTTTGAATGCTTGAGTGATAGGATTGCACCTTTTCGTGCTAAACAAAGTTGAACGAAGTAATATGACACTAAATCATCTATTTGTTTACCAATCTGAAGGAAATAATGAAGCAACTAGAAGTGCTCTTTAACCGAGGACTTGTGTGAGTTTTAACGTACGGTATTGAATGTGAGAGAGATAGGATTGCACCTTTTGGTGCTAAACAAAGTTGAACGAAGTAATATGACACTAAATCATCTATTTGTTTACCAATTTGAAGGAAATAATGAAGCAACTAGAAGTGCTCTTTAACCGAGGGCTTCTGTTAGTTGTACGTACGGTTTTGAATGCGAGAGTGATAGGATTGCACCTTTTGGTGCTAAACACAGTTGAACGAAGTAATATGACACTAAATCATCTATTTGTTTACCAATTTGAAGGAAATAATGAAGAAACTAGAAGTGTTCTTTAACCGAGGACTTGTGTTAGTTGTACGTATGGTTTTGAATGCTTCAGTGATAGGATTACACCTTTTGGTGCTAAACAAAGTTGAACGAAGTAATATGACACTAAATCATCTATTTGTTTACCAATTTGAAGGGAGGAATGAAACAACTAAACGCTTTCCTTAACCGAGGACTTGTGTGAGTTGTACATACAATTTTGAATACGAGAGTGATAGGATTGCAACTTTTGCTGCTAAACAAAGTTAAACGAAGTAATATGAAACTAAATCATCTATTTGTTAACCAATTTGAAGGAACTAATGAAACAACTTGAAGTTTTCTTTAACCGAGGACTTGTGTTAGTTGTACGTATGGTTTTGAATGCTTCAGTGATAGGATTACACCTTTTGGTGCTAAACAAAGTTGAACGAAGTAATATGACACTAAATCATCTATTTGTTTACCAATTTGAAGGGAGGAATGAAACAACTAAACGCTTTCCTTAACCGAGGACTTGTGTGAGTTGTACGTATGGTTTTGAATGCTTGAGTGATAGGATTGCACCTTTTGGTGCTAAACAAAGTTGAACGAAGTAATATGACACTAAATCATCTATTTGTTTACCAATTTGAAGGAAATTATGAAGCAACTAGAAGTGCTCTTTAACCGAGGACTTGTGTGAGTTGTACGTACGGTTTTGAATGCGAGAGTGATAGGATTGCACCTTTTGATGCTAAACCAAGTTGAACGAAGTAATATGACACTAAATCATCTATCTGTTTACCAATTTGAAGGGAGGAATGAAACAACTAAACGCTTTCCTTAACAGAGGACTTGTGTGAGTTGTACGTACGGTTTTGAATGCTTGAGTGATAGGATTGCACCTTTTGGTGCTAAACAAAGTTGAACGAAGTAATATGACACTAAATCATCTATCTGTTTACCAATTTGAAGGGAGGAATGAAACAACTTAACGCTTTCCTTAACAGAGGACTTGTGTGAGTTGTACGTACAGTTTTGAATGCGATAGCGATAGGATTGCACCTATTGGTGCTAAACAAAGTTGAACGAAGTAATATGACACTAAATCATCTATTTGTTTACCAATTTGAAGGGAGGAATGAAACAACTAAACGCTTTCCTTAACCGAGGACTTGTGTGAGTTGTACATACAATTTTGAATACGAGAGTGATAGGATTGCAACTTTTGCTGCTAAACAAAGTTAAACGAAGTAATATGAAACTAAATCATCTATTTGTTAACCAATTTGAAGGAACTAATGAAACAACTTGAAGTTTTCTTTAACCGAGGACTTGTGTTAGTTGTACGTATGGTTTTGAATGCTTCAGTGATAGGATTACACCTTTTGGTGCTAAACAAAGTTGAACGAAGTAATATGACACTAAATAATCTATTTGTTTACCTATTTGAAGGAAATTATGAAGCAACTAGAAGTGCTCTTTAACCGAGGACTTGTGTGAGTTGTACGTACGGTTTTGAATGCGAGAGTGATAGGATTGCACCTTTTGGTGCTAAACATAGTTGAACGAAGTAATATGACACTAAATCATCTATGTGTTTATCAATTTGAAGGGAGGAATGAAGCAACTAGAAGTGCTCTTTAACCGAGGACTTGTGTTAGTTGTACGTACGGTTTTGAATGCGAGAGTGATAGGATTGTACCTTTTGATGCTAAACAAAGTTGAACGAAGTAATATGACACTAAATCATCTATTCGTTTACCAATTTGAAGGAAATAATGAAACAACTAGAATTGCTCTTTAACCGAGGACTTGTGTTAGTTGTACGTACGGTGTTGAATGCGAGAGTGATAGGGTTGTAACTTTTGATGCTAAACAAAGTTGAACGAATTAATATGACACTAAATCATCTATGTGTTTACCAATTTGAAGGGAGGAATGAAACAACTAAACGCTTTCCTTAACAGAGGACTTGTGTGAGTTGTACGTACGGTTTTGAATGCGAGAGTGATAGGATTGCACCTTTTGGTGCTAAACAAAGTTAAACGAAGTAATATGAAACTAAATCATCTATTTGTTTAACAATTTGAAGGAAATAATGAAATAACTTGAAGTTTTCTTTAACCGATGACTTGTGTTAGTTGGACGTACGGTTTTGAATGCTTGAGTGATAGGATTCCATCTTTTGGTGCTAAACATAGTTGAACGAAGTAATATGACACTAAATCATCTATCTGTTTACCAATTTGAAGGGAGGAATGAAGCAACTAGAAGTGCTCTTTAACCGAGGACTTGTGTTAGTTGTACGTATGGTTTTGAATGCTTGAGTGATAGGATTGCACCTTTTGGTGCTAAACAAAGTTGAACGAAGTAATATGACACTAAATCATCTATTTGTTTACCAATTTGAAGGAAATAATGAAGCAACTAGAAGTGCTCTTTAACCCAGGACTTGTGTGAGTTGTACGTACGGTTTTGATTGGGAGAGTGATAGGATTGCACCTTTTGGTGCTAAACAAAGTTGAACGAAGTAATATGACACTAAATCATCTATTTGTTTACCAATTTGAAGGAAGTAATGAAGCAACTAGAAGTGCTCTTTAACCGAGGACTTGTGTGAGTTGTACGTACGGTTTTGAATGCGAGAGTGATAGGATTGCAACTTTTGGTGCTAAACATAGTTGAACGAAATAATATGACACTAAATCATCTATCTGTTTACCAATTTGAAGGGAGGAATGAAGCAACTAGGAGTGTTCTTTAACCGAGGACTTGTGTTAGTTGTACGTATGGTTTTGAATGCTTGAGTGATAGGATTGCACCTTTTGGTGCTAAACAAAGTTGAACGAATTAATATGAAACTAAATCATATATTTGTTTACCAATTTGAAGGAAATAATGAAACAAATTGAAGTTTTCTTTAACCGAGGACTTGTGTTAGTTGTACGTATGGTTTTAAATGCTTGAGTGATAGGATTGCACCTTTTGGTGCTAAACAAAGTTGAACGAAGTAATATGACACTAAATCATCTATTTGTTTACCAATTTGAAGGAAATAATGAAGCAACTAGAAGTGCTCTTTAACCGAGGACTTGTGTGAGTTGTACGTACAGTTTTGAATGCGAGAGTGATAGAATTGCACCTTTTGATGCTAAACCAAGTCGAACGAAATAATATGACACTAAATCATCTATCTGTTTACCAATTTGAAGGGAGGAATGAAACAACTAAACGCTTTCCTTAACAGAGGACTTGTGTGAGTTGTACGTACGGTTTTGAATGCGAGAGTGATAGGATTGCACCTTTTGGTGCTAAACAAAGTTGAACGAACTAATATGTCACTAAATCATCTATTTATTTACCAATTTGAAGGGAGGAATGAAGCAACTAGAAGTGCTCTTTAACCGAGGACTTGTGTGAGTTGTACGTACAGTTTTGAATGCGAGAGTGAAAGAATTGCACCTTTTGATGCTAAACCAAGTTGAACGAAATAATATGACACTAAATCATCTATCTGTTTACCAATTTGAAGGGAGGAATGAAACAACTAAACGCTTTCCTTAACAGAGGACTTGTGTGAGTTGTACGTACGGTTTTGAATGCGAGAGTGATAGGATTGCACCTTTTGGTGCTAAACAAAGTTGAACGAAGTAATATGTCACTAAATCATCTATTTATTTACCAATTTGAAGGGAGGAATGAAACAACTAAACGCTTTCCTTAACTGAGGACTTGTGTGAGTTGAACGTACGGTTTTGAATGCGAGAGTGATAGGATTGCAACTTTTGCTGCTAAACAAAGTTAAACAAAGTAATATGAAACTAAATCATCTATTTGTTAACCAATTTGAAGGAACTAATGAAACAACTTGAAGTTTTCTTTAACCGAGGAATTGTGTTAGTTGTTCGTATGGTTTTGAATGCTTGAGTGATAGGATTGCACCTTTTGGTGCTAAACAAAGTTGAACGAGGTAATATGACACTAAATCATCTATTTGTTTACCAATCTGAAGGAAATAATGAAGCAACTAGAAGTGCTCTTTAACCGAGGACTTGTGTGAGTTTTTACGTACGGTTTTGAATGTGAGAGTGATAGGATTGCAGCTTTTGGTGCTAACCAAAGTTGAACGAAGTAATATGACACTAAATCATCTTTTTGTTTACCAATTTGAAGGAAATAATGAAGCAACTAGAAGTGCTCTTTAACCGAGGACTTGTGTGAGTTGTACGTACGATTTTGAATGCGAGAGTGATAGAATTGCACCTTTTGATGCTAAACCAAGTTGAACGAAATAATATGACACTAAATCATCTATCTGTTTACCAATTTGAAGGGAGGAATGAAACAACTAAACGCTTTCCTTAACCGAGGACTTGTGTGAGTTGAACGTACGGTTTTGAATGCGAGAGTGATAGGATTGCAACTTTTGCTGCTAAACAAAGTTAAACGAAGTAATATGAAACTAAATCATCTTTTTGTTAACCAATTTGAAGGAACTAATGAAACAACTTGAAGTTTTCTTTAACCGAGGACTTATGTTAGTTGTTCGTATGGTTTTGAATGCTTGAGTGATAGGATTGCACCTTTTGGTGCTAAACAAAGTTGAACGAAGTAATATGACACTAAATCATCTATTTGTTTACCAATCTGAAGGAAATAATGAAGCAACTAGAAGTGCTCTTTAACCGAGGACTTGTGTGAGTTTTTACGTACGGTTTTGAATGTGAGAGTGATAGGATTGCACCTTTTGGTGCTAAACAAAGTTGAACGAAGTAATATGACACTAAATCATCTATTTGTTTACCAATTTGAAGGAAATAATGAAGACACTAGAAGTGCTCTTTAACCGAGGACTTCTGTTAGTTGTACGTACGGTTTTGAATGCGAGAGTGATAGGATTGCACCTTTTGGTGCTAAACATAGTTGAACGAAGTAATATGACACTAAATCATCTATTTGTTTACCAATTTGAAGGAAATAATGAAGAAACTAGAAGTGTTCTTTAACCGAGGACTTGTGTTAGTTGTACGTATGGTTTTGAATGCTTGAGTGATAGGATTGCACCTTTTGGTGCTAAACAAAGTTCAACGAAGTAATATGACACTAAATCATCTATTTGTTTACCAATTTGAAGGAAATAATGAAGCAACTAGAAGTGCTCTTTAACCGAGGACTTGTGTGAGTTGTACATACGGTTTTGAATGCGAGAGTGATAGGATTGCACCTTTTGATGCTAAACCAAGTTGAACGAAGTAATATGACACTAAATCATCTATCTATTTACCAATTTGAAGGGAGGAATGAAACAACTAAACGCTTTCCTTAACAGAGGACTTGTGTGAGTTGTACGTACGGTTTTGAATGCGAGAGTGATAGGATTGCACCTTTTGGTACTAAACAAAGTTGAACGAAGTAATATGACACTAAATCATCTATTTGTTTACCAATTTGAAGGGAGGAATGAAACAACTAAACGCTTTCCTTAACCGAGGACTTGTGTGAGTTGTACGTATGGTTTTGAATGCTTGAGTGATAGGATTGCACCTTTTGGTGCTAAACAAAGTTGAACGAAGTAATATGACACTAAATCATCTAGTTGTTTACCAATTTGAAGGAAATAATGAAGCAACTAGAAGTGCTCTTTAACCGAGGACTTGTGTGAGTTGTACGTACGGTTTTGAATGCGAGAGTGATAGGATTGCACCTTTTGATGCTAAACCAAGTTGAACGAATTAACATGACACTAAATCATCTATCTGTTTACCAATTTGAAGGGAGGAATGAAACAACTAGAAGTGCTCTTTAACCGAGGACTTGTGTTAGTTGTACGTACGGTTTTGAATGCGAGAGTGATAGAATTGCACCTTTTGATGCTAAACAAAGTTGAACGAAGTAATATGACATTAAATCATCTATCTGTTTATCAATTTGAAGGGAGGAATGAAACAACTAAACGCTTTCCTTAACCGAGGACTTGTGTTAGTTGTACGTACGGTTTTGAATGCGAGAGTGATAGTATTGCACCTTTTGGTGCTAAACAAAGTTGAACGAAGTAATATGACACTAAATCATCTATTTGTTTACCAATTTGAAGGAAATAATGAAGCAACTAGAAGTGCTCTTTAACCGAGGACTTGTGTGAGTTGTACGTACGGTTTTGAATGCAAGAGTGATAGGATTGCACCTTTTGGTGCTAAACAACGTTGAACGAAGTAATATGACACTAAATCATCTATTTGTTTACCAATTTGAAGGAAATAATGAAGCAACTAGAAGTGCTCTTTAACCGAGCACTTGTGTGAGTTGTACGTACGGTTTTGAATGCAAGAGTGATAGGATTGCACCTTTTGATGCTCAACCAAGTTGAACGAAGTAATATGACACTAAATCATCTATCTGTTTACCAATTTGAAGGGAGGAATGAAACAACTAAACGCTTTCCTTAACAGAGGACTTGTGTGAGTTGTACGTACGGTTTTGAATGCGATAGCGATAGGATTGCACCTATTGGTGCTAAACAAAGTTGAACGAAGTAATATGACACTAAATCATCTATTTGTTTACCAATTTGAAGGGAGGAATGAAACAACTAAACGTTTTCCTTAACCGAGGACTTGTGTGAGTTGTACGTACAGTTTTGAATGCGAGAGTGATAGGATTGCAACTTTTGCTGCTAAACAAAGTTAAACGAAGTAATATGAAACTAAATCATCTATTTGTTAACCAGTTTGAAGGAACTAATGAAACAACTTGAAGTTTTCTTTAACCGAGGACTTGTGTTAGTTGTACGTATGGTTTTGAATACTTGATTGATAGGATTGCACCTTTTGGTGCTAAACAAAGTTGAACGAAGTAATATGACACTAAATCATCTATTTGTTTACCAATTTGAAGGAAATAATGAAGCAACTAGAAGTGCTCTTTAAACGAGGACTTGTGGGAGTTGTACGTACGGTTTTGAATGCAAGAGTGATAGGATTGCACCTTTTGGTGCTAAACATAGTTGAACGAAGTAATATGACACTAAATCATCTATTTGTTTACCAATTTGAAGGAAATAATGAAGAAACTAGAAGTGCTCTTTAACCGAGGACTTGTGTTAGTTGTACGTAGGGTTTTGAATGCTTGAGTGATAGGATTGCACCTTTTGGTGCTAAACAAGGTTGAACGAAGTAATATGACACTAAATCATCTATTTGTTTACCAATTTGATGGAAATAATGAAGCAACTAGAAGTGCTCTTTAACCGAGGACTTGTGTGAGTTGTACGTACGGTTTTGAATGCGAGAGTGATAGGATTGCACCTTTTGGTGCTAAACAAAGTTGAACGAAGTAATATGACACTAAATCATCTATTTGTTTACCAATTTGAAGGAAATAATGAAGCAACTAGAAGCGCTCTTTAACCGAGGACTTGTGTGAGTTGTACGTACGGTTTTGAATGCGAGAGTGATAGGATTGTACCTTTTGATGCTAAACCAAGTTGAACGAAGTAATATGACACTAAATCATCTATCTGTTTACCAATTTGAAGGGAGGAATGAAACAACTAAACGCTTTCCTTAACAGAGGACTTGTGTGAGTTGAACGTACGGTTTTGAATGCGAGAGTGATAGGATTGCAACTTTTGCTGCTAAACAAAGTTAAACGAAGTAATATGAAACTAAATCATCTATTTGTTAACCAATTTGAAGGAACTAATGAAACAACTTGAAGTTTTCTTTAACCGAGGACTTGTGTTAGTTGTTCGTATGGTTTTGAATGCTTGAGTGATAGGATTGCACCTTTTGGTGCTAAACAAAGTTGAACGAAGTAATATGACACTAAATTATCTATTTGTTTACCAATTTGAAGGAAATTATGAAGCAACTAGAAGTGCTCTTTAACCGAGGACTTGTGTGAGTTTTTACGTACGGTTTTGAATGCTTGAGTGATAGGATTGCACCTTTTGGTGCTAAACAAAGTTGAACGAAGTAATATGACACTAAATCATCTATTTGTTTACCAATTTGAAGGAAATAATGAAGCAATAGAAGTGCTCTTTAACCGAGGACTTGTGTTAGTTGTATGTACGGTTTTGAATGCGAGAGTGATAGAATTGCACCTTTTGATGCTAAACAAAGTTGAACGAAGTAATATGACATTAAATCATCTATCTGTTTACCAATTTGAAGGGAGGAATGAAACAACTAAACGCTTTCCTTAACAGAGGACTTGTGTGAGTTGTACGTACGGTTTTGAATGCGAGAGTGATAGGATTGCACCTTTTGGTGCTAAACAAAGTTGAACGAAGTAATATGACACTAAATCATCTATTTGTTTACCAATTTGAAGGAAATAATGAAGCAACTAGAAGTGCTCTTTAACCGAGGACTTGTGTGAGTTGTACGTACGGTTTTGAATGCGAGAGTGATAGGATTGCACCTTTTGATGCTAAACCAAGATGAACGAAGTAATATGACATTAAATCATTTATCTGTTTACCAATTTGAAGGGAGGAATGAAACAACTAAACGCTTTCCTTAACAGAGGACTTGTGTGAGTTGTACGTACGGTAATGAATGCGAGAGTGATAGGATTGCACCTTTTGGTGCTAAACAAAGTTGAACGAAGTAATATGACACTAAATCATCTATTTGTTTACCAATTTGAAGGGAGGAATGAAACAACTAAACGCTTTCCTTAACCGAGGACTTGTGTTAGTTGTACGTATGGTTTTGAATGCTTGAGTGATAGGATTGCACCTTTTGGTGCTAAACAAAGTTGAACGAAGTAATATGACACTAAATCATCTATTTGTTTACCAATTTGAAGGAAATAATGAAGCAACTAGAAGTGCTCTTTAACCGAAGACTTGTGTTAGTTGTACGTACGGTTTTGAATGCGAGAGTGATAGGATTGCACCTTTTGGTGCTAAACAAAGTTGAACGAAGTAATATGACATTAAATCATATATTTCTTTACCAATTTGAAGGGAGGAATGAAACAACTAAACGCTTTCCTTAACCGAGGACTTGTGTGAGTTGTACGTACGGTTTTGAATGCGAGAGTGATAGGATTGCAACTTTTGCTGCTAAACAAAGTTAAACGAAGTAATATGAAACTAAATCATCTATTTGTTAACCAATTTGAAGGAACTAATGAAACAACTTGAAGTTTTCTTTAACCGAGGACTTGTGTTAGTTGTTCGTATGGTTTTGAATGCTTGAGTGATAGGATTGCACCTTTTGGTGCTAAACAAAGTTGAACGAAGTAATATGACACTAAATTATCTATTTGTTTACCAATTTGAAAGAAATTATGAAGCAACTAGAAGTGCTCTTTAACCGAGGACTTGTGTGAGTTTTTACGTACGGTTTTGAATGCTTGAGTGATAGGATTGCACCTTTTGGTGCTAAACAAAGTTGAACGAAGTAATATGACACTAAATCATCTATTTGTTTACCAATTTGAAGGAAATAATGAAGCAACTAGAAGTGCTCTTTAACCGAGGACTTGTGTGAGTTGTACGTACGGTTTTGAATGCGAGAGTGATAGGATTGCACCTTTTGATGCTAAACAAAGTTGAACGAAGTAATATGACATTAAATCATCTATCTGTTTACCAATTTGAAGGGAGGAATGAAACAACTAAACGCTTTCCTTAACAGAGGACTTGTGTGAGTTGTACGTACGGTTTTGAATGCGAGAGTGATAGGATTGCACCTTTTGGTGCTAAAAAAAGTTGAACGAAGTAATATGACACTAAATCATCTATTTGTTTACCAATTTGAAGGAAATAATGAAGCAACTAGAAGTGCTCTTTAACCGAGGACTTGTGTGAGTTGTACGTACAGTTTTGAATGCGAGAGTGATAGGATTGCACCTTTTTATGCTAAACCAAGTTGAACGAAGTAATATGACACTAAATCATCTATCTGTTTACCAATTTGAAGGGAGGAATGAAACAACTAAACGCTTTCCTTAACAGAGAACTTGTGTGAGTTGTACGTACGGTTTTGAATGCGATAGCGATAGGATTGCACCTATTGGTGCTAAACAAAGTTGAACGAAGTAATATGACACTAAATCATCTATTTGTTTACCAATTTGAAGGGAGGAATGAAACAAGTAAACGTTTTCCTTAACCGAGGACTTGTGTGAGTTGTACGTACAGTTTTGAATGCGAGAGTGATAGGATTGCAACTTTTGCTGCTAAACAAAGTTAAACGAAGTAATATGAAACTAAATCATCTATTTGTTAACCAATTTGAAGGAACTAATGAAACAACTTGAAGTTTTCTTTAACCGAGGACTTGTGTTAGTTGTACGTATGGTTTTGAATACTTGATTGATAGGATTGTACCTTTTGGTGCTAAACAAAGTTGAACGAAGTAATATGACACTAAATCATCTATTTGTTTACCAATTTGAAGGAAATAATGAAGCAACTAGAAGTGCTCTTTAAACGAGGACTTGTGGGAGTTGTACGTACGGTTTTGAATGCAAGAGTGATAGGATTGCACCTTTTGGTGCTAAACATAGTTGAACGAAGTAATATGACACTAAATCATCTATTTGTTTACCAATTTGAAGGAAATAATGAAGAAACTAGAAGTGCTCTTTAACCGAGGACTTGTGTTAGTTGTACATAGGGTTTTGAATGCTTGAGTGATAGGATTGCACCTTTTGGTGCTAAACAAAGTTGAACGAAGTAATATGACACTAAATCATCTATTTGTTTACCAATTTGATGGAAATAATGAAGCAACTAGAAGTGCTCTTTAACCGAGGACTTGTGTGAGTTGTACGTACGGTTTTGAATGCGAGAGTGATAGGATTGCACCTTTTGGTGCTAAACAAAGTTGAACGAAGTAATATGACACTAAATCATCTATTTGTTTACCAATTTGAAGGAAATAATGAAGCAACTAGAAGTGCTCTTTAACCGAGGACTTGTGTGAGTTGTATGTACGGTTTTGAATGCGAGAGTGATAGGATTGCACCTTTTGATGCTAAACCAAGTTGAACGAAGTAATATGACACTAAATCATCTATCTGTTTACCAATTTGAAGGGAGGAATGAAACAACTAAACGCTTTCCTTAACAGAGGACTTGTGTGAGTTGAACGTACGGTTTTGAATGCGAGAGTGATAGGATTGCAACTTTTCCTGCTAAACAAAGTTAAACGAAGTAATATGAAACTAAATCATCTATTTGTTAACCAATTTGAAGGAACTAATGAAACAACTTGAAGTTTTCTTTAACCGAGGACTTGTGTTAGTTGTTCGTATGGTTTTGAATGCTTGAGTGATAGGATTGCACCTTTTGGTGCTAAACAAAGTTGAACGAAGTAATATGACACTAAATTATCTATTTGTTTACCAATTTGAAGGAAATTATGAAGCAACTAGAAGTGCTCTTTAACCGAGGACTTGTGCGAGTTTTTACGTACGGTTTTGAATGCTTGAGTGATAGGATTGCACCTTTTGGTGCTAAACAAAGTTGAACGAAGTAATATGACACTAAATCATCTATTTGTTTACCAATTTGAAGGAAATAATGAAGCAATAGAAGTGTTAGTTGTATGTACGGTTTTGAATGCGAGAGTGATAGAATTGCACCTTTTGATGCTAAACAAAGTTGAACGAAGTAATATGACATTAAATCATCTATCTGTTTACCAATTTGAAGGGAGGAATGAAACAACTAAACGCTTTCCTTAACAGAGGACTTGTGTGAGTTGTACGTACGGTTTTGAATGCGAGAGTGATAGGATTGCACCTTTTGGTGCTAAACAAAGTTGAACGAAGTAATATGACACTAAATCATCTATTTGTTTACCAATTTGAAGGAAATAATGAAGCAACTAGAAGTGCTCTTTAACCGAGGACTTGTGTGAGTTGTACGTACGGTTTTGAATGCGAGACTGATAGGATTGCACCTTTTGGTGCCAAACAATGTTGAACGAAGTAATATGACACTAAATCATCTATTTGTTTACCAATTTGAAGGAAATAATGAAGCAACTGGAAGTGCTCTTTAACCGAGGACTTGTGTGAGTTGTACGTACGGTTTTGAATGCGAGAGTGATAGGATTGCACCTTTTGGTGCTAAACAAAGTTGAACGAAGTAATATGACACTAAATCATCTATTTGTTTACCAATTTGAAGGAAATAATGAAGCAACTAGAAGTGCTCTTTAACCGAGGACTTGTGTGAGTTGTACATACGGTTTTGAATGCGAGAGTGATAGGATTGCACCTTTTCATGCTAAACCAAGTTGAACGAAGTAATATGACACTAAATCATCTATCTGTTTACCAATTTGAAGGGAGGAATGAAAAAACTAAACGCTTTCCTTAACAGAGGACTTGTGTGAGTTGTACGTACGGTTTTGAATGCGAGAGTGATAGGATTGCACCTTTTGGTGCTAAACAAAGTTGAACGAAGTAATATGACACTAAATCATCTATTTGTTTACCAATTTGAAGGAAATAATGAAGCAACTAGAAGTGCTCTTTAACCGAGGACTTGTGTGAGTTGTACGTGCGGTTTTGAATGCGAGAGTGATAGGATTGCACCTTTTGATGCTAAACGAAGGTTAACAAAGTAATATGACACTAAATCATCTATTTGTTTACCAATTTGAAGGGAGGAATGAAACAACTAAACGCTTTCCTTAACCGAGGACTTGTGTGAGTTGTACGTATGGTTTTGAATGCTTGAGTGATAGGATTGCGCCTTTTGGTGCTAAACAAAGTTGAACGAAGTAATATGACACTAAATCATCTATTTGTTTACCAATTTGAAGGAAATAATGAAGCAACTAGATGTGCTCTTTAACCGAGGACTTGTGTGAGTTGTACGTACGGTTTTGAATGCGAGAGTGATAGGATTGCACCTTTTGATGCTAAACCAAGTTGAACGAAGTAATATGACACTAAATCATCTATTTGTTTACCAATTTGAAGGGAGGAATGAAACAACCAAACGCTTTCCATAACCGAGGACTTGTGTGAGTTGTACGTACGGTTTTGAATGCGAGAGTGATAGGATTGCAACTTTTGCGGCTAAACAAAGTTAAACGAAGTGATATGAAACTAAATCATCTATTTTGTTAACCAATTTGAAGGAACTAATGAAACAACTTGAAGTTTTCTTTAACCGAGGACTTGTGTGAGTTGTACGTACGGTTTTGAATGCGAGAGTGATAGGATTGCACCTTTTGGTGCTAAAAAAAGTTTAACGAGGTAATATGACACTAAATCATCTATTTGTTTACCAATTTGAAGGAAATAATGAAGCAACTAGAAGTGCTCTTTAACCGAGGACTTGTGTGAGTTGTACGTACGGTTTTGAATGCGAGAGTGATAGGATTGCACCTTTTGATGCTAAACCAAGTTGAACGAAGTAATATGACACTAAATCATCTATCTGTTTACCAATTTGAAGGGAGGAATGAAGCAACTAGAAGTGCTCTTTAACCGAGGACTTGTGTGAGTTGTACGTACGGTTTTGAATGCGAGAGTGATAGGATTGCACCTTTTGGTGCTAAACATAGTTGAACGAAGTAATATGACACTAAATCATCTATCTGTTTACCAATTTGAAGGGCGGAATGAAGCAACTAGAAGTGCTCTTTAACCGAGGACTTGTGTTAGTTGTACGTATGGTTTTGAATGCTTGAGTGATAGGATTGCACCTTTTGGTGCTAAACAAAGTTGAACGAAGTAATATGACACTAAATCATCTATTTGTTTACCAATTTGAAGGAAATAATGAAGCAACTAGAAGTGCTCTTTAACCGAGGACTTGTGTGAGTTGTACGTACGGTTTTGAATGCGAGAGTGATAGGATTGCACCTTTTGGTGCTAAACAAAGTTGGACGAAGTAATATGACACTAAATCATCTATTTGTTTACCAATTTGAAGGCAATAATGAAGCAACTAGAAGTGCTCTTTAACCGAGGACTTGTGTGAGTTGTACGTACGGTTTTGAATGCGAGAGTGATAGGATTGCACCTTTTGATGCTAAACCAAGTTGAACGAAGTAATATGACACTAAATCATCTATCTGTTTACCAATTTGAAGGGAGGAATGAAACAACTAAACGCTTTCCTTAACAGAGGACTTGTGTGAGTTGAACGTACGGTTTTGAATGCGAGAGTGATAGGATTGCAACTTTTGCTGCTAAACAAAGTTAAACGAAGTAATATGAAACTAAATCATCTATTTGTTAACCAATTTGAAGGAACTAATGAAACAACTTGAAGTTTTCTTTAACCGAGGACTTGTGTTAGTTGTTCGTATGGTTTTGAATGCTTGAGTGATAGGATTGCACCTTTTGGTGCTAAACAAAGTTGAACGAAGTAATATGACACTAAATTATCTATTTGTTTACCAATTTGAAGGAAATTACGAAGCAACTAGAAGTGCTCTTTAACCGAGGACTTGTGTGAGTTTTTACGTACGGTTTTGAATGTTTGAGTGATAGGATTGAACCTTTTGGTGCTAAACAAAGTTGAACGAAGTAATATGACACTAAATCATCTATTTGTTTACCAATTTGAAGGAAATAATGAAGCAACTAGAAGTGCTCTTTAACCGAGGACTTGTGTGAGTTGTACGTACGGTTTTGAATGCGAGAGTGATAGGATTGCACCTTTTGATGCTAAACAATGTTGAACGAAGTAATATGACATTAAATCATCTATCTGTTTACCAATTTGAAGGGAGGAATGAAACAACTAAACGCTTTCCTTAACAGAGGACTTGTGTGAGTTGTACGTACGGTTTTGAATGCGAGAGTGATAGGATTGCACCTTTTGGTGCTAAAAAAAGTTGAACGAAGTAATATGATACTAAATCATCTATTTGTTTACCAAGTTGAAGGAAATAATGAAGCAACTAGAAGTGCTCTTTAACCGAGGACTTGTGTGAGTTGTACGTACAGTTTTGAATGCGAGAGTGATAGGATTGCACCTTTTGATGCTAAACCAAGTTGAACGAAGTAATATGACACTAAATCATCTATCTGTTTACCAATTTGAAGGGAGGAATGAAACAACTAAACGCTTTCCTTAACAGAGGACTTGTGTGAGTTGTACGTACGGTTTTGAATGCGATAGCGATAGGATTGCACCTATTGGTGCTAAACAAAGTTGAACGAAGTAATATGACACTAAATCATCTATTTGTTTACCAATTTGAAGGGAGGAATGAAACAACTAAACGTTTTCCTTAACCGAGAACTTGTGTGAGTTGTACGTACAGTTTTGAATGCGAGAGTGATAGGATTACAAATTTTGCTGCTAAACAAAGTTAAACGAAGTAATATGAAACTAAATCATCTATTTGTTAACCAGTTTGAAGGAACTAATGAAACAACTTGAAGTTTTCTTTAACCGAGGACTTGTGTTAGTTGTACGTATGGTTTTTAATACTTGATTGATAGGATTGCACCTTTTGGTGCTAAACAAAGTTAAACGAAGTAATATGACACTAAATCATCTATTTGTTTACCAATTTGAAGGAAATAATGAAGCAACTAGAAGTGCTCTTTAACCGAGAACTTGTGTGAGTTGTACGTACAGTTTTGAATGCGAGAGTGATAGGATTACAACTTTTGCTGCTAAACAAAGTTAAACGAAGTAATATGAAACTAAATCATCTATTTGTTAACCAGTTTGAAGGAACTAATGAAACAACTTGAAGTTTTCTTTAACCGAGGACTTGTGTTAGTTGTACGTATGGTTTTGAATACTTGATTGATAGGATTGCACCTTTTGGTGCTAAACAAAGTTAAACGAAGTAATATGACACTAAATCATCTATTTGTTTACCAATTTGAAGGAAATAATGAAGCAACTAGAAGTGCTCTTTAAACGACGACTTGTGGGAGTTGTACGTACGGTTTTGAATGCGAGAGTTATAGGATTACACCTTTTGGTGCTAAACATAGTTGAACGAAGTAATATGACACTAAATCATCTATTTGTTTACCAATTTGAAGGAAATAATGAAGAAACTAGAAGTGCTCTTTAACCGAGGACTTGTGTTATTTGTACGTAGGGTTTTGAATGCTTGAGTGATAGGATTGCACCTTTTGGTGCTAAACAAAGTTGAACGAAGTAATATGACACTAAATCATCTATTTGTTTACCAATTTGAAGGAAATAATGAAGCAACTAGAAGTGCTCTTTAACCGAGGACTTGTGTGAGTTGGACGTACGGTTTTGAATGCGAGAGTGATAGGATTGCACCTTTTGATGCTAAACCAAGTTGAACGAAGTAATATGACACTAAATCATCTATCTGTTTACCAATTTGAAGGGAGGAATGAAACAACTAAACGCTTTTCTTAACAGAGGACTTGTGTGAGTTGAACGTACGGTTTTGAATGCGAGAGTGATAGGATTGCAACTTTTGCTGCTAAACAAAGTTAAACGAAGTAATATGAAACTAAATCATCTATTTGTTAGCCAATTTGAAGGAACTAATGAAACAACTTAAAGTTTTCTTTAACCGAGGACTTGTGTTAGTTGTTCGTATGGTTTTGAATGCTTGAGTGATAGGATTGCACCTTTTGGTGCTAAACAAAGTTGAACGAAGTAATATGACCCTAATTATCTATTTGTTTACCAATTTGAAGGAAATTATGAAGCAACTAGAAGTGCTCTTTAACCGAGGACTTGTGTGAGTTTTTACGTACGGTTTTGAATGCTTGAGTGATAGGATTGCACCTTTTGGTGCTAAACAAAGTTGAACGAAGTAATATGACACTAAATCATCTATTTGTTTTCCAATTTGAAGGAAATAATGAAGCAACTAGAAGTGCTCTTTAATCGAGGACTTGTGTTAGTTGTATGTACGGTTTTCAATGCGAGAGTGATAGAATTGCACCTTTTGATGCTAAACAAAGTTGAACGAAGTAATATGACATTAAATCATCTATCTGTTTACCAATTTGAAGGGAGGAATGAAACAACTAAACGCTTTCCTTAACAGAGGACTCGTGTGAGTTGTACGTACGGTTTTGAATGCGAGAGTGATAGGATTGCACCTTTTGGTGCTAAACAAAGTTGAACGAAGTAATATGACACTAAATCATCTATTTGTTTACCAATTTGAAGGAAATAATGAAGCAACTAGAAGTGCTCTTTAACCGAGGACTTGTGTGAGTTGTACGTACGGTTTTGAATGCGAGAGTGATAGGATTGCACCTTTTGATGCTAAACCAAGTTGAACGAAGTAATATGACACTAAATCATCTATCTGTTTACCAATTTGAAGGGAGGAATGAAACAACTAAACGCTTTCCTTAACAGAGGACTTGTGTGAGTTGTACGTACGGTTATGAATGCGAGAGTGATAGGATTGCACCTTTTGGTGCTAAACAAAGTTGAACGAAGTAATATGACACTAAATCATCTATTTGTTTACCAATTTGAAGGGAGGAATAAAACAACTAAACGCTTTCCTTAACCGAGGACTTGTGTGAGTTGTACGTACAGTTTTGAATGCGAGAGTGATAGGATTGCAACTTTTGCTGCTAAACAAAGTTAAACGAAGTAATATGAAACTAAAACATCTATTTGTTAACCAATTTGAAGGAACTAATGAAACAACTTGAAGTTTTCTTTAACCGAGGACTTGTGTTAGTTGTACGTATGGTTTTGAATGCTTGAGTGATAGGATTGCACCTTTTGGTGCTAAACAAAGTTGAACGAAGTAATATGACACTAAATCATCTATTTGTTTACCAATTTAAAGGAAATAATGAAGCAACTAGAAGTGCTCTTTAACCGAGGACTTGTGTGAGTTGTACGTACGGTTTTGAATGAGAAAGTGATAGGATTGCACCCTTTGGTGCTAAACAAAGTTAAACGCAGTAATATGAAACTAAATCATCTATTTGTTTACCAATTTGAAGGAAATAATGAAACAACTTGAAGTTTTCTTTAACCGAGGACTTGTGTTAGTTGTACGTATGTTTTTGAATGCTTGAGTGATAGGATTGCACCTTTTGGGGCTAAACAAAGTTGAACGAAGTAATATGACACTAAATCATCTATTTGTTTACCAATTTGAAGGAAATAATGAAGCAACTAGAAGTGCTCTTTAACCGAGGACTTGTGTGAGTTGTACGTACGGTTATGAATGCGAGAGTGATAGGATTGCACCTTTTGGTGCTAAACATAGTTGAACGAAGTAATATGACACTAAATCATCCATCTGTTTACCAATTTGAAGGGAGGAATGAAGCAACTAGAAGTGCTCTTTAACCGAGGACTTGTGTTAGTTGTACGTATGGTTTTGAATGCTTGAGTGATAGGATTGCACCTTTTGGTGCTAAACAAAGTTGAACGAAGTAATATGACACTAAATCATCTATTTGTTTACCAATTTGAAGGAAATAATGAAGCAACTAGAAATGCTCTATAACCGACGACTTGTGTGAGTTGTATGTACGGTTTTGAATGCGAGAGTGATAGGATTGCACCTTTTGGTGCTAAACAATGTTGAACGAAGTAATATGACACTAAATCATCTATTTGTTTACCAATTTGAAGGAAATAATGAAGCTACTAGAAGTGCTCTTTAACCGAGGACTTGTGTGAGTTGTACATACGGTTTTGAATGCGAGAGTGATAGGATTGCACCTTTTGATGCTAAACCAAGTTGAACGAAGTAATATGACACTAAATCATCTATCTGTTTACCAATTTGAAGGGAGGAATGAAACAACTAAACGCTTTCCTTAACAGAGGACTTGTGTGAGTTGTACGTACGGTTTTGAATGCTTGAGTGATAGGATTGCACCTTTTGGTGCTAAACAAAGTTGAACGAAGTAATATGACACTAAATCATCTATTTGTTTACCAATTTGAAGGAAATAATGAAGCAACTAGAAGTGCTCTTTAACCGAGGACTTGTGTGAGTTGTACGTACGGTTTTGAATGCGAGAGTGATAGGATTGCACCTTTTGATGCTAAACGAAGTTGAACAAAGTAATATGACACTAAATCATCTATTTGTTTACCAATTTGAAGGGAGGAATGAAACAACTAAACGCTTTCCTTAACCGAGGACTTGTGTGAGTTGTACGTATGGTTTTGAATGCTTGAGTGATAGGATTGCACCTTTTGGTGCTAAACAAAGTTGAACGAAGTAATATGACACTAAATCATCTATTTGTTTACCAATTTGAAGGAAATAATGAAGCAACTAGAAGTGCTCTTTAACTGAGGACTTGTGTGAGTTGTACGTACGGTTTTGAATGCGAGAGGGATAGGATTGCACCTTTTGGTGCTAAACAAAGTTGAACGAAGTAATATGACACTAAATCATCTATTTGTTTACCAATTTGAAGGAAATAATGAAGCAACTAGAAGTGCTCTTTAACCGAGGACTTGTGTGAGTTGTACGTACGGTTTTGAATGCGAGAGTGATAGGATTGTTCCTTTTGATGCTAAACCAAGTTGAACGAAGTAATATGACACTAAATCATCTATTTGTTTACCAATTTGAAGGGAGGAATGAAACAACCAAACTCTTTCCTTAACCGAGGACTTGTGTGAGTTGTACGTACAGTTTTGATTGCGAGAGTGATAGGATTGCAACTTTTGCGGCTAAACAAAGTTAAACGAAGTAATATGAAACTAAATCATTTATTTGTTAACCAATTTGAAGGAACTAATGAAACAACTTGAAGTTTTCTTTAACCGAGGACTTGTTTTAGTTGTTCGTATGGTTTTGAATGCTTGAGTGATAGGATTGCACCTTTTGGCGCTAAACAAAGTTCAACGAAGTAATATGACACTAAATCATCGATTTGTTTACCAATTTGAAGGAAATTATGAAGCAACTAGAAGTGCTCTTTAACCGAGGACTTGTGTGAGTTTTTACGTACGGTTTTGAATGTGAGAGTGATAGGCTATGATTGCACCTTTTGGTGCTAAACAAAGTTGAACGAAGTAATATTACACTAAATCATCTATTTGTTTACCAATTTGAAGGAAATAATGAAGCAACTAGAAGTGCTCTTTAAACGACGACTTGTGGGAGTTGTACGTACGGTTTTGAATGCGAGAGTTATAGGATTACACCTTTTGGTGCTAAACATAGTTGAACGAAGTAATATGACACTAAATCATCTATTTGTTTACCAATTTGAAGGAAATAATGAAGAAACTAGAAGTGCTCTTTAACCGAGGACTTGTGTTATTTGTACGTAGGGTTTTGAATGCTTGAGTGATAGGATTGCACCTTTTGGTGCTAAACAAAGTTGAACGAAGTAATATGACACTAAATCATCTATTTGTTTACCAATTTGAAGGAAATAATGAAGCAACTAGAAGTGCTCTTTAACCGAGGACTTGTGTGAGTTGTACGTACAGTTTTGAATGCGAGAGTGATAGGATTGCACCTTTTGATGCTAAACCAAGTTTAACGAAGTAATATTACATTAAATCATCTATCTGTATACCAATTTGAAGGGAGGAATGAAACAACTAAACGCTTTCCTTAACAGAGGACTTGTGTGAGTTGTACGTACGGTTTTGAATGCGAGAGTGATAGGATTGCACCTTTTGGTGCTAAACAAAGTTGAACGAAGTAATATGATACTAAATCATCTATTTGTTTACCAATTTGAAGGAAATAATGAAGCAACTAGAAGTGCTCTTTAACCGAGGACTTGTGTGAGTTGTACGTACAGTTTTGAATGCGAGAGTGATAGGATTGCACCTTTTGATGCTAAACCAAGTTTAACGAAGTAATATGACACTAAATCATCTATCTGTTTACCAATTTGAAGGGAAAAATCAAATAACTAAACGCTTTCCTTAACAGAGGACTTGTGTGAGTTGTACGTACGGTTTTGAATGCGATAGCGATAGGATTGCACCTATTGGTGCTAAACAAAGTTGAACGAAGTAATATGACACTAAATCATCTATTTGTTTACCAATTTGAAGGGAGGAATGAAACAACTAAACGTTTTCCTTAACCGAGGACTTGTGTGAGTTGTACGTACAATTTCGAATGCGAGAGTGATAGGATTGCAACTTTTGCTGCTAAACAAAGTTAAACGAAGTAATATGAAACTAAATCATCTATTTGTTAACCAATTTGAAGGAACTAATGAAACAACTTTAAGTTTTCCTTAACCGAGGACTTATGTTAGTTGTACATATGGTTTTGAATGCTTGATTGATAGGATTGCACCTTTTGGTGCTAAACAAAGTTGAACGAAGTAATATGACACTAAATCATCTATTTGTTTACTAATTTGAAGGAAATAATGAAGCAACTAGAAGTGCTCTTTAACCGAGGACTTGTGTGAGTTGTACGTACGGTTTTGAATGCGAGAGTGATAGGATTGCACCTTTTGTGCTAAACAAAGTTGAACGAAGTAATATGACACTAAATCATATATTTGTTTACCAATTTGAAGGAAATAATGAAGCAACTAGAAGTGCTCTTTAACCGAGGACTTGTGTGAGTTGTACGTACGGTTTTGAATGCGAGAGTGATAGGATTGCACCTTTTGATGCTAAATCAAGTTGAACGAAGTAATATGACACTAAATCATCTATCTGTTTACCAATTTGAAGGGAGGAATGAAACAACTAAACGCTTTCCTTAACAGAGGACTTGTGTGAGTTGTACGTACGGTTATGAATGCGAGAGTGATAGGATTGCACCTTTTGGTGCTAAACAAAGTTGAACGAAGTAATATGACACTAAATCATCTATTTGTTTACCAATTTGAAGGGAGGAATGAAACAACTAAACGCTTTCCTTAACTGAGGACTTGTGTGAGTTGTACGTACAGTTTTGAATGCGAGAGTGATAGGATTGCAACTTTTGCTGCTAAACAAAGTTAAACGAAGTAATATGAAACTAAAACATCTATTTGTTAACCAATTTGAAGGAACTAATGAAACAACTTGAAGTTTTCTTTAACCGAGGACTTGTGTTAGTTGTACGTATGGTTTTGAATGCTTGAGTGATAGGATTGCACCTTTTGGTGCTAAACAAAGTTGAACGAAGTAATATGACACTAAATCATCTATTTGTTTACCAATTTGAAGGAAATAATGAAGCAACTAGAAGTGCTCTTTAACCGAGGACTTGTGTGAGTTGTACGTACGGTTTTGAATGCGAGAGTGATAGGATTGCACCTTTTGGTGCTAAACAAAGTTAAACGAAGTAATATGAAACTAAATCATCTATTTGTTTACCAATTTGAAGGAAATAATGAAACAACTTGAAGTTTTCTTTAACCGAGGACTTGTGTTAGTTGTACGTATGGTTTTGAATGCTTGAGTGATAGGATTGCACCTTTTGGTGCAAAACAAAGTTGAACGAAATAATATGACACTAAATCATCTATTTGTTTACCAATTTGAAGGAAATAATGAAGCAACTAGAAGTGCTCTTTAACCGAGGACTTGTGTGAGTTGTACGTACGGTTTTGAATGCGAGAGTGAGAGGATTGCACCTTTTGGTGCTAAACATAGTTGAATGAAGTAATATGACACTAAATCATCTATCTGTTTACCAATTTGAAGGGAGGAATGAAGCAACTAGAAGTGCTCTTTAACCGAGGACTTGTGTTAGTTGTACGTATGGTTTTGAATGCTTGAGTGATAGGATTGCAGCTTTTGGTGCTAAACAAAGTTGAACGAAGTAATATGACACTAAATCATCTATTTGTTTACCAATTTGAAGGAAATAATGAAGCAACTAGAAGTGCTCTTTAACCGAGGACTTGTGTGAGTTGTACGTACGGTTTTGAATGCGAGAGTGATAGGATTGCACTTTTTGGTGCTAAACAAAGTTGAACGAAGTAATATGACACTAAATCATCTATTTGTTTACCAATTTGATGGAAATAATGAAGCAACTAGAAGTGCTCTTTAACCGAGAACTTGTGTGAGTTGTACGTACGGTTTTTAATGCGAGAGTGATAGGATTGCACCTTTTGGTGCTAAACAAAGTTGAACGAATTAATATGACACTAAATCATCTATTTGTTTACCAATTTGAAGGAAATAATGAAGCAACTAGAAGTGCTCTTTAACCGAGGACTTGTGTGAGTTGGACGTACGGTTTTGAATGCGAGAGTGATAGGATTGCACCTTTTGATGCTAAACCAAGTTGAACGAAGTAATATGACACTAAATCATCTATCTGTTTACCAATTTGAAGGGAGGAATGAAACAACTAAACGCTTTTCTTAACAGAGGACTTGTGTGAGTTGTACGTACGGTTTTGAATGCGAGAGTGATAGGATTGCACCTTTTGGTGCTAAACAAAGTTGAACGAAGTAATATGACACTAAATCATCTATTTGTTTACCAATTTGAAGGCAATAATGAAGCAACTAGAAGTGCTCTTTAACCGAGGACTTGTGTGAGTTGGACGTACGGTTTTGAATGCGAGAGTGATAGGATTGCACCTTTTGATGCTAAACCAAGTTGAACGAAGTAATATGAAACTAAATCATCTATCTGTTTACCAATTTGAGGGGAGGAATGAAACAACTAAACGCTTTTCTTAACAGAGGACTTGTGTGAGTTGAACGTACGGTTTTGAATGCGAGAGTGATAGGATTGCAACTTTTGCTGCTAAACAAAGTTAAACGAAGTAATATGAAACTAAATCATCTATTTGTTAACCAATTTGAAGGAACTAATGAAACAACTTGAAGTTTTCTTTAACCGAGGACTTGTGTTAGTTGTTCGTATGGTTTTGAATGCTTGAGTGATAGGATTGCACCTTTTGGTGCTAAACAAAGTTGAACGAAGTAATATGACACTAAATCATCTATTTGTTTACCAATTTGAAGGAAATAATGAAGCAACTAGAAGTGCTCTTTAACCGAGGACTTGTGTGAGTTGTAAGTACGGTTTTGAATGCGAGAGTGATAGGATTGCACCTTTTGATGCTAAACAAAGTTGAACGAAGTAATATGACATTAAATCATCTATCTGTTTCCCAATTTGAAGGGAGGAATGAAACAACTAAACGCTTTCCTTAACAGAGGACTTGTGTGAGTTGTACGTACGGTTTTGAATGCGAGAGTGATAGGATTGCACCTTTTGGTGCTAAAAAAAGTTGAACGAAGTAATATGATACTAAATCATCTATTTGTTTATCAAGTTGAAGGAAATAATGAAGCAACTAGAAGTGCTCTTTAACCGAGGACTTGTGTGAGTTGTACGTACAGTTTTGAATGCGAGAGTGATAGGATTGCACCTTTTGATGCTAAACCAAGTTGAACGAAGTAATATGACACTAAATCATCTATCTGTTTACCAATTTGAGGGGAGGAATGAAACAACTAAACGCTTTCCTTAACAGAGGACATGTGTGAGTTGTACGTACGGTTTTGAATGCGATAGCGATAGGATTGCACCTATTGGTGCTAAACAAAGTTGAACGAAGTAATATGACACTAAATCATCTATTTGTTTACCAATTTGAAGGGAGGAATGAAACAACTAAACGTTTTCGTTAACCCAGGACTTGTGTGAGTTGTGCGTACGGTTTTGAATGCGAGAATGATAGGATTGCACCTTTTGGTGCTAAACAAAGTTGAACGAAGTAATATGAAACTAAATCATCTATTTGTTTACCAATTTGAAGGAAATAATGAAGCAACTAGAAGTGCTCTTTAACCGAGGACTTGTGTGAGTTGTAAGTACGGTTTTGAATGCGAGAGTGATAGGATTGCACCTTTTGATGCTAAACAAAGTTGAACGAAGTAATATGACATTAAATCATCTATCTGTTTACCAATTTGAAGGGAGGAATGAAACAACTAAACGCTTTCCTTAACAGAGGACTTGTGTGAGTTGTACGTACGGTTTTGAATGCGAGAGTGATAGGATTGCACCTTTTGGTGCTAAAAAAAGTTGAACGAAGTAATATGATACTAAATCATCTATTTGTTTACCAAGTTGAAGGAAATAATGAAGCAACTAGAAGTGCTCTTTAACCGAGGACTTGTGTGAGTTGTACGTACAGTTTTGAATGCGAGAGTGATAGGATTGCACCTTTTGATGCTAAACCAAGTTGAACGAAGTAATATGACACTAAATCATCTATCTGTTTACCAATTTGAAGGGAGGAATGAAACAACTAAACGCTTTCCTTAACAGAGGACTTGTGTGAGTTGTACGTACGGTTTTGAATGCGATAGCGATAGGATTGCACCTATTGGTGCTAAACAAAGTTGAACGAAGTAATATGACACTAAATCATCTATTTGTTTACCAATTTGAAGGGAGGAATGAAACAACTAAACGTTTTCCTTAACCGAGGACTTGTGTGAGTTGTACGTACAGTTTTGAATGCGAGAGTGATAGGATTGCAACTTTTGCTGCTAAACAAAGTTAAACGAAGTAATATGAAACTAAATCATCTATTTGTTAACCAGTTTGAAGGAACTAATGAAACAACTTGAAGTTTTCTTTAACCGAGGACTTGTGTTAGTTGTACGTATGGTTTTGAATACTTGATTGATAGGATTACACCTTTTGGTGCTAAACAAAGTTAAACGAAGTAATATGACACTAAATCATCTATTTGTTTTCCAATTTGAAGGAAATAATGAAGCAACTAGAAGTGCTCTTTAAAGGAGGACTTGTGGGAGTTGTACGTACGGTTTTGTTTGCGAGAGTGATAGGATTACACCTTTTGGTACTAAACATAGTTGAACGAAGTAATATGACACTAAATCATCTATTTGTTTACCAATTTGAAGGAAATAATGAAGAAACTAGAAGTGCTCTTTAACCGAGGACTTGTGTTAGTTGTACGTAGGGTTTTGAATGCTTGAGTGATAGGATTGCACCTTTTGGTGCTAAACAAAGTTGAACGAAGTAATATGACACTAAATCATCTATTTGTTTACCAATTTGATGGAAATAATGAAGCAACTAGAAGTGCTCTTTAACCGAGAACTTGTGTGAGTTGTACGTACGGTTTTGAATGCGAGAGTGATAGGATTGCACCTTTTGGTGCTAAACAAAGTTGAACGAAGTAATATGACACTAAATCATCTATTTGTTTACCAATTTGAAGGAAATAATGAACCAACTAGAAGTGCTCTTTAACCGAGGACTTGTGTGAGTTGGACGTACGGTTTTGAATGCGAGAGTGATAGGATTGCACCTTTTGATGCTAAACCAAGTTGAACGAAGTAATATGACACTAAACCATCTATCTGTTTACCAATTTGAAGGGAGGAATGAAACAACTAAACGCTTTTCTTAACAGAGGACTTGTGTGAGTTGAACGTACGGTTTTGAATGCGAGAGTGATAGGATTGCAACTTTTGCTGCTAAACAAAGTTAAACGAAGTAATATGAAACTAAATCATCTATTTGTTTACCAATTTGAAGGAACTAATGAAACAACTTGAAGTTTTCTTTAACCGAGGACTTGTGTTAGTTGTTCGTATGGTTTTGAATGCTTGAGTGATAGGATTGCACCTTTTGGTGCTAAACAAAGTTGAACGAAGTAATATGACACTAAATTATCTATTTGTTTACCAATTTGAAGGAAATTATGAAGCAACTAGAAGTGCTCTTTAACCGAGGACTTGTGTGAGTTTTTACGTACGGTTTTGAATGCTTGAGTGATAGGATTGCACCTTTTGGTGCTAAACAAAGTTGAACGAAGTAATATGACACTAAATCATCTATTTGTTTACCAATTTGAAGGAAATAATGAAGCAACTAGAAGTGCTCTTTAACCGAGGACTTGTGTGAGTTGTAAGTACGGTTTTGAATGCGAGAGTGATAGGATTGCACCTTTTGATGCTAAACAAAGTTGAACGAAGTAATATGACACTAAATCATCTATCTGTTTACCAATTTGAAGGGAGGAATGAAACAACTAAACGCTTTCCTTAACAGAGGACTTGTGTGAGTTGTACGTACGGTTTTGAATGCGAGAGTGATAGGATTGCACCTTTTGGTGCTAAAAAAAGTTGAACGAAGTAATATGATACTAAATCATCTATTTGTTTACCAATTTGAAGGAAATAATGAAGCAACTAGAAGTGCTCTTTAACCGAGGACTTGTGTGAGTTGTACGTACAGTTTTGAATGCGAGAGTGATAGGATTGCACCTTTTGATGCTAAACCAAGTTGAACGAAGTAATATGACACTAAATCATCTATCTGTTTACCAATTTGAAGGGAGGAATGAAACAACTAAACGCTTTCCTTAACAGAGGACTTGTGTGAGTTGTACGTACGGTTTTGAATGCGATAGCGATAGGATTGCACCTATTGGTGCTAAACAAAGTTGAACGAAGTAATATGACACTAAATCATCTATTTGTTTACCAATTTGAAGGGAGGAATGAAACAACTAAACGTTTTCCTTAACCCAGGACTTGTGTGAGTTGTACGTACAGTTTTGAATGCGAGAGTGATAGGATTGCAACTTTTGCTGCTAAACAAAGTTAAACGAAGTAATATGAAACTAAATCATCTATTTGTTAACCAGTTTGAAGGAACTAATGAAACAACTTGAAGTTTTCTTTAACCGAGGACTTGTGTTAGTTGTACGTATGGTTTTGAATACTTGATTGATAGGATTACACCTTTTGGTGCTAAACAAAGTTAAACGAAGTAATATGACACTAAATCATCTATTTGTTTTCCAATTTGAAGGAAATAATGAAGCAACTAGAAGTGCTCTTTAAAGGAGGACTTGTGGGAGTTGTACGTACGGTTTTGTTTGCGAGAGTGATAGGATTACACCTTTTGGTGCTAAACATAGTTGAACGAAGTAATATGACACTAAATCATCTATTTGTTTACCAATTTGAAGGAAATAATGAAGAAACTAGAAGTGCTCTTTAACCGAGGACTTGTGTTAGTTGTACGTGAATGCTTGAGTGATAGGATTGCACCTTTTGGTGCTAAACAAAGTTGAACGAAGTAATATGACACTAAATCATCTATTTGTTTACCAATTTGATGGAAATAATGAAGCAACTAGAAGTGCTCTTTAACCGAGAACTTGTGTGAGTTGTACGTACGGTTTTGAATGCGAGAGTGATAGGATTGCACCTTTTGGTGCTAAACAAAGTTGAACGAAGTAATATGACACTAAATCATCTATTTGTTTACCAATTTGAAGGAAATAATGAAGCAACTAGAAGTGCTCTTTAACCGAGGACTTGTGTGAGTTGGACGTACGGTTTTGAATGCGAGAGTGATAGGATTGCACCTTTTGATGCTAAACCAAGTTGAACGAAGTAATATGACACTAAACCATCTATCTGTTTACCAATTTGAAGGGAGGAATGAAACAACTAAACGCTTTTCTTAACAGAGGACTTGTGTGAGTTGAACGTACGGTTTTGAATGCGAGAGTGATAGGATTGCAACTTTTGCTGCTAAACAAAGTTAAACGAAGTAATATGAAACTAAATCATCTATTTGTTTACCAATTTGAAGGAAATAATGAAACAACTTGAAGTTTTCTTTAACCGAGGACTTGTGTTAGTTGTTCGTATGGTTTTGAATGCTTGAGTGATAGGATTGCACCTTTTGGTGCTAAACAAAGTTGAACGAAGTAATATGACACTAAATTATCTATTTGTTTACCAATTTGAAGGAAATTATGAAGCAACTAGAAGTGCTCTTTAACCGAGGACTTGTGTGAGTTTTTACGTACGGTTTTGAATGCTTGAGTGATAGGATTGCACCTTTTGGTGCTAAACAAAGTTGAACGAAGTAATATGACACTAAATCATCTATTTGTTTACCAATTTGAAGGAAATAATGAAGCAACTAGAAGTGCTCTTTAATCGAGGACTTGTGTTAGTTGTATGTACGGTTTTCAATGCGAGAGTGATAGAATTGCACCTTTTGATGCTAAACAAAGTTGAACGAAGTAATATGACATTAAATCATCTATCTGTTTACCAATTTGAAGGGAGGAATGAAACAACTAAACGCTTTCCTTAACAGAGGACTCGTGTGAGTTGTACGTACGGTTTTGAATGCGAGAGTGATAGGATTGCACCTTTTGGTGCTAAACAAAGTTGAACGAAGTAATATGACACTAAATCATCTATTTGTTTACCAATTTGAAGGAAATAATGAAGCAACTAGAAGTGCTCTTTAACCGAGGACTTGTGTGAGTTGTACGTACGGTTTTGAATGCGAGAGTGATAGGATTGCACCTTTTGATGCTAAACCAAGTTGAACGAAGTAATATGACACTAAATCATCTATCTGTTTACCAATTTAAAGGGAGGAATGAAACGACTAAACGCTTTCCTTAACAGAGGACTCGTGTGAGTTGTACGTACGGTTATGAATGCGAGAGGGATAGGATTGCACCTTTTGGTGCTAAACAAAGTTGAACGAAGTAATATGACACTAAATCATCTATTTGTTTACCAATTTGAAGGGAGGAATGAAACAACTAAACGCTTTCCTTAACCGAGGACTTGTGTGAGTTGTACGTACAGTTTTGAATGCGAGAGTGATAGGATTGCAACTTTTGCTGCTAAACAAAGTTAAACGAAGTAATATGAAACTAAAACATCTATTTGTTAACCAATTTGAAGGAACTAATGAAACCACTTGAAGTTTTCTTTAACCGAGGACTTGTGTTAGTTGTACGTATGGTTTTGAATGCTTGAGTGATAGGATTGCACCTTTTGGTGCTAAACAAAGTTGAACGAAGTAATATGACACTAAATCATCTATTTGTTTACCAATTTGAAGGAAATAATGAAGCAACTAGAAGTGCTCTTTAACCGAGGACTTGTGTTAGTTGTACGTATGGTTTTGAATGCTTGAGTGATAGGATTGCACCTTTTGGTGCTAAACAAAGTTGAACGAAGTAATATGACACTAAATCATCTATTTGTTTACCAATTTGAAGGAAATAATGAAGCAACTACAAGTGCTCTTTAACCGAGGACTTGTGTGAGTTGTACGTACGGTTTTGAATGCGAGAGTGATAGGATTGCACCTTTTGTGCTAAACAAAGTTGAACGAAGTAATATGACACTAAATCATCTATTTGTTTACCAATTTGAAGGAAATAATGAAGCAACTAGAAGTGCTCTTTAACCGAGGACTTGTGTGAGTTGTACGTACGGTTTTGAATGCGAGAGTGATAGGATTGCACCTTTTGATGCTAAACAAAGTTGAACGAAGTAATATGACCTTAAATCATCTATCTGTTTACCAATTTGAAGGGAGGAATGAAACAACTAAACGCTTTCCTTAACAGAGAACTTGTGTGAGTTGTACGTACGGTTTTGAATGCGAGAGTGATAGGATTGCACCTTTTGGTGCTAAACAAAGTTGAACGAAGTAATATGATACTAAATCATCTATTTGTTTACCAAGTTGAAGGAAATAATGAAGCAACTAGAAGTTTTCTTTAACCGAGGACTTGTTTTAGTTGTTCGTATGGTTTTGAATGCTTGAGTGATAGGATTGCACCTTTTGGTGCTAAACAAAGTTGAACGAAGTAATATGACACTAAATCATCTATTTGTTTACCAATTTGAAGGAAATTATGAAGCAACTAGAAGTGCTCTTTAACCGAGGACTTGTGTGAGTTTTTACGTACGGTTTTGAATGTGAGAGTGATAGGCTATGATTGCACCTTTTGGTGCTAAACAAAGTTGAACGAAGTAATATTACACTAAATCATCTATTTGTTTACCAATTTGAAGGAAATAATGAAGCAACTAGAAGTGCTCTTTAACCGAGGACTTCTGTTAGTTGTACGTACGGTTTTGAATGCGAGAGTGATAGAATTGCACCTTTTGATGCTAAACAAAGTTGAACGAAGTAATATTACATTAAATCATCTATCTGTATACCAATTTGAAGGGAGGAATGAAACAACTAAACGCTTTCCTTAACAGAGGACTTGTGTGAGTTGTACGTACGGTTTTGAATGCGAGAGTGATAGGATTGCACCTTTTGGTGCTAAACAAAGTTGAACGAAGTAATATGATACTAAATCATCTATTTGTTTACCAATTTGAAGGAAATAATGAAGCAACTAGAAGTGCTCTTTAACCGAGGACTTGTGTGAGTTGTACGTACAGTTTTGAATGCGAGAGTGATAGGATTGCACCTTTTGATGCTAAACCAAGTTTAACGAAGTAATATGACACTAAATCATCTATCTGTTTACCAATTTGAAGGGTAAAATGAAATAACTAAACGCTTTCCTTAACAGAGGACTTGTGTGAGTTGTACGTACGGTTTTGAATGCGATAGCGATAGGATTGCACCTATTGGTGCTAAACAAAGTTGAACGAAGTAATATGACACTAAATCATCTATTTGTTTACCAATTTGAAGGGAGGAATGAAACAACTAAACGTTTTCCTTAACCGAGGACTTGTGTGAGTTGTACGTACAGTTTTGAATGCGAGAGTGATAGGATTGCAACTTTTGCTGCTAAACAAAGTTAAACGAAGTAATATGAAACTAAATCATCTATTTGTTAACCAATTTGAAGGAACTAATGAAACAACTTGAAGTTTTCCTTAACCGAGGACTTGTGTTAGTTGTACATATGGTTTTGAATGCTTGATTGATAGGATTGCACCTTTTGGTGCTAAACAAAGTTGAACGAAGTAATATGACACTAAATCATCTATTTGTTTACCAATTTGAAGGAAATTATGAAGCAACTAGAAGTGCTCTTTAACCGAGGACTTGTGTGAGTTGTACGTACGGTTTTGAATGCGAGAGTGATAGGATTGCACCTTTTGGTGCTAAACAAAGATAAACGAAGTAATATGAAACTAAATCATCTATTTTTTTACCAATTTGAAGGAAATAATTAAACAACTTGAAGTTTTCTTTAACCGAGGACTTGTGTTAGTTGTACGTATGGTTTTGAATGCTTGAGTGATAGGATTGCACCTTTTGGTGCAAAACAAAGTTGAACGAAGTAATATGACACTAAATCATCTATTTGTTGACCAATTTGAAGGAAATAATGAAGCAACTAGAAGTGCTCTTTAACCGAGGACTTGTGTGAGTTGTACGTACGGTTTTGAATGCGAGAGTGAGAGGATTGCACCTTTTGGTGCTAAACATAGTTGAATGAAGTAAAATGACACTAAATCATCTATCTGTTTACCAATTTGAAGGGAGGAATGAAGCAACTAGAAGTGCTCTTTAACCGAGGACTTGTGTTAGTTGTACGTATGGTTTTGAATGCTTGAGTGATAGGATTGCAGCTTTTGGTGCTAAACAAAGTTGAACGAAGTAATATGACACTAAATCATCTATTTGTTTACCAATTTGAAGGAAATAATGAAGCAACTAGAAGTGCTCTTTAACCGAGGACTTGTGTGAGTTGTACGTACGGTTTTGAATGCGAGAGTGATAGGATTGCACGTTTTGGTGCTAAACAAAGTTGAACGAAGTAATATGACACTAAATCATCTATTTGTTTACCAATTTGATGGAAATAATGAAGCAACTAGAAGTGCTCTTTAACCGAGGACTTGTGTGAGTTGTACATACGGTTTTGAATGCGAGAGTGATTGGATTGCACCTTTTGATGCTAAACCCAGTTTAACGAAGTAATATGACACTAAATCATCTATCTGTTCACCAAATTGAAGGGAGGAATAAAACAACTAAACGCTTTCCTTAACAGAGGACTTGTGTGAGTTGTACGTACGGTTTTGAATGCGAGAGTGATAGGATTGCACCTTTTGGTGCTAATCAAAGTTGAACGAAGTAATATGACACTAAATCATCTATTTGTTTACCAATTTGAAGGGAGGAATGAAACAAGTAAACGTTTTCCTTAACCGAGGACTTGTGTGAGTTGTACGTACGATTTTGAATGTGAGAATGATAGGATTGCACCTTCTGGTGCTAAACAAAGTTGAACGAAGTAATATGACACTAAATCATCTATTTGTTTACCAATTTGAAGGAAATAATGAAACAACTAGAATTGCTCTTTAACCGAGGACTTGTGTTAGTTGTACGTACGGTTTTGAATGCGAGAGTGATAGGATTGCACCTTTTGATGCTAAACAAAGTTGAACGAATTAATATGACACTAAATCATCTATGTGTTTACCAATTTGAAGGGTGGAATGAAACAACTAAACGCTTTCCTTAACAGAGGACTTGTGTGAGTTGTACGTACGGTTTTGAATGCGAGATTGATAGGATTGCACCTTTTGATGCTAAACCAAGTTGAACGAAGTAATATGACACTAAATCATCTATCTGTTTACCAATTTGAAGGGAGGAATGAAACAACTAAACGCTTTCCTTAACAGAGGACTTGTGTGAGTTGTACGTATGTTTTTGAATGCGATAGCGATAGGATCGCACCTATTGGTGCTAAACAAAGTTGAACGAAGTAATATGACACTAAATCATCTATCTGTTTGCCAATTTGAAGGGAGGAATGAAACAACTAAACGCTTTCCTTAACAGAGGACTTGTGTGAGTTGTGCGTACGGTTTTGAATGCGAGAGTGATAGGATTGCACCTTTTGGTGCTAAACAAAGTTGAACGAAGTAATATGACACTAAATCATCTATTTGTTTACCAATTTGAAGGAAATAATGAAGCAACTAGAAGTGCTCTTTAACCGAGGACTTGTGTGAGTTGTACGTACAGTTTTGAATGCGAGAGTGATAGGATTGCACCTTTTGATGCTAAACCAAGTTGAACGAAGTAATATGACACTAAATCATCTATCTGTTTACCAATTTGAAGGGAGGAACGAAACAACTAAACGCTTTCCTTAACAGAGGACTTGTGTGAGTTGTACGTACGGTTTTGAATGCGATAGCGATAGGATTGCACCTAATGGTGCTAAACAAAGTTGAACGAAGTAATATGACACTAAATCATCTATTTGTTTACCAATTTGAAGGGAGGAATGAAACAACTAAACGTTTTCCTTAACCGAGGACTTGTGTGAGTTGTACGTACAGTTTTGAATGGGAGAGTGATAGGATTGCAACTTTTGCTGCTAAACAAAGTTAAACGAAGTAATATGAAACTAAATCATCTATTTGTTAACCAATTTGAAGGAAACTAATTAAACAACTTGAAGTTTTCTTTAACCGAGGACTTGTGTGAGTTGTACGTACAGTTTTGAATGCTTGAGTGATAGGTCTGCACCTTTTGGTGCTAAACAAAGTTGAACGAAGTAATATGACACTAAATCATCTATTTGTTTACCAATTTGAAGGAAATTATGAAGCAACTAGAAGTGCTCTTTAACCGAGGACTTGTGTGAGTTGTACGTACGGTTTTGAATGTGAGAGTGATAGGATTGCACCTTTTGGTGCTAAACAAAGTTGAACGAAGTAATATGACACTAAATCATCTATTTGTTTACCAATTTGAAGGAAATAATGAAACAACTACAATTGCTCTTTAACCGAGGACTTGTGTTAGTTGTACGTACGGTTTTGAATGCGAGAGTGATAGGATTGCACATTTTGATGCTAAACCAAGTTGAACGAAGTAATATGACACTAAATCATCTATCTGTTTACCAATTTGAAGGGAGGAATGAAACAACTAAACGCTTTCCTTAACAGAGGACTTGTGTGAGTTGTACGTACGGTTTTGAATGCGAGAGTGATAGGATTGCACCTTTTGGTGCTAAACAAAGTGAAACGAAGTAATATGAAACTAAATCATCTATTTGTTTACCAATTTGAGGGAAATAATGAAACAACTTGAAGTTTTCTTTAACCGAGGACTTGTGTTAGTTGTACGTATGGTTTTGAATGCTTGAGTGATAGGATTGCACCTTTTGGTGCTAAACAAAGTTGAACGAAGTAATATGACACTAAATCATCTATTTGTTTACCAATTTGAAGGAAAAAATGAAGCAACTAGAAGTGCTCTTTAAACGAGGACTTGTGGGAGTTGTACGTACGGTTTTGAATGCGAGAGTGATAGGATTGCACGTTTTGGTGCTAAACATAGTTGAACGAAGTAATATGACACTAAATCATCTATTTGTTTACCAATTTGAAGGAAATAATGAAGCAACTAGAAGTGTTCTTTAACCGAGGACTTGGGTGAGTTGTACGTACGGTTTTGAATGCGAGAGTGATAGGATTGCACCTTTTGATGCTAAACCAAGTTGAACGAAGTAATATGACACTAAATCATCTATCTGTTTACCAATTTGAAGGGAGGATTGAAACAACTAAACGCTTTCCTTAACAGAGGACTTGTGTGAGTTGTACGTACGGTTTTGAATGCGATAGCGATAGGATTGCACCTATTGGTGCTAAACAAAGTTGAACGAAGTAATATGACACTAAATCATCTATCTGTTTACCAATTTGAAGGGAGGAATGAAACAACTAAACGCTTTCCTTAACAGAGGACTTGTGTGAGTTGTGCGTACGGTTTTGAATGCGAGAGTGATAGGATTGCACCTTTTGGTGCTAAACAAAGTTGAACGAAGTAATATGACACTAAATCATCTATTTGTTTACCAATTTGAAGGAAATAATGAAGCAACTAGAAGTGCTCTTTAACCGAGGACTTGTGTGAGTTGTACGTACAGTTTTGAATGCGAGAGTGATAGGATTGCACCTTTTGATGCTAAACCAAGTTGAACGAAGTAATATGACACTAAATCATCTATCTGTTTACCAATTTGAAGGGAGGAACGAAACAACTAAACGCTTTCCTTAACAGAGGACTTGTGTGAGTTGTACGTACGGTTTTGAATGCGATAGCGACAGGATTGCACCTATTGGTGCTAAACAAAGTTGAACGAAGTAATATGACACTAAATCATCTATTTGTTTAGCAATTTGAAGGGAGGAATGAAACAACTAAACGTTTTCCTTAACCGAGGACTTGTGTGAGTTGTACGTACAGTTTTGAATGCGAGAGTGATAGGATTGCAACTTTTGCTGCTAAACAAAGTTAAACGAAGTAATATGAAACTAGATCATCTATTTGTTAACCAATTTGAAGGAAACTAATGAAGCAACTAGAAGTGCTCTTTAACCGAGGACTTGTGTTAGTTGTACGTATGGTTTTGAATGCTTGAGTGATAGGATTGCACCTTTTGGTGCTAAACAAAGTTGAACGAAGTAATATGACACTAAATCATCTATCTGTTTACGAATTTGAAGGGAGGAATGAAACAACTAAACGCTTTCCTTAACAGAGGACTTGTGTGAGTTGTGCGTACGGTTTTGAATGCGAGAGTGATAGGATTGCACCTTTTGGTGCTAAACAAAGTTGAACGAAGTAATATGACACTAAATCATCTATCTGTTTACCAATTTGAAGGGAGGAATGAAACAAGTAAACGCTTTCCTTAACAGAGGACTTGTGTGAGTTGTACGTACGGTTTCGAATGCGAGAGTGATAGGATTGCACCTTTTGATGCTAAACAAAGTTAAACGAAGTAATATGAAACTAAATCATCTATTTGTTTACCAATTTGAAGGAAATAATGAAACAACTTGAAGTTTTCTTTAACCGAGGACTTGTGCTAGTTTTACGTACGGTTTTGAATGCGAGAGCGATAGGATTGCAACTTTTGGTGCTAAACAAAGTTTAACGAAGTAATATGACACTAAATCATCTATTTGTTTACCAATTTGAAGGGAGAATGAAACAAATAAACGCTTTACTTAACCGAGGACTTGTGTGAGTTGTACGTACGGTTTTGAATGCGAGAGTGATAGGATTGCAACTTTTGCTGCTAAACAAAGTTAAACGAAGTAATATGAAACTAAATCATCTATTTGTTAACCAATTTGAAGGAACTAATGAAACAACTTGAAGTTTTCTTTAACCGAGGACTTGTGTTAGTTGTACGTATGGTTTTGAATGCTTGAGTGATAGGATTGCACCTTTTGGTGCTAAACAAAGTTGAACGAAGTAATATGACACTAAATCATCTATTTGTTTACCAATTTGAAGGAAATAATGAAGCAACTAGAAGTGCTCTTTAACCGAGGAATTGTGTGAGTTGTACGTACAGTTTTGAATGCGAGAGTGATAGGATTGCACCTTTTGATGCTAAACCAAGTTGAACGAAGTAATATGACACTAAATCATCTATCTGTTTACCAATTTGAAGGGAGGAATGAAACAACTAAACGCTTTCCTTAACAGAGGACTTGTGTGAGTTGTACGTACGGTTTTGAATGCGATAGCGATAGGATCGCACCTATTGGTGCTAAACAAAGTTGAACGAAGTAATATGACACTAAATCATCTATCTGTTTACCAATTTGAAGGGAGGAAGGAAACAACTAAACGCTTTCCTTAACAGAGGACTTGTATGAGTT